>VZTE01002697.1:266717-465317 GCA_013397775.1 Eulacestoma nigropectus
CAAATTGGCTTTTTTTTTTTTTTTTTTTTGGCTTTCCCTGGCTTTGAATATTTCCAATAGCTTTTTTTCTTAATAGGGTTTTCTTTTTTCCCGTTGTATTATCAAGCAGGCAGCCTTTGAATCTCATGTTTAAGTTTTATTTCCAATGTTACAGTCACAATTTTGCATCTCTTCTTCATCAGCCTTTGTGTTTGATTTGTGTTAAAAGTTAGCTTACTGCTATGGGTAACCCCCAGGCAGTGCTATCATTCTGTCTTGAAGTGGAAAAAAAAAGAGTATGCCTTTATGGATCACTAAAAATAAAATAAAATGAAACTAACTCAAAAGAAAACCCCCATTGGTTGAAAAGCTTTTTAATGTCAATACAAAATACAAACAAAACGCGGTTTCTGAATGAAGTATCAAGACAAATAATCCTCTTGCCCATCTGTTATACTAAAATGGCCGCTGCGGTATAATGTTGTGAGGATACATGTGCCAGTAATGGATGAGATAAAAGCAGACATATGCTAGCGAGAAAGAATAAAAAATGTTCATAATAAGTTATGAGCTGAACCAGTATGGAGAAATATATTCAGACATGAGAGTACACTATCTGCCAATCTATGTGTAAAGCACATATTTCCACTGCATGTAATTGTTCCAGTTGCTTAGTGCCTTCATCCCAAAGGACCTCAAGAATGCAACATGTCACCAGCATCAGCCTGGATGAGGTTAATCCTAAATAAAGACTTCTTCATTTTCCTTAGAAACTGCTCATGAATCTATTAAATGACTTTTGTGATTACTTGGCATTCTTGGAATAATCTCAAATTACCTGTGAATCAGTTCTAGGGTTTGACCAAACTGAAAAACAACTACTCTGCTTTTAAGGAATAAAGAAACACAGAAAATATAGTCTTTTCAGGTTTATCTGTGTGAATTTTGTGGAGCTGTACACGAGATAGATTGAAGTATGCTAGAGATTGCCTCTTGCCTTTGTAAATGGAAAGATCAGTAATGACTGAAAGCCACAACACCTGGAAGTCTGTGGTTTGTATGAAATAAATGGGTCTTCTTACTTACAGTCCTGGCAAACTTCAATTTGTCTGAAGAATAACTAAAACAAAGATGGTGACACAGAGGCTCCTTCATGCTCTATTGCCAATGAGCCTTGTCTTACCCTCTGGTTGAAAAATGGTATTTCCTACAGGAAATTCCAAGAACTTAACATATGGAGTCACTCCAAATTGAAACAAGTCCAAATCTCAGATTTTTTTTTTTCACAAAATGAAGCTTTCCAAAGTATTTCATTTTGGTCGCAGTGAAACACTGAAATAATGCAAGATTCACATTAAAATCTCCAGAGACACTAGCACTGGGACCTGTAGGGGACAGAGCACATTTCCTGGGTGCCTTTAAAAATGATACTCCATTTGATTTCTGGTCTCATTTTAAAGTAGACCTATTTTCCACAGCTAAGCTGGCATTGCAGAGAAGGCATAGAGAGGGATGTGTACAGACAAACACACACAACATCCTCAGCAGTCAGTTCACTCTTTCCATTCCATTCACCTCAGGAATCAGTTCTGCAGCCCATAGACTGGTCCTTCCACAGAGTCTGAACTCCTGAGCAGTGGACAGTCTCCACAATTCACCACAACAGCTTAGCCTGAAGTAACCTCAGCAGGCCTTCACTACCTGCCATGTGAAGTTTCCTGTCAGCCCCGAGCCTTCCCTCAGCGCTGTGCCCAACAGCATGTTGTGTCTTCACAAAACTTCCTGTTCTGCTGTGGAGCACCAGGCAGTGGCCAGGAAATCAGTGTGCTGACTGAGGATGGGGCTTTCTCTCCCAGTTCCTATTGAGTCATCATTGCCTCATCACGGTCATTCCTATTTTTCACTCTTCCCCTATGCAATATATTAAAATTACGAATTCAAGGGGAGTGTGTGTTTGTGGGAACAGTTTTTCAGTACATTTATTGTTCCTCAGCATTGAAAAATTGGTCCTTGTATTCATAACCAGACAGGAAGACAGAGATTGCTGCTGACCTGTGAACACGATGAAGCTTGTGAATAAAGCTGTGTTCAAATTTTCAGGAAAGGCTTAAATATACTTAATTTTTAGGAACGTAGTGACTTATAACACTAAGTGTATAAGACAAATGCAATGTAATTGATGCAATTCAACTTTCCTTTACATCGATAATGTCCATTATAATGTCCTTAATGTTGTGGACTAGTCTTCAGAGGAATGCTGGGGGAATGAATTTAAAAACAGAATTTAGCCAGGGGTTCATCATTTGCAGGGGTACGTTCATGACCAGAGGTAAGAACTTGGCAGTGCCAAGATTCCTCTGGGGAAAACCAGGCTCAACAGATGATATTTAAGTTACAGCAGGACAGAAAAATGAATCTGGAAACCCAAAAACCAAAACTGGTGATTAAATAGTCTCATACCCTTCCCGAGGAATCCACGTATGCAAGCTCAGACAATTCCTCCTCTGTGGTTCTACCAAATAATCCATACCAAGGATTTACTATTGCCTTTGAAAATAATTGGCAAATTTTTGGTGCAATCAGCTGATACACTCATCTTAATGAGATTAATTCTCAGAACAAGTATTGAACCTGAATTAAAATCACAAATCAGAACAACCTAGATTGCTTTTGGCTGTTTAGATCCGGGTGTGCTGTTGAATTCTGGATTGTGTCTATTATTGTAAGTAAAAGATCAGATCTAATATATGCACCATGGTTCATTCTATTTTCCTCCGACACTTTTTTGCATTTCCCTTTAGACTTCTCTTGTCCTTTCTTCTTCTACCATGAAAAAAATATTGAGATAGGCAAGGGTGACATATTCTGATTTGCTATGAGCAGTAGAATTGGGATAAATTTGTATCCACAACCAATCAATTTGTTTAAAGATGTGAAAGATTAATCATGGGAGGGTAGATGAGTTGGAGATGACTCTGCCAAGATAAATGACTCCAGACTTTAGACAATGATTATTCATGAATGGTAGAAAATAGCAGATTCTCAGATCTTCTTTGGAAGAACTATGTGGAAAACACAGTGTATGTGCTGCAGAAATAGTGAGATCCTCTACTAATTCCTGTGTTCCCACAGCATAAATCAGGGGAATATCTCAAGGGCATGACTGCATTTTATGATTTATTTGTGCTCAGAAACTTTATGATAAATGTTTCCAAATTGTTGACGAAAGATTTAATTTCAAAAAAACCTTCAACCATTTAAAAATTTTTTAGCATGAGAAAGACAGGGTACTTTGAAATCCCAATTACTTCTCTGATTAGCCAGCATACTCTGCTTGGATGAATACACGCAATTGCAGTGGAGAATCCATGGCAGTGTATGACATGTCTTCCAGTGCTGCATAAGTAAGCAACTTGATGACAGCAAAGGGCTCTTGAGCCACCTGCAAATGCTGTTCCTTCTTGTTGCATGGAGGAAAAAGAACCCATTTGTGAGGCCAGTAATTAATTACTTGGTCCTATCTCATACTCCAACAATGGTTTCCTTGTGTGTGTTTGAGTTACTTAGAACCGGTCCATAGAAAGCTTTTGCTGACTACAGCAGTGCACCTGGGCAGAATTTGGTTCCTGAGAGAAAATCTATTTAGAAACCTGTGGATATCAACATTTTTGCTTGTAGAATTGCTCTGATTTCTAGAGTCCTGCTTCCGAGCATAAACAGAAGTACCCAGAAGTACCATCATTGTAGCAGAAGAATTAAGTGGTTTGGTGTTACCTTAGTATCTGGGTCTAGCTGGCATCCACATACTAGGTGGAAACCTCCTATGATCTAGTATAGTAGATTTAACTTGAGCTTGTCTTGGCAATGACCTTAGATCAATAAAAAAAAAGAGTGCTATTGAAAGATCATTCATGCTTCCCATTCCTGCGATGTAATTAGAAATAGAGTGTTCACTGCAGATGGAGAAGACCTACTTTCAGTTCTTTCCCCAGCTTCAGGGAGTATTTACCCAAATTCTTTACCTTTTAATAGACTGTACTCTGCTGTGAGTCATCATCTTTTCCCTCAGAACTCTGCCACTAGGCAAAAATACATGCAGGAGTAATTTTCACCGAAAGAAAATTCCAGCAAAATTGTAATACCAGACTTTCATGGATTGGATTGGATGAATTTACAGCTGAAGGAAACTATTCCTTTTCTCTGTCTGTCATGTCTTGTCATGATAGCTGGGAGACATGGGAAGTGAATCAAGGGCACAGTGCTGAGGCTTCATATGCTTCACCTTCAGCCCTCAGAAAGGGTCACTACTTCATGCCTTAAATTTCATTTTGCTAATTATACCTCCATTTCAGGTATATTTTAAAATATTTTTGCAGATTAGTTTTAATAAACTGGGTTTTTTTTGTTAGCAAAGATTGTTTGTTCTAAATAATTGTGCCCACAGTAGACGGGCTGATCTCCATGGTGTAAATGAGTCACCAGAACAGGTTCTCCAACAGTGGCCCATAAATGAGGCCACAGAAGTGGGTCTTCTAGGCAGTACTCATTTCTAGGCTTAGAGGCCAAATACTTCCGTCTGAGCTGCCTGAGGATATCTTTGGGTGTGAAACCAGAGTATGGCTTGGGCCCATGCCTCAGCAGCTGCAATGAAATATCTCTACTGCTCAAGCACTGCATTTTGGCAGTGTGTATCTATGCAGACAGCAAAGATCTGCCAGATTCTCATACTGAATCTAGAATTATTTCTCGTGTCAATCTTTTCTTTCTTTTCTTGATGGCATCTATCTTGAATAATGGTTTTGAAGCTTTTCATGCAGGCTATTGAAGGTCAAACCGGCTTGTAAAGTGCTTAAACCAGCTTGCTTCTCTGATTAGGACAACTAAGGATTGGGAATTCCCAGCATGGGTATGCAATGAAGAGAAAGCAAATGGGTCATGGCTATGAGAAATTGACAAATACATAGAGAGAGAAGCCTCATTTTCAGGTACACACCAACAAAGTCTGAACTGCTAAATTTCTGAAATTTATTTCATATGAAGAAACTGCCTTTTTAGTTATCTTTAGTTTTAATACTCAGTGCTTACATGCTGAGTCATGCTTCTACAGACTTGCAGAGTTTTTCAGCTAGACTGTCTAGATTCACAGATTGGACCTTCCTGTTCTCTCCCTGCCTCAACCATTATGAGAAACAGTAGGTTTGTGTCTTCTACTTGTCTTTCTGTCCACACTAGTATTTAACGGGGACATTTTTTTACTCGGCCATGTGGTGCACAAGTTTTTTCTCTGTCTTACCTTAGTAGTCCTTCAGAGTAATTGCTAATATGATCAAGACAATATTTGGAAGAAGTGTCTGTCTTCTTCCTTTTATTTCTTTACAGACTAAGAGAAGCCAATATTTTAGCAAGTTCCCTTTCTGCACACTATTCCAAGAGCTCTGTGGATCACAGCTGAAGAAATTCTGATGCTTGATATTTCAGGAGAAAACATTTCCTTGATTTTAATACTAAAAATCCTGTTCTCCCCCCTCATTTTTCTGTCTGACCACTTTTATCACTTTAATCAGATTTTATTCAGGTTGTCTCCTCTTGAGTCCTTAAACTGGAAACACTGACAATCATCTGAATGCAAAATTTGATTGTTACTGTGTGATTGTTACTGCTTTCATACTGCAGATGTAATTTTTTGAATTATAGAAAATATCTGTGAAATATAAATACAGAAGTTAAATTGCAGTGGTGGTGGAAACGAGGTCAATATAATAAACCTGCAATACTAAATAGAATGGGAAGACTATGCTAGTGGATAATAACTGATCAAATCAGGTAATTCTCTTCTCAAAGCCACAAATATAAAGATTCCTTAGGTAGCAAAAGTTAAATTTCTCTGTATAATGACTAATAACATTTAACCACATTTAAGAAGTTAGGTCAGCTGTTAGTAATGCAAATGGGAAGAGCTTATTTAGTATGCTAGAAGATGGCTAAGACTTTAAGTGTTCCAGGTTTTCTAAGCACTAAGTACGCATGTGGGTTAGAGTGTCTTGAGCATATGAGTATGGAATACATTGCTCCACACCTTCCAAGGAACAGCTTGTGCTGCTCTGTGTTGTTATTGGCAGCACGACTGGGATGGTAACACCCCCTTTTCCTTCTTAACTTACAGCAATTGTGTTTAGAAGAGAGAGCAAGACTGGGACCTCAAACCACCTAAAGAACAGAAAGGATGCTCCCAAGGGACTGTTCACAGTGACACACTGGAGGGCCCTTCTTCCTATTTGTCCTTGCTGGACAAATAGCCTGCCTGATCTTATTTTCTGTCCTGCAGTTTTTGTGTTTCCCTCTTGCTGGGGGAGGGAAGTGGTGTGCGTATGAGGAAGGGGAGGAGGAAAGAAGAGGGGAAGTTGGGAACCCCTGTCCAGCTCCCACATGGGATCAGAACATGTAAACTTTTGAATCAGAAATTATAGAGCTCTTCTGGTTCTGTCTGTTTAGATGAACAGCAGTGTCCAAGATATATGAAGTATTTTCCCTTTATGGCATTGTCAGCTGATTCAATCCATACAGGACCTTGAAATGATATGCTTAAATATTGCTGTACTGAAGTAAGTGTTTGAAAGAGCAAATAAAACTAAAAGCCAATATCAAAAACTTTGATTCATGTAAATTGACTCTACCCATACAAAAAAGTCTCCTTGGCTTCAACAGCTAAAGACTAATTGGATGACTGAAGATTGGTAGCATCTAGGCTTTAACTAGTAATATGAATAGCTAGAAACCTAACACCACAAATCGAATGTGTTCATTCCTGTGTCGCTGTGATGCATAGAGCCTCCAAAGAGTTTTGAAACATTTTTCTCCATGCACACATGTAAGCGTTTCTGTCCACAAACTATGCAGAAAAGCTACTGCAGGAAGAAGGAAAATTTTTTAATGATGAAGAAAGTAAGCCTAGGGAGCAGATTTTGATGTTATGGTATACAACACCACACTGTAAAAATCAGCTTTGGAAATTGGTATAGACTATACAGGAATTAGGATGTTGATGTAAATCTGTCCATAGCAGAATTGACTATAATTTACCACTCCTGTTTAATACTTGATTTTATCAAAGATCAAGTTTACTTTAGAATAAAAAAAAAGTCAGAACCCCAAATTTGACCCCAGTATAGGAGGTGACCCTAATATTCTGAGTCAGTTCAGCCATGTATCCCTCTGCCTTCCTCACCTTAGCTGTAGGAAAGGTAGAGATTTGTACGAAAGTACAAATCCAGTACCTCTGAACTGGTAGTGGTGTTAATGGTACGCAGATTGAGTTATTTGCCACAGGACTTAAAAACAGAACAAAGGCTTGGCTGGACAACAGACACAGCTGATTTCCATTCTGGGTTGTTGTACAGTGTTAATGAAAATGTTGTTTAGTTAAGTAATCACATATAATGTTGCCCAGGGTGCAAATCTTTCCATTCTTGCTAAGCACATTGTAGTCAGTTTGAATTTTTGGAGTATGTGTGTTTTGAATTGTAGGTGTGTAATGGCATAATTCTGCATCCTTTGAGCATTTCTGATACTCCTCTTTCAAGTTTGTGGAATAAAAGAGGTCAAATTCCAGAATAGTGTATTCTTCCTCTTCTAAACAATAAAAAGGAGGCCATCTATCAAATTGGCAGGCTCATATCTTTTGTAACCATGTACAAACCACACTCCAACTGGATGAACAGCTGTCAGAGCAGTCTCTTGTCAGCAGGTGGGTTAAAGTTTGCTAATGCATGTGTACACGTGCAGGCATTCATATCCTTTTCTCGTGAAGATCAATAACAAGATTTCCAAATGTGTTTGCAGTCATGATTTTCTCTGGATGCATTTGCCTTCTTTTGTTCTTTGGCCCACCTGTCTCTTGTTATCTTTTTGCAATACGTTTGTCCACCATGTGAGAAACTTTCTAGTGGGTGAAATCTGGAGAGATAAACAGTATAAGTGAATTTTGTTCTTTTGATTCCTTCATATATCTGAGGTAAACACTTTGTGTCTAACCACTTGTCATAGTTTAACCCCAGACAGCAGCCAAGCCCCATGTATCCACTCACTCCCCCACCAGTGGGATCAGGGAGAGAATTGGAAGAGTAAAAGATAGAAAATTCATGGGTTGAGGTAAAGACAGTTTAATAGAGAAAGCAAAAGCTGCACACAAAAGCAAAGCAAAACAAGGAATTCATTCACCACTTCCCATGGGCAGGCAGCTGTTCAGCCATCTCCAGCAGAGCAGAGCCCCATCACATGTAATGGTGACTTGCGAAGACAAACACCATCATTCCAAATGTCCCCTCCTCTTCCTTCTTTCCCCCACTTTATATACTGAGTGTGATGCCATATGGTCTGGAATATCTCTTTGGTCAATTTGGGTCACCTGTCCTATGTCTCCTCCCAAACTCCCATGCACCCTTAACGTCCTTGCCAGTGCTGCAGTATGAAAAGTAGAAAAGGCCTTGGTGCTGTGAAAGCCCTGCTAAGCCATAACAAAAGCATCTCTGTATTATCAACTCTGTGTTCAGCACAAATATAAAACACAGCCCCATACCAGCCACCGTGAAGAAAACTAACTCTACCTGAGCCAAAACCAGCACACCATTCTAGTGCCACATTTTCTAGGTCATGGATATTAGCTGCTTTCTGGTCTCATCTAGTATCATGCACATCTTGAAAAATTGTGTTTCAATCCTTGTCTAGAATAGAGTCCTACTCTTGGATCATTGTTTTCTTGTGTAATTCATTTTAGATCACAAGGTGTATGTGAAGACAATGAAGAAACTAAAACTGGTCCAGATGATTCTGAAGCATCCCTGCAGCAAAGGACATTCTGGAGAGAAAGTCATGCTTATGGACTGAGATGAATTTTCTTTAGGGCAGACATCAAGAACTGCTCCATAAACATGTTCCCAAATCTATGTGATTCACAATCAATACAGGTACAAGTCTTACCATCTTCCTAAGTATGTAGGTGTTTTCGGGATAGTTCTAGTTTTTAAGCTAGACACAATGACAAGCAGGTGCTTTAACACCTTCACTGCTGGACAAGGAACCTGATTTGGTAAATCTGAATGCTCAACAATCTGGGCTTCCCTCTTGGTAGAAGGGCTCTCAGTAATGCCTGTGATTAAGTAAGGTGTCTACGGTGGCTGATCTGAATATGTCCTACAGTCATTACATGAAATGCTCCAAGAGTGTCACACAGTGCTGATAGCTTATCTAAGGCATACTTATTACCCATATATATTTCTCAGTGTCTGCAGGCATCACCTCCAGAATCCCAAAGCTCCATAACAAGATACTGCCAAAATGCTAAGAATCATGCCACTGAAAAATAAATTGAAAGCATAAACACATTCATTCCTACAGTTCAGCATAAATATTTATTTTTCAATTAGACAGGATGTTCTGAGTAGCATAAATCCCCTTTATAGTTCTGTTTGGTTTAGTACTTAATCCGTTACTTTCCTGAGCAGTGAAAGCCATCACTTAACTTTTTAACTTTCATCTTGGCTAAGTGCCATCAATTTGCAAGGTGATTTAGAATGCAAATCATGAATAGAGTTCAATACTGCTAGTGCTAGTCTTTTATGAATCAAGACCCTATAAAACTTCATCAATATCTGTTTTAAACAGTTATTGAGAAAAATTTTATGGAAGTCTTATTCCCAAGGGACTAGCGTTCCCAATATGAACCTAGATCTTTGGGAAAGGCACAGACACAGGTAAGTAATTTTCTAATGATTATCCTTACATATACAGTACTTATATCTGGAATAAACAGATACACCCACACATTTTTTGCACAGATGTGAAATATCCAATTGTCAGATCATGTCAGGAGAGGGCAAAATATTGTATTTTCTGAGTCATTAAAATAAAACCATACTAAAGATTATAACCAAAAAAAAAGGAAATGATAATACATTCTACAAGTTGAACCATATTAAAGATAATAAGGAAAAGAAAAGCAACGTAGAATACACTTGAAAAGTTGGAATTGAAAGACTAAGTAATAACACAAGAAACAACAGCCTACAAAGCTTTACCTGCCTGCAAAGCTTGTTTCATTGTTTGAGTGTACTTCTCTTTGATTCAGAAGCTGGGATGAGAAAAATCCTACTCTGATTGAAGTTCGAGGTGTTTTGCCTTTGATTTCATTGGTAGCAAAAATTTACCTTGTGTAAAGCCAAAAGGGATCTGATTAAGATCTAGCTGACCAACATTCTGTGTTAAGTTTATCATCCAAAGGCAGTAACATTGTCAGTAATGAAAACATGGCATATCCAGATAACCGGATAATCCCAAACTGCAAATTGAGGATATAATGCAAGACTATTTAAACTTTAAAGAAAATATTTTGGGATTTAGAGATTTTCTTTTTAGAGAAAGAATTATGTACCTTCCTAACTTCCCTGTTGTTGGGCAGGAGGAAGGCTTTCTAAGTGGCTTTATGCCAATTTAGACAGCTCAGTGTTGAGAGAATCTATGAGAAGCAGGTTAATCCATCTTTTTAGTTGTTTTATTATGTAATATCAACATAAAACAGCTGGATCAGTATTGAACAGCTATTTAAAAACTACGGAAAATTGTTTATTAAGGATTTTTCTTCATTACTCCAGCTTTATGGTAACTTAAAGTCCCCTTGAAAATAGCAAGGCAATTCAGGTTTAACATGTTGCTTCATACAAATACAGCCAGCCAGCCAGAATCAAACACAAATCTCTAATACTTACTTAGTAAAATGGTGTCAATTTAAAAGAGAAAAAAAAGAGGCAGCCATTAGCGCCTTCATGAAAAGATTTTTTTAATCTTTTAAATCCAGATGTTTTATTGCTTCTCCAAATACAGCCTTATCTATGGCTTACTGTGTCTTTTACATAGAAAGGTAATCAGGGATTTTTCCTTATAAAACAACTGTATTTTCTAAAACACTACATGGAAGACACTCAATCAAAATACTAGTTTTGGTTTATTTTTATTTTGCAAATTTTAGAAATGTCATTGATTTATTTTTAAAAAAATTATTGAAACATTTTAGAAATAAAAAATAAATTAACCATTGTTTTTATAAATTAACCATTGTTTGCTTTCAGAAAATTATTTTTCAGCAAAATTTATTCGTCAATGTTATTTAAAATTTAAGTTGTATTTTACCTGTACTAAACATGAATGTCTTACAAATTAAACACCACTTAAAGCTTTTGATTTCATAAAAGCAAACAGTTTTGTTCAGCTTGAAATTTCTTTTCACCTTGTCAGTGTAACAGAAATTTGTTTCCAAATGCAGCAGCGATATTTTCCTTGATGTTATGGAATTGCTACTGCACTAAACCCAAAACAAACAACACTATCCCCCCTCCCCCCCAGCTTCCCTGTACTTAAAAAGAAGAACTAAATCTAAACTTCGTTTTTGGCCCCAGGATCTATCAGCTCTCTGCACGCTGTATGCTGTTTAATACGTGTCAAATAAAAGGAGTACACAAGTCATCTCAATAGCTTGTCGTATGTGCAATCTAATTTGATGTACATATAGTAGCAGAGTATCCTGTAGCAAGAAGAAAACTTTTGACCTTTCCTGCTTTTGGAGAATGCATAGAGTTGAGGATTCATCCAAATTGTTCTGGGTACAAATGACATGATGTATGGTGCTAGAAATATTCCTTACTGCGGCAATCAGGATGCTTTCATCAGTCAGTGGACACAGACTGACTGACCTTAACTAACCCAGTTGTTTAAGGGCAGTATGTGACCCAAAAATGAACTTCTCTGCTATGAGAGGAACTACTCTGCATGTGAAAAGGCTTGCTTTAGCTGTGTTCAGTTTCTGTTCAGAGGCTCAGGTTGGCTTTTATTTTATCTGCACCCATTCAATCGTTAAGATGAATTATACTCTACTTCTAGAAGTAGAAAAAACCTCCATCTATTTGGCTTGTAATAATTTGATTGTGGTTAGTATGTAACTCACCTACTACTACCATACCTAGATGGTCAACAATTCTTATAGAGAATAGAAGCATTCAAATGCATCTATTTGGTGAAAAATAAGTGTTGCTTGGCACAGGCTATTTCACCCACTCACCCATGATTAAAAACTTGCTGGTTAAAGATTTAAATGGGTTTAAGATTGGCATGGTGTCACCATTGTGCAAATCCTTTGTTAAATATTAAATAACAGAAAAATGTCTTAGGGTCACACAGTGTGTGATTTATGTGACAAAGCCCTTATGGGCTGTGTTTGTCAAAGGCAGCTCATAATTCTAAATTGTTTCGCTGAATAGCAAAGAATATTTTTGTTGTGATGGTGGGTGGGAAAAGATTTGTTTTCTTTCTATATTCAGTGTGGTAAGATTTCTCTCTGTCTTTAGACACCTTTCACATGAAGAAGCCAAGCCCTGGGGCTAAGCAAAAGAGATGGGGAGGATGGGTGCCCCTTCCTTGCATTAATCCACTGCTGATAACGGCTTTTTGATATATGCATGGTCGGGGACTCAATTAGATTGTCAAATAAAAGTAATAAAAATATGTCATTTTTCTAAACATTTTTTTATGTGTATAACAGTCAGAAGCTGTTTAAAATCTGAAGACTGTAGGCCATGTGGACTTTTTGAAAGACTTGCATTCATGTATAACTTCACATCATCTCAGAATTATTCTTCTGGGACTTTCTAAACAATTGTGTCTATATAAATCCCTATTGCTTTGTTAAAAAATATATATGTATATAAAAAGTAGGTAGTAATTTCCTTCCTCCACCCCCTCAAAAATATATATATAAGTTACAGCCAGAAATTATTGCTTGCATTCTGTACTCTAGGAAATACAAAGGCAAATTCAAAAAAGACCTTGTCTCCTTTTTTTCTCTGAAACACAATTTATTGCTTTAAATCATAAAAATAAAACAGTCAAATGTTGCATAAGAGACCCTCAGCAGAAATAAAAGAAAAGAAAAGGCAAAACTGAACTTCCCATAAACCCAAATCCCATACAGCGCAGCTTTCTACAAGACCATAATTAAATAATCCCTGAAGGACTTGTGGAGGAGGGGATAAGAATACATAAACTCTCCAATATGATGAAAGAAAAGACCCTGTTATTATTATTTGATTTTATTTTCAAGAAGGAAAAAACTAAAACCAACATACTTAAGGTGGTATATGTGGGCAAACTATTCCATGCTGGGCAAGTATCCATATAAGTCAGCCTTGATGCACAATAAAACAGAAATTAAAAATGTCTTTGAAATTTGAAGTCTGCAAGTAGATCATGGCATTATTTTAAAAAGTGCACATCTTCAGCATCAGAAAAAAGCCTTCAGCTCTGCATCTGGACTGTTCCTTCTGTTCCTAAGCATTTCTTTAGTATTTTTCCCTCTAATTCGAGAGCTGAAATAAGAAGGGAAAAACTTCCAGCAGAAGGTCGATTTTACAGGAGGTTCTTCACTAGATGGGAGCCTTCGTTGTTAAAACAGGAGAAGAGTCACATACTTGTGCAAGGCCACCCATGAACACAGGCAAGTAGGTAGGAAGAGTGACCAGGAAAGGTTAGAATTTCTTGCCATCATTTCACTTTGTCAAATTAAAAAGCAAACTATTGGTATAGCATGTTAATCTGAGAGTTTTAAATTATCTTTTGTCATATTTCTTCAGGAGGGTTCGGTTGTAATGAAATGGTTTTCCTCAGACAGAAAAATACCTCATTGAGAAAACATACCAAGCATCTCTCTGACTCCTACAAAATAAAATGCTGATAGAGTCTCCTATCTACTAAACCTCGAACTATGGGAATCACCCCTCCCATACCAGTGACAATGAAGTTCCTGACTGTCTGCAAATAGTAGAAACCATTAGAACATCTGGGAAAGGTGAGGGCATATCAGAGGAAACCTAACAGGGCTAACAGGGTGATTTCTGGGTTTTGGCAATTTTTAATGCTCAAGTTTAAGAACACCACTAAAAAATACTTCCCGTAAGCATATCTAGTAAAGGAAGAATTGATGACTAATTATGCACATATCTAATGAGCAAAAAGTTGCTTTCTGGTGCTATTAGTCACTATAAAATTGGAAAAGTTATATAAAAAATGAAACATGACTCCACCGTTTATGACAACAGGAGAGATACAGGTTTCAGCTTTGTCTTTTAAGCATCACAATTTCATTAACGTCTTGTATGTTTTCCATCTGGGTTTGAAATTATGTTGATAAGGTTGCTTACGATTTCATTGACTGGCACTACCTAAATTTGTAAGTTGTTCTCTCAAAGGTGGAAAGTTGCAAAGCGACAAAGACAATAGAAATCCATTCTATTTAGATTTAGGGCCTCAAAATGCAAAGAAGCACTTTGCTTATAGAAATACACTGAACTGGTTCCTCATGAAACACCCAAACTTCCAACCTTCGTAGGGCTGATTGATGGCAATCAGTCATTTTGCCTTTCTGCCAAATCTTCTCAAACCATGTGAGGGCTGGAGGAGAAGTATAGGAGTGAAGGTCTGGTGAAATCTCAAGCCATCAGTGGCAGAGTAGATTCTCTATGTTCTTCCTGTGATCTGGTTCCCAGGCCCAATTCACTCAGCCTTGATATCACAAGAGGTGTCTGTGGACACAAGGAACAGGAATAGTCTGACGGTTTCTCAAACAATTCTAGAAATCCTTTTCTTTGTTTAACCTTTCTTTTTCAACACTGTGCAAAGCCTCAATGAAATGTAGAGAGATTGTGAATTAAAGTCAGGAAGAAAAATTAATCAGAGAGCAGTGAACATGGGCCATCTTTCAGGATCCTAGCAATGGAAAAGTAAATGAACTCTTTGAAACTATTCTGATCTTAATAATTGAAGTTGCAGTAAATCCAAATCAGACTCTGTGGATAGTCTTGTTTTCTTCATGATCCTTTAAACTATTTTGAATATCCCAGATACTCATACAGTGGTTACAGTTTTACCCTCAGTTAAACTGGGTTTAATTCTAGGATTTTTTATTTAAAAGAAGCTTTTTCTGGAGGTATATTTGTCCAGCTGCCAGTGGAAAAAGTCACATAGCAAATTGAGAAGCGTGCTGAAAATAAGTATTTGTTCCTTGGTGTAACTGGGCTGCTTTGCTTAAGCACGATATTGTTATATTGCATGGAGTTTGAGCTGGAATGAAAATGAATACAATTCATCTCCAAATTAGATGCAGTACCATATGTGTTGTCAATTTATCAGTACACCAACAAAATTGAAGTGTTGAATGGAAGTGGTTTGGTGACTGTATGTGGCTGTAAGAGTCAGCAAATATTGCAGTTAGCTGACTCAGCCAACTGCTTCTTGACACATCTCTATCTTTACAATTATTGACATATCTCTAGTCATACGGAACTGATATTTAAATCTTACCCTACAGCCAGGCACACATAATGGCTACAGAATTCAGGCTGCTGGGTAGGCTGGAAAATTTGTATTATGACACAAACTGTGTTTTTCCTCCCTGTAAGGTCTGAAAGAAATTGTAGTCAATCCTCCGTTCTCACTGGCAGATTAATTTTAATGAATGGTCTAAAGTCATAATAAAATACCTATTTTGCATTGCTTCATCATGGAGGTACCTGTTTACTCCCAGATTAGCATCTTCTACCTGGCTCTTAACTATGCTATTTTGGCAGGGGAAGGGAAGAGAAGAGAGGACAATAAAATGGTTTTGTTCGATATTTCATTGCTTAATGTTATGCTATAGCGGGCTATGTTACATGAGTTGATGAGAGCAAGAAACAGAGCAGTGCAATATAGTTTAAAACAAATAAATTAAAAAATCCCTAAGGTGAAAGAGGTATGAAGAAGCCCATTACAAACCCAGACCACCTTGGCAACTTCCCTGTGCTGGCGTCTTTAAATATCCCCTCACTCCCCTCCTCCTCTTCCTGACAAACGTAGAAGAAACACAGGCATCTGGGGCCAGACAGATACCTCAAGATGTTAGATGCCTAACTTTTTAGAATCTGATCCACAACTACCACTATTTTATATCCTTTTCAAATTCATTTTATAGCAACCATGACTCCCTCAGAACCCGCTTACTTGCTTCATAAAGGCCACTCAAAGACAGCATGTAACTCTAGTGACTCACCACAGTGCCTTTTCAAGGCAGAAAAATCATGACACACTGTTCGTATATATAACAGAGTCCCACATTACTGATTTTAGATTTAATTTTCTTGGCTAGGACTGAGTTATTGGATGGATACCATGGGATACCAAATGTACAAATCGCATTGCAGCTCAAGAGTCTGTGAAGAATCCTGACTGAAGCTTCTACGACCACATGAACTTTTGGGGACCTGCCAAGCAATCCAAAGATGTTCATGGCGACATGTGAATATGTTGAAAATTGCACTGTGGGAGGAATCCATTTTTTACTAAGAAGGGCAAAACATGCACAACAGTATCCTTGGGGAAACCAGAGCTGGAAATGATACTAGGTATGCATATTCACAACCCAACAGAAAACTCTCTTTCCCGTGCCCTTCAGGTTTTTACCTGTTGTGAGCTAAGTTAACTGTATTTTATACTTGAGCAAAAGGAAATTTTTCCTCCCTGCTCAGAATGTTACTTTGGAGTTAAAGAAAACGCATTCACCTAGTAAAGCATAGTGTATATATAAAATTGAAGAGAATGTGGATAACTTTGCTAAAAGTGTAGCTGGTTGAGAGAAAGAGCACCATGCTTGTTAAGGTATTCCCATACAAACTTTCATCTTCGGCAGATAGGAGTTTTACTGGCTTTACAAATTTATGTTGAAATATACCCCAAGAAAAGGCACTAAGTTAATTAAGAAGTGCAGATTTTATTTGCAAAGCTACACAACAAAGAGTCACAACATTGAATCAAATCAGCAATAACTTCTAAGGGATTTTTCTTTTTCTTTCATACTTTTGAATGTAGTCTATAAAACAAGATTTAGTTAGACTGGGACTGGTCATCTACTTGTGTAAACCAGAGCAAAACCAATGTTGATGTGTACTGCTTGAAGACAGGGCCCAACTAATTTGAACATCACCATCAATCAGAATGACTTGTACTTCTGACTATATTCACCATAAACCTACTTTTGTTTGTCTAAATTCCATACCTACTCTTTTTGTTTGCTGCTGTCTAGTTTCTGTATTGTCAGAAACAACAAATTGTTTCCTGTGCACCTTTCACATACCACCCATGATTTTACAGAGCTATATAAGATTCTTCTGCCTCATGTCTTTTATGAGTTGAAGAGTCCTAGTCTAGGTTTCCAGATACAGAAGTCTTTGATTTCCCTTGTCATTCTTCTCTGTACACCCTTCCTTGTTCTTCTGAATGCTAAATATTTCAAGATCTATTAAAAAAATACAGGTATATTTTTATATAATAAAAAATAACTTTACAGGATCTTTTCCAAAACTGCACTAGGAAATTTTTTGCTCGAATAATGCTGCATTAAGATAAACATTATCATATTCATCAACTGTTGGATTACTTTTTCATTCGTATGATTGAACGTATCTAATTACATTTCAGAATACTGATCATGCACAGATCATGCTATAATTTGTAATGTAGCTGGACAACTATTAGAAATAAGGACTGGACTAAAAAATAAGAAAAACCACAAATCTTCAGGATTATGCAAATGAGATAAATTTTGAAAATCATGTCCAGGTGGAGTACCGGAGATAATCTAAAGAGTAAAGCAAATACCCAAGAATAAAAAGAAATTTGAACAGTGAAAAGTGATAATGCCAAAAAGTGATTTGTGATGAACAAAATTCTGTGGTGTCATACATCAGTGTAAAAGCATGACTCTGATTTTGGTCAGCCTGTTTGGGGGGCATTATATCTCTGGTGTATGGAGGTAAAAGCCCCATTTTGTGTGCAGTGATACAAATTTTACTTAAAGTAGTTTGTTCAGCTTTGTGCACATCATTACCCTGGACATCCTGAATCCTGGGGGGAATTCAGCTAGAGAAATTTAAGACTAAAGAAAACCAAAGGCTGTCTAAGACACGAGTAAATGGAGGTAGAAGAGAGGTTAGCATGACAACCACCTAATAATTGCTAAAGGTAATATTAATGCCCAGAAGAGAAAGAATAATTCAAGATGGTTCAGACTTCTTGGCAATAGGATCCATTCAGTTGCACCACAATATAAGGCAAATCACCTGTGATGGTTACAAAGCAGGCTGGCCCAAACACCAGCAAATGTATTCTCAGGAACAATACTGCAGTGGCATGAAAATGAGTATTCCAGCTTTACCTTCTGTATTATTATCCACAGGCTGTCTCCTTCACATAAAAAATAAATAGGCTCCATATCTCAGAACAAATGGATCCCAGATTTTTCACAAGGATTGAGGTAGTTCGCTGGAAAGCTCTTATTTCCCTTCTACAGAAAAAAGAATTGGAGGGTGCCCATGACGAACTGAGGTCCTCTTTATTTTCTGCCTGTTGTCATCTGAAGTAAATCATCTCAGTAGGGAAGCAAACTAGGAGTCTAATATTCTGTCTAGAATCAGTTTTCTACCTGGGCCTGATAAACTTGCTCAGTCCTCCAGCAGCCCCTCAGTGTCAGCTCTCAGGAGCCAACCAGAAAATTGCCTCCTTGACAGAAGGCAGCAATGTGCTACCAAAATCTTCTCTACAGTGCCACTGACACGACTTTCATTTAAAAATGGTTTCTGGAGATTGCACCTCAATGTAGCTGAAGGTGGAAAGAGAGGTAACGTTTAAATGGCTATAAACACTCTAGTTATATACAAACACCACCTAATGTAGCTTTTTCCGTTCCTTCTTGTCTACCAAGTTGTATCTTTTTTCTCTGCTGAGATATGTTACAGAGATTTTTACCAGAGGGAGAATTTGTTATGTCAGTAGCCAATCTAATCACCTCTTGCCTCAAATCTTCTCATAATCACCTTTTAGAACACTATTCAGAACAAAACCCCACAGTGAGTCCTCAGCTCCTTTCCCCATATACCCACTCATCACCATGCTTCCCTTTTGTAGCAGGCACATAGAGAAAAATGACAGCCATGGAGGCAGAGGAGCATCAACTGCTGTGGATAAATCAATCCATCACAAAAAAAAAAAAACAATTCTGCCATGAAACTTAATCACTAAAGGTCATGTCGGGGAGTGAGGAACAGATTAAATTAGCATAGTATTAGATATGGAAAATGATTTCTGTCAAAATCATCTTTACCACAATTATAATATGTTAATTACGTATTTCATTAAGGAAGTTGATTATGGTTCACAGATGAAATCATGCAGACGAAGACACCTGGAAGGAAGCACTAGAGCCTGAAGCCTCTTCTCTCCCTCTCTCTCTCCCACACACACGCACATGCAAGCACACACACACACAATTAGGTACACACTCTTAGGAAGAAAAGCTTTTACTTCAAAGATTATTAAAGTGCAGCTGTGTCTGGTTAGGACAGAAACTCAGAGAAATAAAGGAAAGCGTGGTAGGGTACATTCATTTTTCTTCTATCAGTACTTAGAATGAACTGCTCATTTCAAGACTGTAACATCCTCTGCCTCTGGTGACATATTGGTGGCATCTAGTACTGTGGGTAAAGGATTTCAGCACTGACTAATGAGATGGTAGCTGGATGTTTTTTATAGGGAAGAGATCATTCGGCAAATTTTAGCCAAGCTATTTGAAAGAGATATCATCAACCATGTGAATGTCATACAATATCTTGCCCTTAGAATTAATTTACAGTGAGTTTAGGAACTTGGGTACTGTGAAAAAGTTACATCAGCAATTACTTATACAATTTCTTAGTCTTCTTTTCCAAATAATTGTTTGAATTGTTTGCTTTATTTAGTATAGTGCAAGTTCTTTAGTGAATTGAAAACATAGCCTCCTTATTTTGGCTAGGAACAGTGTCTCCGAGTCACATATCCCATAAACACTGGGATGTAGACAGGAATTTTCACACGTGTATGAGTCTGTGCATGTGTAGGTGTATGTGGTCTGTGTGTAAGTACCAGACAGCAAGGAGTTGTAGCCTACATAAGAAAGGGCTAATTTTATTCAAGTCTGACTGAAGGAGCAGCAGAAGTGGAATAAATGGGGTACTCAGTAGAAGGAAGGGAGGAGATAATATGTATCCCTCCAAAAAAAGGTCCTACAGATGCCCCTGGGAATGCAAATGTCTGAGCTTCAGTCAAATATAATTACCTCATTCTCATATTTCCTAGTGAGTGAGAATGCATCAATGCTTGTGTGCCCTTGTGCTGATAGATTTTGCCACACAGAATAATCATTGTTGGAATTAAGCATAATTGTCAAGAAAGACTTGGTCATCATGAGAGAGATTGTCTCATACAACTGTCCTTTTGCTTTCCAACAGTAATTACTTTAGTAATTAATCTCTGTCATTTAACTGTATTACATTTTGAAAAGAGAAAATGGAAGAAAGACTGGTTTCTGACTAATTTACATCACAGTTTAAAATCCTAGAATAGGGTGAATCAAATGTCAAATTTAGCCCTTTCACAGATAGTTGAAATGGGCCCTTTCTAACATCTAGCACAAGAACGAATGAAGTTAGGCTCCTGAAGCGAGCTTCATAATATCTATATTGCCTGAAAGTTTCCACTTCAGGGCTCTTAGCTGTAGGTAATGGAAGACAACACACAGATCAGGAACCCCGGCCAGAAGAAGTGTATCACTACCTACTCGAATATCATTTCTGCTGCTTGTCCTCATGGTAGTTGCTACTCACCAGCCATGCAGCACTTGTGAATGCCAGCATCATGCAGCAGTGTCTACGATTTCAGCAGCAAAAGCTGACTGTGAATGTTGCCTGTTCTTGGAGAATCGTGTGGGTGAGTCAGAAGTGCTGACCATCCTTAGTTCCAGCAGCATAAACACTTCTGAAGCTGAGGATCAAAGTGGGTCTGTATTGGTATCATCGGCATTCTTGCTTTCTAAAATATTTTAAAGCTGTTTCACTCGTCTTCAACCTTTTAAAAGGTTTCCTTTGGCAAAGAAATATTATATGGATGGCATATATATTAATTCCTACTCATGGAGAGAAGGATCAGCTCAAGGGTTTCACTGTTACAATGACAGCAAAGTCCAGCCCCAGATGCATCCCAGAAAGTACCTTAGAAAGACCAAAATCCTGTTTATTTCGTAGACTGATGAGGGTATTATTTTTTATGATCGATCACTTTCACTGCCACTGCTCTTCATAGGAGTCTGACTAGAATAAGGTTTCCAGGATTTGACCTACTATCAGCTCTGAATCATATGTAAGCCAGGTAAGGCATTGCCATGGACATGTAACAATCAAATATTAGGTATCGTACTCAAAGCCAAACATGCTGGTGAAAGAACTGCTGGGTTTACAGTAAAAACATGAAATCTGCTATGGTCTAAGATTCTGACCATATGACATTATAAAGATGATCAGATACTGATCCAAAGCCTTTCCTTTCACCAGCATTTCAGTTTTAGTTGGAATAAATTTTATAGTCCATGTTTTCCTGAAATAGATTGCTCAAAAGATAGAAAAAAAACCCCAAAATATTAAATCAGTGGCTGGGATTTCCTTTTTTTCCCCCCTCCTTTTCTTTGTTCACACTTTTCATCCCAGTGTCCTTCTGTTCTAAAAATTAAAAGAACGAATAATGACAGCTTGAAGTGGTATGAAAATATTTACAAGCAAACCTCAGATTAATTTCATAGAATATTTCTGTCTGAATAAAATCAAAATTCAAACTTTGGGATTGGTTCTACTGAGCAGGGGTTAAGGACTGTCTGATGGGGTAAATCCACACAGCACCATGAATTTCTCATCCAGAGAATATGCTACACAGACTCTTGTGGAATATGTGTGCCTAGGAAAACACAGCTCAGGAGCGAACCATAACTCTGCTGTTTTGCCGACAACCAAGTACTCCCTTAACAAGATGCAGGGAATTTTTATTTCAGTTGCTATGTAAGGAAACACAAAATGTTTGAAAAAAGAATTAACAAAGATGCGGGTAGGGTAGTAAAGAAGGAAGGATTCAGTTGTGACTGTGTAACAAGAGAGTCTTAATGTGGTACATGAGGAGGAGTTGGAGGATGTAAAGAGCTATGGGAGAAAAAAATGAAACAAAGGTGATTATGGTAAACAGTTATTTTCCTGTCTCTGTCCCCCAACTGTATCTAAGGCCTTTGTGAACACTCTCTTTATAATATGCCCTTAAACGTCACTGGGCTTTCAAGATCAGCCGTATAGGCAGTGTGTTCTACTGATTTGCATTGCTAATTATATTGTACTAAATTTAGTTTATAGTGATAAAAAATATCAACATGATGTTTTACAGCATCTATGTAATCTGAGCTTTTTTCTTTCATGACTATTTCTGGGTTATGCAGATAAAATGGCCCCTTGAAACAACCAGGATTTTTTTTTCCCTTTTCCATTTTGTACCCATTGTGTGATCTCAGCGCTCCAGATGTAATTTCACTGAGGTTCCTCAGCCATTCTCCATCGCTTTCTAGAGAGGAGAAAGGGGGGTTAGGAAGACTGAGTGACATGAGGGGGACTATTTTTACAGGCCCGGTGCACCGTGATTAGAACAGGCTTATGGTCTGCATATGTACATGGAAAAATCTCCCAGCAATTGACCTGCTAAGTGAATATATATTAGAGAGCAGTAAATAGAAGGCTACGAGGTTTTAGTTAACAAGAACTGACTGATACTTAAAAGCCAGGTTCTGCCCCCCTCCCTACTCCTCCTCAGTGCTAGCTTGTTATCCTTTCACACTGGACAATACAACAGCACGTCTGTCTCTCCCCCTCTTCTCCCCAAATCAAAGATCAAAGGCTGCATTTGTAAAGCAAATAGTTGGAGAGCTACAGCCGGGTTTGATGAAAACCCACTCCAGGCCTCTTGGGAGATATTACCTTCCTCATTATTCCACTGATTGGCCTTATTTCATCCAAGGATTACTGCACATTCTCCTGACGGCTGATGAGCAGCTTCATGAATATACAAAATAATCCGGCGGCACTGGGCCAGCACTGATTATTATTGTGAAACTCGGAGGAGCAGCTTCAAATGAGCTGCTGGAGACTGTGGAACTCTTCCTCCCCGTTTTCCATCTGATTTTACCACAAGGATCCTTATTAGGCTATTTTTCACATGTCTGTGAAGAGAAGGAGAAAGAGAGAGAGATATTGCATCTAGTTAAAAATGATCAGGGAATTCTGGGTACCAGATGTTTTTTGCTTAATATTGCAAAATGGCTTTTATTAGATTACACTAAGCACTTACTAACTACAGTTAAACTGCTTTGCAGAGAAACCTGATGGGAATGCTGCCCTAAATAGCTTCCTTTTTAATTTATTTATTTTTTGGGGAGCAGCTTCATATATCAGGTGGGCGGGCAGGTGATGAGCCCATCGTTGCGGGTAGGAGGCGGCCGGCGGATGAGGGGTTTTGCCTGAGAAGGCTGAGCTCTGCCGCAGTGGTCAGGTCCTGTGCATTGTCCCAGAAGAAACATGGCTTCAGCGTGCCCTCTGGCCTCATGGCCAGAGACCTGGGCCCAGCACTTTTGAAAGCACCAGAGTAGAGAGCTGAGCTTTGCGCTTTCCAGTTCAGCCCAGCAGAAACAGTGTTAATGTAGAGCACCTCTAGTGGACTCCAAAACAGAGCCCAAAGCAATCTTTCAAGAGACATTCTGACTCTAGATAGAAGCCATTTTGTGGCAGAGAGTTTTGCGTTACTCTTCTCTTTTTTTTTTTTTAAAAGGATGCACATTTAAAAGTATGCCTGGAAATGGTGGCCCGCATGCAGTCCTGATGTTCAGGATGCAGCCAGGTAGCTTCGCATCTGACAGAAGCCCTTCCCCTCCCCAACATTTCATCTCAAGTCAAACAAGAAGGTTCCCCTCTTGGAGTCCCCCACCCCAAACACAGGGCCTGATTTACAAGGCTGCCAATTTCCCAGCTGATAAACATGGATCCTGTAATTGTCATATATAGTTGGGTGCACTTGGTTTTAGTGATTGTGAGCTACTGAACTGCCCCATGATTTAAATGTCTTATCCTACACTTCGTAATATGTCACATGAAATAAAGGACTGATACAAGTTACTCCCTGCTGCCTCAAACCCTGTTAACCATGACTAAACCATGTTTTAACCAGGTATGATATACTTTCTCAGCAGAGAAGTCAGAAAATCTGCTGTGCTTCCTCTGACAGTGACATGTTCTCTCCTTCTTTCAGAGGAGACAGGCTGGTGGCTCACCAGTGAGACCAGCAGTTAACCCTTCCTGGAGATGCCATGAACTCTGCCACACAGCTGTTGAGCTCTTGCGAGATCCTGTTGTGAATTAAAGGTTACTTCTCACTATGTGTTCAGGTTTAAATATTTTTTTTTTATATTTTATTTGAAATTGTCAAAGAATATTGGCCACCATTATAAATATACTTAATAATAGATCAGATGGTTTGTCTAGCTGGACGCTCATTGCCTGGAATGAGTTAGGGGGTAGAGACTGACAAGGCAGCCTTTTCTTTTTTTAAGCAATGCCTTGATGAACAAACCAGTGCTGTATTTTAAACAAGGCTTTTACACTGAGCTACCCCAGCACGGTAATTTAATGAATCTACATTTCATGACTGAAGTGATAAGGATGAAACATTTTAAAATAACCAAAAGGTAGATACACCAAAAAAGTCTGATGAAACATTAAATGAATGTAGTGTAACACATTATCTTTGCTTCTGCACATCCAAAAAGTGCAATGAACTAAAACATTGCATTAAGCCAAGAATAAAGCTAAAAATTAAATTGGCTTGGAAAGATCTAGTGTAGTGGTTTATGCACTAAGAACGCTGTAAATTTGGTCATTTAATATCATTCTCTTTACCTCTGATATGCACATTAAAAGCAAACGAAGACTCATGGTAAAAAGTCAGAAGAAAAGGACAGAGCTAAACTTTGTCATTTAAATGCTTATGTCTTTTTAAATACACAGTATTAATTGTTGTTTTATTTATTGAATAGTTATTCTCACTGTCTGTTTTTCAGGTGGTGTGAATACCCGAGACATGAAATATAACAAGGTCTGTTACAGATTAAAACAGGATCCAATAAAGAAGACGTATTCAAAAATATAATACTGCCCCTTCAAATCAATAAATAAAGACAAGCATTTCATACACTAATGCATATATCTATGACCATTATAAATTAGTTGCTTGCCAGAAAATACACTTCTTAGCACAAGTGCCATTATTTAAAGTTGTCTGTTTAATGCACACTTAGTATATTTTCTCATCCAAAGCTGCACTGCATAATTAGACAACATCCATTCTTAAAAACTAAAGTAGATGCCAAAAATGTAATACATAAAGCATGACGTATTACAAATTTACATCTTCAAAAGTTATGTGTGGTTTCAGACAGAAAAAAATTGCAAAAAGATCACTATATTATAATGGCCCGGGTTTCATCTTAGCTTGCTCCATCTGTCGACTGGCAGTAATGTAAGTTATAATGCACTCATTCTTATTCAACTTCAGTGAATGGGTATTTTCCAGGGTAGTTCTATTAAGTGGACAACTAGATAGGTGTCTTAATAGTTTGCTGAATTATGGTTGTTTAAGTCTCGGTTAGATCAATGGGTTGATTGCTGGTTCTTTTCCCAGAAGACATTTATTGTCTTCTAAGGTGAACTCAGATTTCTGTCTGTATTCCCAGCATGGATGGGTTTCTGGCAACCTATTGGTCACATACAGCATGTTCTTGCCTTTTTCACTTAGGACCCCTTGGGACCACACTCTTATCCCCACCCCGCCCAGATGAGTGAGGGTGTCTGTCTCCTTCTGCCCTTTTTTCGGCAGTATGGAGCAGCCAGGCTGTGCCTGTTGCCTTGCTGAGAGCCGTGACAGCTGCCTCGGTGAGAACTGTTCCCTCATTGTCCTTCTGTGCACAGGAGGACACAACTGGTCACCCAGCAAGAGAAGGGAAGTGTGGGCCTGCTGAGGGAGGCAGGGGATCTAGTGACAAAGGACATGAGAAAGGTGCAACAGCTCAATGCTTTCCTTGCCTGAGTTCATTGGTAAGGTCCACTCTCAGGCCTCCCAAATACCTGTGGCTGGCAACAGGGTCTGGTAGGGTGCAGTACAACCCGCAGCCAAAGTACATCAGACTATGAACCAGTTTTATGCTCTGGGAAAGTAGAAAAGTAATGAGTCCAGCTGGGCATTTGATGCTCCTGAGGGAGCAGGCCAGTCTTATTGCGGGAGAGCTCTCTGTTCTTTCTAAAGAGTGGAGATCAGTGAAATAGAGAAAGTTCTAGGAAATTACAAGTCAGTCAGACTAATGAGAACCCTTAGAAAGCTCATGGATCAAAGCTTGCAAGCACCCACTGCCAAGTGCACAAAAAACGGAACAGTGAAACAACACGCTGGGATCCACCAAAGGCAAATTGTGCCTGAAAACAGGCACAACAACATTAAGATGACTGGCTTTGTAGATGATAAGGGGAATGCAGTGGATGTCATCCACCTTAACTTAAGCATGGTCCTTTGCACTGTCTCCATAATGTCACTGTAGGTAATTGAAAAGATATAGACTGGAACAAAGATTGCACGGTGGGTAAAATCTGTGTGGATTGTCTAGGCTTAAAAAACAATGATCAGTGTTTTAAAGACCGGGTGGTGGATAGTTACTGGTGGCATTCTTCAGGGACTGATACAGAGGCCTGTGTTCTTTGTTGTCTTCATTAACAATCTGAGTGATGGCACGAGATGGGATGAACCTTTGTCAAGATTCAGGATGACACCAAAGTGGGGGTAGGGCAGGGGATTGTGGAGGTGGAAGCTGCCAGTGGAAGCTGCGAGCAGGGCTGCCAGTTAGAGGGACCTCAACAGGCTACAGAAAGGGACAGAAACCTCAAGAATTTCAAAAAAAAGCAAATGCAAAGCCTAGCATCAATGGTGTAGAAACTGCAGTGGCACAGGAGAGTGAGTGGCCAGGGCAGTTCCAATAAGGCATCTAGGAATCCTAGTCAAAAAGTTCAGTGTGAATCAGAGCAGTGGAGGCAAGCTGCAATAGGATGAGTGTACCCAGAAGGTCAAGTGAAGTTATTATTTCCTGCTGTTCAACTCTTGGGAGATCCCATCTGAGTAGTGCCCAATTCTGGAACTCTGTTGCACAAAAAAGACATAGACAATTTGGAGCAAGTCTGGCAGAGAACCACTAGGCTGGTCAGGTCACATGAGGAGAGGCTGAGAGAATGGTGCCTGATTAGGGGATGAATCTACTTGATAACTCTACTGTCGAAGGCTATAGAGGAGAGGGAGCTACATTGTTCCCAGTGCAAGAACTGGGGGCAATGGAATCAAGCATCAGCAATGGAAATTCCAAAGAGACACGCCGTAAAAATTCATCATGGTGAGAGTGATTGAGCACTGTACCAGTTTGCCCATCTCCATCCTTGAAGGCATTCAGAACTTGACTAGACAACACCCTGGGCAACCTAGACCCAGCTCTGAAGTTGGTCTTGCTTTGGGCAAGAAGGTGGACTAGATAACCTCCATAGATTCTTAATCATACTGAGATTCTGATTGCTTACTATGGTTACTTCAGGCACTATTATTCAAGAGGAATAAATTCCCTGACTCCTGCCCTGTTTCTTTTTTTCCTATTTCCTCTATGGTCTGCGGCATTTTGGCTCTGCTTCTTGCCTCACCTGGCAGCCAGCTTGTGCCTCTCAGCAGCTTTTGCACGATGCCACAGGAGAGCAAAGGCTAGTGGGCCGTACAAGCTGGCCAGCACACCAGGAGTCTTTGTGCTTCTGCCTGTTAATCACAAGGTGCTACTGGGGTGTGTGAGCTGGCCAGTGTGCCAAGAGCCTGTGCATCAGGCACACAAAGAGAAATGAGCTAGCAGCAGGCAGCAGCAGATTGCAGAGATGTGTCCCAGTGCTGACAGGGGCAAGACCTGAACCACCCATGGCAATTAGTGCAGTCAAATCAGATGCAGCAGCCACCAGTTAGACCAGAGCGTGTTGTCTCACCTTCCTTCTGGCCTGGTCACCCCCCTTATACCCCATCACACAGGCACCCTCATTTTTATTGGGAGGGGAATAAGAATAACATAGTGTTATATAGAATTTTGTTATGTTACAACAATTGTATTTATTGTATATATTATGTATACTATACTATATTAGTTACATTATGTTATATTACATCGTATTACATGTTGCTCTTGAGTCACTTTCCCAGTCTGGAAGTCTCCATGCTGCCACCTTGTTTTGCTCTCTGCAGGTGTCCATCCAGCCCATGAGATGGCTGAAGAGGTAAATGAGGCTCACACTCCCCTCTTTCTTCCCTCTCACAAAGTGCAGCGGATTTCAATAAGCATCTGAAATTGGAAGTGGGTATCCTAGCTTCAGGAGAACCAGGAATGGGGTCAGACAAGAAGCTGTCTCTTGGTAACCTACTTTTTGCTCTAGCAGAGACCCTTACGCTGGAGGAGAGCAGTGTGGAAAGGTAGAGCTGGGTCCATAGCATCTCAGACTTAAGGACAGATATCTGCTCATATCTGAGGCAGGGGGATCTCTGTCACAGTACCTTCACTCCAGTAAATCAGCATGGCGCTGATTTGTAAATGGTTGGCCTCATTTACCGCATTCCTCTCTGCAAACTGAGCTTGTGCTAAGCTTCTGGAGCCCAGCCTCACTTTCCTCCAGCCGCTCACTTCCAAAAAATTATTGACATTGCCTCCAGCCCTTGGATGTTAGTGGTATTTTTGTTTTATGTCTTTCCTAACAAGTTGACACAACTTAACAATGTTGGTCTTGTCACCAGATTATTCTTCTAAATGAGACAGTTATTCACAGTGAGTCATTGAATATTTTACAACATGGTTACAGTAGCTGCTCCGACAGGTACCTGTGTATAGATGAGAGTGTATGTACTGTCACAGCACTGTCACATAGGAGATGTTTGCTCTACCTTTATTTATACAAACCACTCACCCCCTCCTCTCCCTTGCTCACAGGCTGCCCTTTAATTCTCACAGCACCATCTTTCCATTTGTTACTCGGGTGGATGCACAGAGATGGCCCTACTGCTACAGCATCTCTTGGGTTTCTTCGGGTGTTTGGGGCGAATATCTGTTATTAATACCGTGCAACTGGAGATGTGACCTGTAGACAGCTTATTTCCTGGCAGACCAGTGAGCTTTGGAAGAGGGATTCTTTCCTTGAGGTGGGGATGGCTCTGGAAACAAAGTTCTTTCAATTTTTCTCTTTAAACAGTCCTGCTCTATTTATTTTTCTGCTTCTTCAAAAGGACTTTGTGGCCAAGAATAACCAGAATGTCTGCCCATTTGCCATTCTGTGGGTATCTGAAAATAAAGACTTCTAGTACCTGCCCTCGCACCTGCAACCATCCCCAGGGAATGTGTGTATGTGTGAGTGCTTGTGTGTGTAACTCTACAGTAACCCTCTGGTTTGCCCAGGGTTTAAGGAATAAGAGCCTAAGTGAAGCTCACCCCAGATTTTTTGATACTTGCTAGTGATCAGAAAGCTTTGTTTATCATCTGCACAATGTAGCAGGACATCAGAACTGAACCACTTAGCTTCTTTGCAAGGTGTTTTCTCTCGTTTTTAATGTCTGTGATAATATCTGCTTCTCAGAAATTGCACTGCTTTAATTAATTCACATTTTAAACGTACTTTGAGGTTCACAAGCATGTGTGCTACTTGAATATAAACTATGCTTGTAAGAATTTGTAATTTCTTTGCAGTGTTTGGGTTCCTTTTTTCTCCTTTTTTTTTTTTTGCCTTGAAAAATAATTGTCCCAGAATGAGACAAATAGCAGAAGAGTCTGAGCAACACCTAAAGGGCCTCTCTTCTCTGTCATCTTGTACCTTGCACCTTGTCAGCAACACTTGTAAAGAGCTCGTGTAAAATGGCAGCACGCAGCTCTCCTAGTACTTTACACTCCTTTTGCGAAGAGTGAACAGACTACACAAGGTGCAAGGCCCAAAGGCCTCAGTTTCTGCCCATTTGGGATATGCTCTTTGCATCAAATCTCGAGATTTCTTCCTTTTATTAAAGTAAACCCAAAGGGGTCCCCTAGAGGCATAGCCAATATTCACTCCTTGTGGGCACACAAATCCAGGATTAGCCTGTGGCTGTTCCCAGGGAAAGTGTTTGCTAGAGAAGTCTGAGCTAGTGGTAGGCAGGTACTGTAATGCAGAAGACCTGCTCTGACTGTTTATTCATCTGAATTAGATGCCTCTGGAATGCATATTTGTGTACCCCCAGAGTTTAAAACTCCATCATGCTTGTGTCCTGAGATATGCTGTTTATCTGAAACTGACTTTTCTTTCCCTTTACTGTGAATTCTCCCACAGGTCAGGAGGATCTGACACTGAAACTATTCTCTGCTGATTCCTTCCAGCTAACACACAGAAGCCCTGTAGATGGGAGACCTTCCAAACTGCCAGTTCCCCAAAACGGTAACATTCTGATTTTTTTTAAATGCCACAGTTTCACTTTCACAAGGTGAAGCAGAGGAGAAGACTAGTAGAGGAATAATTATTAAAGCTATATCTGAAATTATTCCAAGTCTGTGAATCTGTTCCTTTGCAAGGAAGGCAGTGCTGACTCTTTAGCAGCTTCCACAGCTCGCTTCTTTGCAGAAGTCCTCTAATGGTAAGTTGAAACAAACTGAATGTCCACCACCAAAACTCACCTGAATTCCAATATTTACACCTGATTTTGAGTCCAAGTCCAGATTTAAAGAAGATAAACGAGGTCTGTCCATGTACAAAAATATCCTTAGATGGCTAAAAATGTCAAAAAGCACGTGAATAAATTCTCATTAATAAACTAAAATTTATCATCTGGCTTTTATGACACTCTAATGATGAGAGATGCAAGGTGTAGATATTACAGGTACACAGATGTCTGTCATAAGTAACAGAAATTATTAATATTATTATAATGTCTCTTACACCTAGAGGGTCTAACTGAGATAAGAGTCCCACTCCTTGTGCATGCAGTCAGACACTGCAGTTCGCCACATAAGTAGAGAATAAAGGCAAATAGGACCAGGAGAAAAAAAAAAGGCAAGGCACACAACAGGATCAATCTTGGGCTTTTTCAGAGAAACCTGAATTATCCTTGATTTTCTAAGGAAGATTGAGAGCCTACCTCTTTTATCTTGCTGGAAACCTCAGCCTGACGGACTTGTCTGAGGCCATATGGGAAGCCCATGGGCAAGGGCAAAACACGTCCAGGCACAGCAGCACAATGCAAATCTCTAGAATGCTTTTGCACAGAAATAGTGTTTCTTCATACAAAGAACTGTGTTTGGGCTCATGTCTAGCTTAGATTAAAGAGCAGTGGATAAACATCTATCTTTGTTACTACCACAACCATGAATTTTAAGGGGTAGTCATCCCCGAGACCTGGAATGGCTCATTCACATGAGACAGAAATATTTCATTCAGCCTCGCACCCCTGGAAGGCTGACACTCCTGGGCAATGAAGCTCCTTTTTTACCCCTCTTTGCTTTCTCGGTGAGTGATCTTGACTGCATTTTCACCAAAACAGAGATGCAATATCTCACAAAGTGGTGCACTGCATGTTTCTGCCGGCATTCATTGGCTGTGCCTCGTGTGTAGGGCAAAGGCTTAGCCTCTAAGATTTGTTGGCAGCCTCCTGCTCTTTGTTCTTCAGAATGTGAAAATAGTGTAAATAGCAGCATCTGCAATTGCTCCTGCTGCTCTGACTGCCAGCCAAGTCAGATCCCCCTCCCCTCAGAGAGCAGTCCACATGCTGCACACAGGACTGGACCAGGGAGGAATTATATGCGGTGAGAGTGCAGCCTCAGGAGTGCTGTGAAGAATACGGGCCATCAGACAGGAAGGCAGATAGACTGCCTCCGAGTTTGGCTATTCCCAAATGAAATTTAAAAAAAATCTCTTCCCCACATCATGAGCCTTATATATTTTTTTAGGATTTTTGTGTCTAAATCTATCTTGCTACCAAAAATATTTTAAAGAAAGGAAGAGAATAATTCACTCACTGTTTCTCTTGTGCAAGGAGAGCTCTGTTCCAGGAGCAACCAATGTTTCTGTCACGATCCTATACCTTCCTGTACAGATTCTTACACTGAACCCATCATGACACTTCAGAGATTTCAGCAGCTGGGCTCAAGTTCACTGTTTTTCTGTTTATATAGTGATTTTAAGCAATTTTAAATGTGCATGTGGAAATGAAGTTTTAGTAATGCTGAAAAATGATTAGTGCTTTTTTTCCACCATATATATACACATGCATACATGCATACTATATACTGTATATATCTGTCACAGCAGATTTTTTTCCTCTCCAGTTCAGGTTGAAAAGAGAGTCAAATCCTTTTTCATGTGAAAGTCAATTAAAAATACCTGTTTGTCCATTTGAAATCTGCTAAAGAAGTGGAACAGTGAGTAGGCAGAGAGAGACATGTTCATCTACGGTCTGCAACAAGGGAAGCTGGCAAAGAGCCCTGGAGTGAAACGCGTGTCCCAGAGAGATGCTGCTGATGGAAGGGTTCTGCAACCTTCTTTCTAGCCAGCCCTATCAGACAGTGCCACCCCAAAAGCAAACCCTTATCATGCAAAAAATGGCATGGCAAGGTCAGTGATATAAATGAATTGTCAAAATATCTCATAGGCAGGCAGCTGGCTAGACTTGTTGTCAGCTGACAGCAAGATTAAAGCCTTAAAGTCTGTAAAAGGATTCAAGTTCTGCCTTGGCTACACAGCAGTTGTCCTGAGCTGATACTCTATAATGAAGTTCTAATTTTGCAAGCAAAAAGTTATTATTTTTAAGGAAGACATTAACTATATTTTAAAATTTTATTTCCAACCTCTCCTCCTTTCTCTCTTAACACAGTCTTTCAACTCTAAACCAGCAGCACAGCAGCCACAGTCCCATCTATCTTTCAGAGACCTGAGCTTCATTGTGAGCCCACCTTAACAGCAAGATTCACAGCTTTCAGCTACATTACTCTCCTGTATTTATTTTTTTACTTGCATCATTCCAACACATGCCAACCTCTAGCACATAAAACGCTTGGCTCAGAGGAACAGACGTATACAGCTGCACTGTAATTGTATAAAAAAAAGCATGCTAATAACTCTTCAGTGCATTCAAAAACTCTGCTCATTGCAGAAGTCTGGGCAGATTGGCACATAGTGCAGAGGCATAGATTACACAGTGCTTAATGGCTAAAACTGGAGTGCTAATACAGCCCAAATACACTCACTTTACATTCAAGAGAATGAGACTTTTTCCTTCTTAACAACAAGTGGATTTTAACCCAACAACACTAGAATATTTGAGGAAGGCCAAGTGTGTACTGTGTAAACACAGAGGACTGCAGTGGGAACCTAAACCTAAGAGCTGTGTTCTTTTATTAAGAGGGAAGAACCACCCTATGGGAGAAATGGCCAATCAAAACAGCTCAGATTTTTAATGCCAGTCACTCATGCATGAGTATAGACTAGTTGATCCCTGTAGAAATTATCTAGCCAGTAGTTTTGAACAGTGAGTCCATCTTCAGGAAGTTGTGAACTGCTCTTTGCAAAAAAAAAAAAAAGGCAGAAAATATATGAAAAAGATAGTTTCTTTCAAATTATCCACCTAAGTGTCTTCCTATGTGCAGTTTGAAGATAGCTTTTCAATGTTAAATCTGCACAGACTATGCTATAAGATTTTCTCTGGTTTCTGTGAGTGAAAAACTGAAAATCATATTGAAAAGTACTGTTCTTATTTGTACAAAGATTATCACGCTTGCAGTACAGATCTAACATTCACAAAGGAAGGCAGAATGGCACATGCTGTGAGCATACCACTCTGGCTTAAAAGCTTTAATTCAGGAGAGTTGCTCTATTGAGGAAAAAGGAACGTAAGCACTTGCCTAACAAGGAGTGTTTAAACTGCTTTCCTAAATATGGATAGATTGGAGCATGCACTTCAGTGGTTTCCCACACTAAGCGATGACACCTCCAACAATTATACGAATCAATTTTTAATCTAATTTAGGGAACCAGGACTGTGCCCACTCCTCCTCTGGATATGCACTCCTCTTTGAGCCACACACGGGCATTTGCCATGAGCTGTGCATTCAGGGGCCATTTGACCCCCTGGAGGACCAGGCTGGGACCAGTCCCTGCATGGGCTGATAACCTGGATGCAGCTGCCGCACACCATAAATGCACTGGTGTGGCCAGCAAAATCAGTAAGCCATAACCTACCCTGCAAACTGTAGGGGGATTAACCAGGGAAGGCTTTTGAAGAAATACATAACAGCCCTTCTAGAGCTGTAATTCTAGCCTCAGTTCTTCCCATGTGTTGGCTAGTTGGAGATACAGAGGAACCTTCTTTAGGTTGTCCAAGATTTATTAAGGGAAAGAGGACCTGCAGCCTTGGACACAGCTAAGGTGACTATATCTGCTGAGGAGAACCTTTTCTCTAGCTGGCCTGAAGCTGGGGGAGTGCAGATATACTGGTTGCACCCAAGGATGTTAACCACAACAGAGGATCAAATAAGATACATATATGTAATGAAAAACAGAGTGTATAAGAAAAAAGGAAAAAAAGGAATATATTTCTATATATGCACACACAAAGATTCAAAGCATTTTTTTGTCCCTACTGAAGATAAACACATTGGCTGAGGATATATTTTCCTGAAGCTTTTGGATTTCTCTAACATTTTCAAACATCTAGGGCACAGTCTGGAAACCAAGCTGACAAGACACCACCCTTGAGCGATACTGGTTTGCCACTGACCTCGTGCACCAGTCAAAAAGAATAGCCTGCTCCATCTTTTACCCTGGCACGTGACTTCAAAAAAATCAAACAAGCGTTTCTCATTACACTTATTAAATTTGAGTATGGCTTGTTATTAATTGACTGAGGTAAAACAAAACCCTCTCACTGTAAAATATAATTATTTAAGCTAAAGTGCTGATGACTTAAAATGCCATGTTATAGCATATAATCTATGCTGAAATGAAAGATAGAAACACCTCCTTTTGGCCTAATTGCACTGAATTCAGTGCATTTGTTATGACCAGAAAAGTGAGACTTGAAAGGAATGCTAGATATCAGTACTGAGTTTTATCAGTCACCAGATGCCAAGGCTTTCCCTACCCCTATGGAAACAGGCCATCAATGAGCTACAGCAATAGAGAAAGCCTTCCAGGGCCATGTCTAGGACTAATAAAAGAGCAAATCAAAGTATTTACCTCTTACGTGGGAGCAGCACAGTAAGATATGCTTTACATATGTTCCCAAAGATGTCTGTAGTTGGGTGGGTTTCTTGCAGTATCTTTCTTTCTCAAGCAGTTTCTAGTTTTCTGGTGTACTTTAATTTGGAGGAGGAAAGGGCTTCCTATTAGTAAATAATTCATCTATCATACTTGTATCTTAGATTTATGAAGTGACTTTACTTCACCAAAGAGCATTGCAAATGACTGGCTAGTTCATCCCCTCTGATTTTTTTGCCACAGAAAGCTGGTTCAAATAGTCCAGAAATCTGTCAGAGGAGGAGGGAACTGATGGTGGCACTGTCATCCTCCCCTTTGCCTGTAGCTCGAAGCATGGCTGTGTGTATGAATTCTGCCTGACTGGAGGTCCACTGAGATTTGGGGCTGAGAAGGAGCTCAAGTAAAATGTGTGTTCTGAGCAGTCGTGAACCCAGGAGGAGCAACATTATATGTGGCATAAATGTCTGATAAACCCACATGGGAATAGGCATGGAAGCAATGACTTGGCTTAATCAATAGCAGCTGCTAGATTCACTTTTATGCTATTGTATCTCATGAGGGCATGAGGTGTTTTGGCGTGTAATGGGTCCTACAGGATCTGTGGCAAGCAGAGTTGTTTGGGGGAAGCATTGTAAAGGGTCTCAGCCCTTCTCCAAATGCATCAAAAATTTTACTGGACTCTCCTAATGTTGGTATCCTTATAAATTTTTGTGGCTGAGGTGGAGGCTCCCAAGGTTAAACCACCAACAACTAATGATGAGCGTTGTGCAGCCTCACCTTTATGCATCTTCTTTGCAAGGCAGAGTTAAACCCCTAAATTATGCATTTAGGCTCTTCTTCAAAATCAGAAAAGTCTGCTGCCTGAGAGTGCCTTGTCACAAGCTGACATGCTGAGCCAGGAACTGGTAGGAAATGGTTTATCCGGTTACTCTGTAAGGATTAATTATCGTGGGGACTAGTCCCTAGGTCTCCTTTTATCCTGCCAAGTGCTTTAACCAAAGGTTAGAGAATCACTGACATTTTTCCCCTCTGCTTTGTTTATTCAGTGTCCTTTTTCCCTTCTTTTGGTGGTGAATACTGCCTCCCCAGTCTGGCCTCCTCTGCAGGAGGGGATATGAGCTGGAGTCAGCCCTGTGACAGAATGTGAGTCCATGAGCATGTGCTTCAACCCCCAAGCTGGCGGACAGACCTTTGCTTGTAGGAGAGGTGGCTGATGGAGGGGGAGGAGAAACAGCTCCTATTTCCAGGAGGCTCTGAATGGAGACACATATATTCGGCATGCTCGCAACATGCACTGAAACAGTAAAACATTTCTACAGAAGCTATTTATCATAGCAGGAAGACATGCCCTAACAAAAATTCACTTGCAGAAAGCTGGTGGGGTCTTGCTTTGCACAAGCATTCATGCCCCTTTCCTTCTTTATATTCTGCAGGATACAGAAAGGTACAGCCAGAAAGGACATCAAAAATTTTTTGGTTTTTTTTTTTACTGACTTGACATTGCCCCACACAGGAGAATATTTTCTTTTTCAGCTCCTCCTGTGTTAAAGACATGGGTACTTGCCTTTCCAATGCTGCTCTTGGCATTAAAAGGGGATTACTCCAGTGGATCCTGCTTGTGACAGAATGGAGCTTGACAATAAACAAAGAAATGGCATCCTAAGCAAAGGGGATTGCACTGTGAGCATATGTCTATATTGACAACATTCACTGTCCAATCCCTCACCAATCCACCTCACTCACTTATATGGCAAAAAAAAAGGGGTTTCATTTTAATCCTAAAGGTATATAACCCACACCTTCTATGAAACTTCTGTTTGCAGTCAGGAAAAGGCAAAATTAAAAGTCTTCCAGCAGAATGTATTGATGTGGATACCATGGACTTAAACACACACCCATTCCATAATATAGGTTTTCCAGGCATCTATTTACTAACCTACAATGAGACCCAGATCAGTTGCTGTACACGCAGCAGAGAAGAGCACTTCTTCTTCTTTGGAGCTTGGATCTATGCTCACCACCACTCCACAGGCCCTATGGAGCTCCAGGCTGGAGCTGGCCTTGTAGAGGGCTGAGGGAAGCGCTAGGGAATGAGGGACCCTGGGCATGATAACAAGTAGATCATCTCTGCGATGCATGACCTATGAGTTCAGCTGAAACCAGCTACCCTTTCTCCCCAGAGCAACTGGTTCCTCCCCAGCAACAGATCTCCTTTCAGCATAGACCTCTTCAAATATTGGCAGCACTGACACTGAGGCTCAAGAACACCTGGGCACATTCGTGATAGATCTGTCACAGTAATGTCTGGTGCATCCAGAATACTCACATGTGAGCACCAAAATGACACTGTCCCCTTCTCCTTACTTTTTTCCCTTTTTTATTTTTTTTTTAGTAGAGGAAGATCATCCAGAATCAACCCAGTAAAAAGAATTGTCATAAAATCTCACACCATTGACTTGTAAATGGAATTGAATCTGTGGAGTCTACATAATGATCCTATCAAAAAGGGAAAGAGCCATCACATTCATATAACAGATGAGATATGAAATGACTACTATGGCAGATGAACACCCCAGAGGTATTTTGCTTTATTCTACTCACTGCGTTTATATATCCAGTTTCTCTAATTTTAGTTATTTTTTTCCTCAGGTCTCAAGACAAGAACAGAAAGACTTTCTTTTCTTTCTTTCTTTCTTTTTTTCCTTTTTTTTTTTTTAACAAATAACCTCATACAGAAGTCAATAATATAAATACTTATGTTTCCAAGGTCAGTGCTGGGGCTTTATTAAAACTGATTTTTCACAATGCATTTCTCTGCCATTGCTTCTGCTGTTGCTGCTAGAAACCTTCCAGTCATTTCCCTTTCCCTATAACCGTCATTTGGGTTGCTGAGAAGTTAAAGTACTTGCAGCAGACAGGGGCCAAGTAGTGACAGGCTCACCTTCCTCACTAAAGAAATTGCCCTGCTTAGGAAAATCAGATGCAAAGCCCTCCTCCCTCCCCTTCTAACCCTCAAACATTCCTTTACATCTCTTACCTTCATCCCTTTCCCCCTTCTCCCCTGGCCCCCTCTGTTCAGCATTTTGATTAGTGACTACTTAAAATAATCAGAACAGTCACTTAACTGGGAGTCTCACACTCGCACCTGAAGCTAAAACACAGTGTCATAAAAATGAAAAGTCATCAGAATCGCAAAGACTGCCGTTTGCATGCAGCTGCCAGAAGAATATATTCATACAGCAGTGATTGTGCAGCACTGCTGTTAGTCAGCACGGGCTGGATTAGTACACAGACTCTTCTATCACTGCCCTCCAGGGATTCACACCCTGGGTTTAATTAGGGTTTGTGCCTGGTTCTGCTTCAGAGAGACACTGAGTTAAGTGCAGCCCCAGTGTATTGTGCTGGATGACCTCTGTCTATATGGAACAGGCTCCTGCTGTGGCATACACAACACACATGCAAACCCCTCACACATTCTCCTACCCCTTTTTTATACATTATTGCCAATATTACAGTGCACAAGCTGGAGGGTATTGCTTAAACCATGTGTTTTGTACTTATTAAACACTGCTGGCCACAGGGAATGAAATGAGCCAGGGCTCATCCGTAGGAAGTGTTTTTGTGGCATCCTTTAATTGTATGGAGCAATATCATCCAATGTGATGTAATGAAGATCCATGGAAAAAATCAGCCTTTTCCCTTGAAGACAATGACAATGTTTTTTAATTTTTCACAATCATTCACTGGCAGGTTGGGAGATGAAAAACACAATGTGATGTTCCAGCATATTCTACATACCACATAAGCCCTATATACCCATGTTTACTCTCTATGAGCAGATTATCAGTAAACAAGGTAAAGAGTGGACAGCAAACAAAGAGAACAAGAATTTGAGAGTTAAAACTATTGCTAAATCAATCCTTCATGCGTCTTTCCCTCTACAAAAAGAAAGGAAGATGTTCCATACTGTGCCCAGAGCATAGATAGCAACCTTTGAATTACAGAGTGGTACTGAAAGTGTAGTGCATCTAACCTTCATCGTATTTAAAGTTTTTTATTCTCTGTCATGTTTTTGGTTTAAAAGGCCCTCAAGGAAAGTTGTGAAATGTGTATTAGCTACTTGAAATAGCAGTTGTCTCCTATATGAATAAATATTTAGAAACTATCCCAAAGTCCCCTGTTGCCAATGGAAATTTTTCCATTGATTTCAGTGAGCTTGGATAAGACCTTTAGGCAGTTGTCTAAAAGGAACAGTTTCGCTAACTTTATGTCTTCTACTTAGATTGAATAAAAATAGAGACAAATTAGGAAAGCTGTGCAAAATCAGAACAAGAAGAGTGACTTGTGTTACAATAATTTACTTCCCTTGTGCTGGCTTTGTCTCACGTTCCTCGCTGTTTGCTTACAGTGGGTAAGGGATATAGGCTTTGTGCTGGGCAGTGCTGCACAGCAGCAAACTGGGGAGAGAAAACAGACAAAATGCCAGCCACCAAAAACAGCACTGAGCATGGGGTTACTGTGAAGCCTACATGGATTTTACTGATTTAGTCATATAGAAAAATTTTCCACCTCTGTCCTCTTTTTCATATGGACCACTGTTACCTGCATGATTTTGTTGAACCTCAAATCCTTCTCTTTTCAGTGATTTCCTTGTTACTTGTGTCCCTATCTGAGCCTTGTTCAAGAGAAACAGAAACGAAAGCAGAAAAATGGCAGATTTGAGAGGGCATGATGGAGGGAAAAGGCTAGAAGGGAAAAAGGTATGAGATGATCAAGTACAACCAAGGGAAATGCATGAAAATATTTGCTTGCTTATAAGCAAGATCCAAGAATTCTCCAAATCACAAAGAGGAAGTTTGACTATGAAGCTAAGACTAAATTTAAATCCAGTTAAAGACTGAGGGGAAAAATCTTAAAGATCTCCACTCCTACAATGGTTGAGAAGATCACTCTGAAGTCTGAGCAAGCAGCCTGAAAAGAAGAATAATGAAGCAGAAAGGAAGGATAGCACACCTTGTCTAAAGAAGGAATGAGGTTTAAAATCCTGTTTTGAAATTTAATGGCTCCCAGCCCTTCTCCCCATAAGATAAGAGAGAGAAGTAGAGCAGAAGGCTCCATTACTTCTTTCTCTAGTAACTTTGGTATCTGCTTATTACTGACTTTGCAGCCTTCACCCACTCCTTCCCTTAGCTTCCATGGAGGACGACCTGGATCCCCTTCCTCATACCACAGCCACAAGGACCACTGGCCCCCAAGCCTGCACCAGCTGAGTTGGCACCTGCTGCGCAGCAGGTGGTGGCTGTGCCCCTGCCAACCCTCTGCCCTGGGGAAGCAAAGGCAAACCCACTGTGTCTGTTACCATGACAGGGCTCCAGAGAGGTGGAAGCTGTTGAGCCAGATTATACAAGCACCAGGGGACTTGTAAAGCTTTTATTGGCATTTAAATACATATTTAGGGACTGTTCTGCACATGTAGTATTTAATTTCCACACCTGGTTATTTGCTGTTATTGAAGTCTATGATTAAGCATCTTAAAACTCCCTTTTTTATAAGATCCCATGCACATGAATATCACCGAAAGACCAAGACTTTGCCACCTTGATGTGTGAGACGGAGCCCAGGCCCAGGTAGATGAGGACCCCTCCTCACAGACATGCAGATCTGCTCATTCAGCCTGTACTGCAGCATGGGAGACTGAGACTTGTGTCCACCTTTCTTCTTCTGTCAGATGTTGGCAGGGGTTGCCGTCTGACCCTGTTCTCAAGGATAATGGAAGATTCCTGACTTTTTCTTAAAGGTGAAACTGGCCCTTGTTGAGTCTATCTAATAACCTCAATATTTGTTCATTTCACATTTTGATGAAAAACAAAAGCTTTTTCCTTCATGGGAAATCCATACTAAATTAATATGCATTGCAAGATATTTTTTCCGACTCAAAAGACTTCATTCTTCATTGACCTGCACCTTGCAACCAGTCTGCAGCTACAGAGGTTGATGTTTTTATTAGGCATAAAGAAGGTAAGATCTTGGTCCAATAAAATGACTAACTGGGGTCCCTTCCACACCTCTCTCTTTCATACAGGAACCCACATGGAAATACTAGAAGACTCCTGATTTGGGTCTTTACAAATGAAATGACCCCCCAAAAGGGTGATAAGATGTTCCAACAAAAAACAGTAACTCCAGCTCTTTAAAAGGAGAATTTTACCATTTATAATCAACTGTAATGGGGGCTGCAGGTTCCTCTCTTTGTCATGCCGACAGTGTCTCCAAGCATGGCGTTCCAAGCAGAATTGCCTCATCTTAACTCATTCAGATGTCCTTCCTGTGAGTCAGAAGCATGAACACACTGGCTGATGTCTTCAGTCCTCCTGCCTCTTCCCCAGCCACTCAGCAGGGATACACAGCCTCTGGCAGAGGACAATGCTGATTGTGCATACAGAGGTGGAGTGGGGAGACCAGAGTGGGAGGGCAAAGCGTGATATGCTTTGTCACCTTGCAACAGTCACTAGGTTCTTTCCCTTCTGCTTTTGCAAGGCCTTGCTCACCTCCCACAGTCTAGACCCAAACAGCATTTTATTTCCTCAACTGGGTATAACCTGCAGGTAGCAGGTAAAAATTCAGGGAGCTGCTCACTCGCAGTCATTCACTCGCATTGAGTTTTCAGTGCCTTCTCAGGGGAGCGCTTTCAAGAAGTCTTTCTCACACTCTCACATTGGAAAGTGCTTTACTCATCAGAGAGGTTCAGGCAGGGCAGGTCTTAGCAGTAGTATTTTCGTGTGGAGGAAGAACTGCACCACAGCTAACAATAAGCACTTCTTCAAGAGCTAATTGAAGATAGAATGTATAACACCATCTGTAACCAGCCATCTGGTGATTCCCAATAACACTGCCTTCCACACCACAAGGAGGGGAGGAATTTATAGAATAGCAATCTAGTTTGAACAATCTGATTTGGATAAAACGTGAGCCCCTCTTTGCCACCTCCTCAGCCATTATCCGTATTCAAACTGTGTGAAACCACAGCTCTTGTGAGGCTTTAAAAAATTGCTATAGGACTGTGAATAATAATGATGATAATCAGAAATGTATTTATTAGTTACCTTTGAACTTTCAGATTCCAGTCGGACAAGATGCAGGAAACCAGGACCTCAGGAGAGTCTTTTTTCACAGAAATGACAGACCAGTTTTGCATTCCCAGGGGATAGTGCTAGCAGAGATAAGTATCTGAATTTAGGAATGATTATCTGAGTTGAACTTACAAACCTTCTGCAGTTCACCACCACTCCCGATGCCTTCTCTTACTAATACATGAAGGGACTGTAAATTAATGACCACCAACCTGTCAGTTGTGAATCAACAATATATTTTACTCACAGGAATGCAAAATCAAAACAAACCCCCCTCAAACACCAGTGGTTTCTGGCGTACTCTTAGAACACAAAAACATCTGACACTATTTTTGCCACATATCATTAGTGAAATTCGAACCTGGGCTGAATCCTCAAGCGTCCTTTTCTTTAAACTGTGAGAGAATTTTAGCAACTGCATTTGGTACCCTTGCAAACACAGGCAGAGACTGGTAATATGGACAGACCTCCACTTTGTGCAACACAAATGGCACCAACTATAATAAATATGAGGAGTGATTCCCAAACCGAAGACTGGTAAATAGTTACCCAGCTGCTACAGAAATAGCAAGATAGATTTTTTTTTTTTTTTAAAGAAAAGAAATTAAATGAAATGGATATTAGCTGGAAACATCTGTGTTCACCACAGAGCAAAATGCATATTCAGCAGCCAGTTTATTGGCTCTTTAGAGGATGTGAATGGTGCATTGTAAATAATGACACGCCTGTAATAAATTCCCAGTAAAAAAGAGAGGGGGACTGAGCCTGTTCCTCCCACAATTCACATTTCTGGGTCCCTGCTGTGAGTGATGATTCACAGCAGTCACAAATTCCTGTTTTCAAAATGCTATTGTATACTCCAGGGCTTTCATTAAGTTTTACACTAGCAAGGGAAATTTAAAACTTGAGAGAGAGAGAGAGAGGCTCTGTGGTGACATTCATTTAACACTCACTGTACTGCACTGATAGATGTGATAGGAGGGTGCATGTCAGAAATCAGTCTGTGTTGCTTTCTTTAAATGTAAAGAATGGTGCATGAAACCCTGACAGTGTGTAAGAAACAATTCAAAAAACCACCAAAATTGTGACTTGACAGCTTTTGTGTTTTGGAGGTGTATAAAACATTGCATAAATGTATTGGGCTTCAGCATTTAATTTGTGCTCCTCCGGGACAGGCAGCTGTCTTAATTTCCTTCTTGATGCAAGTATATCAGGTCTGTGAGTGTTATGTATAAAAGATGTACTGTTCCAGCCTCACAGCTCCAGGATTGAGCTAGCTGCAAAGAATGATCTCGTTGCAGAGAATATACCTTTTCCTGTCAAAGCTGGGTATCAAGATGTGCAGATGAATTTTTGCACCCTGACCAGGGAATTCCTAGAACATCATTCTGGTGCATGGAGCTCCAGCATGCTCCCTCCACTGGGCCTTTCACCTCCAGGACATGGCTTTATATTCAGTCTACATCATTTCAGCCAAACGGTTGTTCTACAGCTGCAAAGCACACTAATGAGATGAGTTTCTGGCAGACTCACAAAGTTCTCAGTGCCCAGAGTTACACATGTTGTACACTGTCTGCTGGCTACCTCTGTTTGCACTTAAGGAGGCACTGTAAGATTTTTTTTAGTAGAGAATATATTGCCCAGTAGCTAAAATATTATACAAGCTTCTTCTCACACTAGTGAATTTGCCATACTCCATTCTTTTAGAAAGGAGGCATCCTTATTCTCGGCTAAATTAAGGGCAGATTTTCCAAGAACGAGGGCCAAATTCTGCTCCTACTTTTTTTTTTTTTTTACCCGAGTGCAATTTCATCTTTTCATTGGGATTTCTCAAGCAAAGACAAAATGACTGTGTCTCTCATATGGCTGTGGTATATTCCTCTGCTTCTTTTTTGCTCTGAAATTTAAAACCTTCTGTCACAACTTTTAGCTATAATTACTGAGTTCAGAGTTTCACATTGAGAGCTGCACCCAACACAGGTATGAAGACATAGGAGCATGAAATAAAAGCTGTTCAGATTCTGCCTAATAAAAATCTGTAACACTTCATCAACATCACAGGCTTATTAATTTCAGGGTCATTTTAAGAGAGAATTTGTGAAATTTGCGCCATTTTCCACTTAGAAAAAGAGATCGGCGTAAATCTTGGAAACAGACCCATTGCATTTAATTAAAACACAAACAGAACTGAAAATGTTGTTGCTTTTCTCTCCCTCACCCTTTGCACTTTTTATTTTCTCAAAAAGTGGGTAAAACTTTAACATGCTTTTTGGTTGTGTCTGAGCTTTGCTTTAAAAAAATATGTGTAAGATGGGAAAATGCTTGAAACATTAAGTAGTCAACTAATGGCACTTCATTAATTCGCTTTGTTCAGGAGCTGAAGCAGGGAAAATGTACTGCTCTAAAAGCAATGGGCTGCAAGACTTTAAAGCAGAACCTACATGATCCTATCCTAGCTCCACATCTACTTCCTTTCCAGTGCAAATGTCCCTGAGGCTATCCAGCCCTGCATGACAACACTCCCCCCACACCTCACCCCACCCTGAGCCAACATTTTGGGAGCCAGCACCGCAGGATCTGCAGCTCCATACCAGTTATTTAATTTTCCAGGGAGTACCACCTCATCTTTCTTGGAGGCTGCTGCCTGCCAGCCAGCTGCCATTTTGTGGAGCGGGGTTGATAGAGCATGTTGTGGAAGAATCAAGCCCTGCACGCTCTCAGAGAAGGTGCTATTTTTGGTTCTTCTCTTCCTTTTTTCTCACCTACACTGAGGAACTACAGCTATTCAAACTGACTGCCTCCGCCTGCTTGAGGTATGGAAAACATTTTTTTTTCTGTCCGAGGTAGGAGGACTGGCACCGTGTCACAGAGCTGCTGCCAGCAGGAGAAGCTCTTCAGATGGGGTCCGGTTTGCAGGGCAGTGGGGCAGCAGAGATTCTAGATGCTTTCTAATGCTACAGCCAAAGGAAGCAATGAGGATAGGGAGAAGCAGATAGGCTTTATTTCTGCAAAATAGTGGTTTTCTTGGGATCTTTTAGCTTATTTTGTTTGTGAGGTGGATAACTGGAATTTCCAAAACAAGTTGGTGTTAAATGTCAGGTTCACTGACAGAAGATCCATTAAGCTAGGTAGGGTAGGTGTGCTGATAGTATTTGTTTTCCAAAATAATATTCAAACTGAGACATGTTTTTAAGAAAGAAAGCTTTTTCTTTGCAAGATCCCTGAGGCAGAATAACGGAAACTGCTTGTTGCCCTTTATATCATGGAAAAAATGGATAGGTACATTTTTAGTGGTACTCAGATATTTACACCATGAATCTCCAGAACTGGCTTTTCCTTAAATTTCATCATTTGTCAAAGATATTTTTTTTTATCTCTAAGTTTTAATAGAGGTCCCACCTCTTCTGTAGGACACCATAACAATTAGGTATATCTGAAGCTCTCAAAGGTGTAGAGCCCTGATTTTAATCTGTGGTGGTTGGTGGGAAAAGACTTTCACTTGGGAGTTTTATTGGTCTGAGAAAGCCAAAGCCTTTTGAATGCCATGGTATACTCAAAAAATATTTCCTTGATGTCTGTGATAATAGGAGATGATGCGGGTCCAATTGGGAAAGACCATCAGTGCAAGCTAAGATGTGAAAACTGGATTTGACAGAGCAAGTATTGTTTGCTAATTTAGCAGATAATTTCCTTGCATAGGCAATGCAATGCAAATACATGTGTGCATTAAGAACCTGAAAAAAATGAATTTATGTTCTTTTCTTCAGAACCTAAGCACTGTTTATATGCCCATTTTAAGCTAAATCATTTTAAATCATCCATTTTTTAAAAAGCTGCTCAATGTAATAAAGATGTTTTCCAATATTACTTTTAATATATTATTGGATTATATTTCATATAAATAATGCACATATTTTCTCCCAATTCTCAGAATCTTTTTTTCCCTGTCTCAAGGTGACTTTGAGCCTCGTCACTTTATTGCAGACTTCAGAGGTTTTCATCACCCTGTTTGCAAGTACCATTTCAGTGGTTAATCACATCAGGGACAGCTGTCTCTGGGGTGCTCTTTTTGATACTGGGACGGAAAAAGCCTTTAAAGACCATTCCTTTGGTGCTCCAAGCACAAAATCAACCACTGACATATGCCCTGCAGACAGGGGAAGCCAGTAAAATGATATCACAGCTATTAAATGGGTTCAACTATTTTTGTCTTTTTTTTTTTCTCCTATTCCAATAAATTTTTTGGAACTTACCCCACCGTCATTGATTCTACCCCTAGAGAAGGAAGCAGAAAATCAGTCACTGTGAGAGTCTGAAGCATTTCACAGCAAACTGCTTTCACCTCCCAGGAGAAACTGAAATATGTTCCCAAATAGAGGACTTGGAAACTTTTCTCTAAATTGCAAGAATGTGAATTATTCCTGCTGGAGACAGAGCATGAGAGAGAACTGAAAAGAGTAGCTGCACTTTCTCATCACAGCCTTATTCTTTCCTTCACCACTTATCAACATGTAAACTTTGTTTTCTCAGGAGTAATGATTTTACAACCACTAGGGACAATAGGAAATGTCAGATGAGAGACTCATTACACATCAAGTCAGCCTAGTCTGACAAGATTGGAACAAAATTCAGGAAGAATAAGTCGAATTTTATATGGTTATGTTTTGTTTAAAAGTGGCCACTAAAGAATAATATAATGTGTTAGATTTTTATTTAAACTCTATGCTCATGGTACTTTTTTTTTTAATCTCTTTGTATCACAACAGAAGGCTGACTGAAAAGTGAACTCTGCATTCAGTGCTGCTGCCTCATTTTCAACTTTGGGGGTGAAATGAAGATGCAAAGGCAAGTTCAGATCTAAACTTTGTGTCTCCTGCTTATCTCTCACTGCATTCCACCACACATTGCAGAAGGACGTAGCTGGCAACACGTATGTATAGCTTTCAGCTATTGTATAATGGGTTTTGACACAGGCCACAGTGGTGATGACCTGTGCGAAGTGGACACCTGTTATGAAATCTCATATGATTTTGCAAAGAGCTCATGATAAATGCTGTCAGTTGAACAATGAAGCTCTACAGGCCATGAATTTGTAATGGGTTTCTTGGTTGTGACTATTTGTGCTGGGATATATAGATTGTGAAATGAAATTCAGAGGATAGCCAAATTCCTGTTTCTGTTCTGCAGTGTCACAAGTCACACAAAGAGAATGAAAAAGGTCCTTGAACTTTGAGCTTTAAAGGACTTTACATCAATGGTACTGACTGAGGGCACTTTTTAGAGGTCACGAGTTTATGTAAATCACAACTTGCTTGGGACCTTTAACACTGGCTGGGTTTTCTTAGTGATAATTGCCCTGTATATACTAACCAGTATATGCAGCAAGGTCCTCATCATCAAAATAAACTTTCTTCCTACCCTGAGATGAAAAGAAGTAACATGTAGTTTGCACAGAGAAAATCCAGGTGAACAAAATGGAATAAGAACTGTCTTTTTCTCTTTGCTTCTGTGCTTTTTCCTTCCTGAATGTCTCAGATTCAACAGACTCGCTTTGAACATTCAGCTGGTTGATCACTAGAGAACTTATTTTGTATGTAAGTCAGCTCTACTTTCATGACAATTTCAACTGTGCTGGTGTCAAATGAACATGGAAACCACAGGATCTTAAATGACTGCTGGCAAGGCCTAGCAGATTCACCACTCCCCTATTTCATATCTGATAAAATGAGAAAATCTTATAAAAAAGAGGAGTAGTGTAGGGCCCTACTCAACATATGAGCTAAGAAAGTAGGGAAAAATGGTGCAATGATTCCACAAATTTAAGAACCACAAATGCAAAACTACAAGTAGATCAATATAACAGCAAGAGAACTACAGTAAACACACGGAATGTTTACCACCTCAGGTACTGATTAACTGTGGTCCAGACAACCTGTTAATTGGCCTTCTACAGTCAGTTTCTCTAGGACTGACACCCACTTTATTTCAGCGATACCCAGTGTAAATGTTGTGTGTATAAACCAAATTAAATATCCCAAGCCCCCTGTTGTGTGCAGAGACACACAAGCCAGTGATTTCTGTCTCTTATAAGGACATGGGTTGTGTGGAGAGTATTTTCAGAGCTTTGTCTAGTCCACACAATGCATATCAACCAGTATTTCATGTCCTGAGACCAGGACACAAAGACCGACAAGGAACCCGCTGAAGAGAAACAAAAGAATGTTTACATTTTCTTATGTACAATGACATTTTCCTTGCCATATTGTCACAAACTTAGTTCCAGGGACACTCCATAAGCTCAGAGGAATGGCTTAGCTAATGGCTTAGCACCCTATTGAGGGCTGTTACATACACTGGGCAGCCTGAACACGATCAGGGGTAAGTCCTCTTGGGTGATACAATCTTTTTATGCAGCCCTCTTGCATTCATTTAATCCAACAGGCAAAACAATACTCTCTGTGCCATAGTCAGGCCTAGAGACAGAAGGACTCAGTGAGACAATAGATACATAAACTGGGCAAATTGTTTACTGTGACCAAAAAGAGTTCAGAGGGTCAGCTTCCACTCTAGACTTCTAGAACTTAAGGTTTACTTCTTTCGAAGCATAAAGTCAATAATAAGAACAAATACAATAGCTCAAGAGATAACAGTACCTTAGCTGATAATAAATCATACAGCACCTGTCCATTCTCAACCAAATTGGCTCCAGCCTTTGGTATTTCTTTAATTACTTTCTGATGTAAGCTTGGGCTCTTGACTGGATGAAAATGATAAGAAGGTTTCTTTCAGTTCTAAAGCATCTCCTATTCCAATGAGGTAACTTATTGTCAAGTCAAAGATTTTTTGCTTTTAGTTACAAGTAAAATAATAAATCATTCACTGTTTTCTGGACATGTAACTTCAAATTCCTTTGTTAAAGCTATTTGCTTGCCAGTTGCACTATTATAGATTAATTACTCAAAAGCAGTTTCAAAGGTGATGCCTAGTTGAGGATTCACACTCTCACACTGCTGAGTGAAGTCAAACACACGTGGTTGCTTTCAGTCTGGCTTTAGCATATGAGCTACTCTACAAAGGGATCATAAAACAAAGTACAAAGTGACAACCATGGATACCACTGATGTTCCTTGTGAAAAAGAGACAAGATGAAGGAATGTCTACTGTGGAGAACCAGATGGAGAGGTCCTTATAGATGCTTGGTCTCCTGATTCAGACACATCTGCTTGGGTGGATTTATTACTCTCCAGCAATGACAGCCTGAACCACAGCTTGCTGGCATCAACAGGGGTCTTTCTAGTAACTTCAGAGCATTAGGATTGGATTCAAGTCTTCCTCCTAACATCACTACATGTTAGGTAGAGAATATATTTGAAGAGCTGAGCCTAGCTGAATTCACAAGATTTAACTTACAAGAAGTAAAAACTACTTTTTGTTCTATTACTTGGTGAGGTGTTTTTACAACCTTTATTAATTTAAAATCTGAAACTTATAAGCATGTAAATGCAGTACAATAAAAGATAACATAAAAGATTCATAAGATTGGTAAGATATTTCAAACAAAAGGAGAAATATAGTTCATGGGTATTATAAACACATAAATTATGATCCAAATTACTTTGTTTTGACCATTCAGGATTGCAAGAACTTTTAGGAAGAGAGTTTAGAAGGTTGTATAGGAAAGTCTGGTCAGAGTTAGATCTTCTTAGAATTTAGCCTAGTAAAATTAATTGATAGGAGGGGGAAGGTTGTATAAACATTATTAAAGCAGAAGTTTACTATTGCTATAAAATTTCTCAGTGGGTAATGTCATCATATCAGCTCAAATTCCAAAAATCACAGTGTTTTCCTGATGGTACTAATTGAATATTTGTTTAATATTGTTATCATGTAGGTTGTAGGGGACTGGACTAGGTGATGTCCAGAGGTCCCTTTCAACCCTAACTATTCTGTGATCCTGTGAACTCTAGTGACAGCACTCACACACTCTTGGAAATGACGTAAAAATAGTTATCACTGTCCTTTTGGAAACTGGAAACCTATCAAAGCAAGAGTTCTTCAGTTTTAGGTTCATCCCACAATACTAAAACCAGCCAGAAAATAAAAAAAAAAAATAAGCAGCTATGATGTTCTGCATTTCTAGTTTATTTTATATTGTGTGTTAACGAGGAGTATTATTTACTCACTCCTGTACAGGGAAGGAGAATGAACTGTGTCTTCTGTGTCATTAATCTTTGGAAATACTGCACATGAGCTGTTGAAATATTTAAAAACATATCTTTTCTAAGTGACATTATTTTGGTCACTGGGATGGAGTTGCAGAAATTTCACTGAAAGCATGATGACAATGTCTCTGAAAGATGCTGAAGGGCATCTCTGAATGTATTTATGAACACTTGGGACCGGGATGACACTGCTGAATGCTAGCCTCGTCTCAGTTTCTCCTCATATCACTCATCCAGTCATTAGAAGCAGGCAAGTTCAAGCTATCTGCTTTTTCCTAGAACTAATCTCTACAAGCTGCTTGAAGGAGAACTCTCTGAGCTTTCATTTTCAAGAGTGCTCCAGTCATTTGGACAACACTCACTCCAGCACGCTCCTGCATGCAGCAGTGGCCACAACTCTGAAGAGAAACCTGTCCACTCTGTAGTGCATGTAACCATTTCCAAGCTTGCTGAACTTGCCTCCACATCATACAGTTTATGCATTAATTCATATTATATACAAGAGATGCTTTTCTACTGCTATTGACAGTTTGGCAGTACAGTATACTAAAATAACTTTGCAGAGGTTTATGCTAAATCTCGTCAATCTCTGTTGTCTCTGGTAAGGAACAAGAATAAAGTCTCCATAGCTATCATTCTCTGGCAGCTTTTTCTAACTCCTTCAAGCAACTAGACCTTCTCTGATGAAAGGGGCACAGCCTGCTTTCCCCACTTAGCTGTGTACACACACGTGTACACACACTCTTCACTACGTGTTAGTCTGATGGTTGCTGGCCCATACAGATATCAGAGATCACCCGATGCTTTCAGCATACAGACAGCAAACTTCCCACCTTCCACATCACCCTCAGAGAATCGCAAGAACAGTGAATCGCTATTTGTCATCAGAGACCTTGGGGGTGCATTTTGTAAAGAAAGGCTTTAGAAGCAGGTAGTCTTCTCACTTCCAGATTGAGATCCAAATAACTAGCTGAGGAGGAAACAGCTGTCAGCAGCTATGAAATGAGGAGAAAAGACACCAAGAAATATCAGCACGATTTTGCCCGAATTCCGAGAAGTGGGACATATAAGCCCTACGTGAGGCTGGACAAGGTAAAGGGGTTTTGCTACACACTGTCTGAAAGCTGGTTTCCAGGTCCTGACGTTCACAGGAACATGGAATGATTAGAAAGCATTTGTGCTTATGATTGAAGTCCTAGCTACTTTTTTGCATTCAGCAATGCAGAATGGCAGGACTCTGACTGTTGGTAACATCCCAGTATTTCCAACAGGAACAGAGGCTTTAAGTAGGCTGGAGAAGACCATCTAGGAATGCAAGACAGAGTAAATCATATATTCTGTTTCCAGAAACGTATATCAGGTGGATAATAATCAACTTTGGCCAAAGTTCACACCTAAACTTTACTATTGTACATGTGTTGGGTTTTTCCTAACATTAAAAATATAATACACATACCAAAAAAAAAAACCCCAAAAATAGGCACTTCTTGCCATTGGGTCTTAGCTCCAGTATTCAGCTAGTGCATATCTTATATTGCAAAATTCAGTGTTCCTTGTTTTGGTAGGAAGATCTTAATACGTCTTGCTGTCTTCACAGGTTTCAGCTCTCACTTTGTAAATATATGTGCTACACGTACCTTTAGGTTCCCATGTGTATCCGCAGAGTGCAGTCAAGCTGCAGTAAAGCACATTTGCAAGTGAGGGTAGAGTTACATTCCAGGGGCACTCTCTGTGACAAAGAACAAATGCAACAAACAGATTATGCAGGACAACCTTCCAGGACATCGTATTCCTCAAATCTGATGGTTTTACAGAAAGTCATAAGCCCAAGATTTCCTTCAAATTTCCAGGCATTTGAACAGTCCTGAAACGTTCAATGAGTCTCAGTGCAAGCAAGAAAGATCTCTACACCCTACATTATTCCTTAGTGACTCAGGTCTTGCCCTTTAACTATTATGAAAGGAGTTATTTACTAGAAAGCAAACATACCTGGGCTTTGCATAACAAATGCAAAGGTATGGCTGCTGCTCCCTACGTTTTCCAGTCTGAGGCCAAATCCTGTCCACTTCACATATAGTCATGGCTGTACCTATGCAGAAGCTCTCTGAGTCAAATGGGCTCCCATGACAGACTAGGATGGCACACACACCTTGTGGTTGATAAGGTAGCAGCCAAATCCTTGATGTGACAGGGTGAGGAAGAGCAAAGACAGTAATGTGGAAGCATGTCTTTGAAAGCATTTTTCTATCGCAGAAGAGCCCAATACAAAGGCTTATTCTTTCTCCCCCTACAATTCCCAGTCAGGTACCTGGGTCCTTCTTAGCACCCCAGATTTTTGTGCGTTCAGTACAACTGCCTTGCTGTGACACCATGGCAGGCTGTCTCTCATCAGCCCCTGCTGTGATACTCCTAACGCTTTCACTCCAGGGAGTGCTTCCCTGCTTGATGCTGCTAGCAGATTAAAGCTGTTCTAATTTTCCATCCTAAGCCAAATAGATGCATAAGCAAGCTGTTGGATTGTTTCGCTACGAGTGCTGTACACCATCAGCTTGCTTCCCACTCCCCCCACCTCAGCACTCATAATGGTGGACATTTGCAAGTAAAATGTGGGGTGGAGGGCAGAGGTGAGGTTAAGACACACCATAGACAAGGAAGAGTTCCAGGAATATTTTTCTGCCAAACCCTATTTTTCAAGCTACTCTCCTGACTTCTATCTCTGTGTTAGTGTCAGGAGATGACTTGAAAATTAGGGAGTCTTTTTCTAGGATCAGAAAAGTCATCAAGATTCATTGGATCAAAAGAGTCTTTAAGATCCAGTGTTTTTCAGAAATAGGCTGAATGAGCACAGTAAAGATTAGATGCCAGTCCAAAAGTACAGTGCAATACAATTAATTTTTATATGCCATCCTTCACACAAAGTACCACAAAACACTTTAGAGAGATGGAGAGATAATGCTTTACAGAGTTAGGTACAGCAACTCCCAGACAGGCAGAAAAGGAAAATGACATATGGAAATAGAGCAGAGTAAAAGGGAAAGCTGAAATTTAAAAGCAGTAAAGATGCAAGTAAGTATCCTCATGGATGAGTCCCTGCGAAAGGACTGCAGAAGAATTCAGTGACAGGGCAGGAGAATGATAAGTGGAAATTAGTGTCGAAAAGTAGGCTAGAAAACATGGAACAAAACTAGGAATGCTTTTACTCTGCAACATCTGGTAAGAGAAAGCAATATAGAGAGATACCTGGCAGTCGTTACAGCAGCTAAACAATTTTTTTAATAATCCAGTATTACCGATAAACCTACTCGTTTTGGCTGCCCATATGAATTAGGCCCAGAAAGAGTTTCACACACCCAAAGGTCGCCTCTTGCCTCTGAAATCGGTCCATCTGTGGTATGAGGATTTTATGATGCCTGAGCACTTCAGGGGCATTACAGTCATTTCAGGGAAGCTGCTAACCAAATTGCATGGAGATGGCTTTGTCTGGGACAGCAGGCAGAAATACTTGCAGGCACACAAACATGCATGTACACACACACACAAACTTTACATAAGAATCCCTTTAAAAATACATTACCAGGTTAAATTTTAAACTGTGCTCGATGAAGTAAATTGAAGGGCTTGAGGGTATTTATTTGTTGCAGGGGAGAGAGAAGCAGGAGCTGTGTGTATGGAACTGTTCCCTTTCCCAGAGGATCTCTATAGCCGGCTGGAAGATGAAAAGACTCAAGCTGCAGATGAGTCAGAAATGGGGAAAGGAAAATTTTCAAAAATAGGATAAAAAATATGCTTAATCTACTTTGCGTTGCTGTGATTTTGTCACTGCTGGCCTTGGCGGGCTTTTCTGGCTGTAAGAGACTTGATTATTGTTTGTGAGAGCTCAGGGATGGCATTGCAGCATCCACGCAGCACAGCCTGCATCGCCTGGATAGCACAGGCAGTGGGCAGGGGGTTATCGCATCCCTTGCATCATTGAAGCCTTGCTGCAGTCATATGTCATTATGTATCCTTAGTCCAAAGATGTGAAGCCAGAGAAGTCGCCAATGCTGCTGCTGCTATAGAACAACATCCCAGCAGCCAGTTCCTGGTGAAAGGTAGGTGAGATAGTTCTGTTACAAACCTCAGCTTTTTTCAGGGCTTTTTTTGTTTTCATACTTCAGCTAGCAATGAGCTGCAGCATACAGAGTATCAGTGTAAAAATCTGGGCCCTGACTGAGCCCTTATGTGCCTGAATAAAGCCACTGATTCCAGTTCCCATGTCTCTGGCCAGATTAGGCCACTTTGGCTCATGTCTTTTAACACTTTAGGCTTATGCCTGGTATTGTTCTGAGAGAAATATGTCTACCCCAGTGTTTTCTCCTGGTGATTTTTCTCCTTCACAAACCTGCTGTCTGATGAGATATCTGTCTTAGTCTTATCACTGTACATCCCAGTTCCCCCAATTTACCAAAGAAACTTCAACTACTACCACAGCACCACAGTTCCTCTCTCTCTTTTTCTTTATCATAACTTGTAGCCAAGATGGTTAAGTCGAAAACGTGAAAAGGAGAGATGATTTTTTGCTGCAAGAGGATGCTGTTTTTAGGCTCCAGCCAAGTTAAGACTACATGGGATACTACACACAGTATATCCAGGGTATATGGGATGTTCACCAGTGCAAGTTCATGTAATAGTCACTAACATATACGCTGTTACGACAAAGTCACGCATTAAAAAGGCAACTTTGGGCTGATGAGTGAGAATCTGTCTGGGAACTGTTCATGTGCCTTTTAACAAAGTTGTGATTTCTTTTATTAGCTTTATAGTCAATTTGTTTGTCATAGTCTCCTGAGGGATCAGATGTTGTCCTGCTTTCAAAGATGACCGAATGTGCTCCTCCTAGAGACGGCTCCCTTGGGAAACTCATGCCAAGAGAGAAGTGTGGCCGTGCTTCTTCCCTGTCTCCTTGCCCAGGACTTGCAAAAGTAGTGGCAGAAGACTTGATTGGTCTTAGTGATACAAACTGATCTTGTGTGATCTGCTCTAGGATGACTCTGTTTGTGCAGGGATTTTGGACCACCTGGCACTGTTGTACCTTCCAACCTTACCCATTCTGCGATCCTCTGTCCTGAACTTAGCTTCAGCAAGCTGGCTGCCAGGCAAGGAAAGAGAATTTTTGGACTTGACATATCACTCCAGTGCATCACACTCCCTTGTTCCTGTGTGGCACACTGCTTCTGGGAAAAGACTAGACAGAAAACTTTCTAAGAGCTACTGCATCTCTTATATGCAGTGTTTAGAACTTCACAATTCCTGTTTGACCATGGCAGAATCCTGCAAGGTTCTCCAATGCCTAGCATGAATCATGGCTAGTGACCCTCATCCCAAGTCACAACCACACAGCCTGTGGTTACAGCACACAGAGCAAGAACAAGAGGGCAGAATTTGTGAAAGTGTTACATGAATGTTCACTCAAACAGGATGAAAATCCAAATTTCACTGCCAGGGAAGATCATACTGTGAAGTACAGAGAACCAGATAACTATTGGCCTCCCACAACCCCTCTGTGTGGCCCACCAGATGTTCAACATAAGCTCCCAAAGCATAGCATGAAGAAACAGCAGTGTTTGCCTGAGAGATGAAAAGTAGAGGTGCACGTACCTTCAGACAACGATAGAAAACCCTTTTCACATCCCTCCTGCACAAGTAGGCTAAAGGATGTTGACCTCCCCTTACAGTAAAGAGGGCTTCAAACTCTAGAAAAGGTCAGCTATGAGTTTCAAGACTGAGTACTCTAATCAGCAGAAATGTCCCTTTAGGTGTCTGCTGAAGCTTAGAAAGATCCTGACTCATCTGCTGCCTTTGTTGTCCTATTTCAAGGGGTTTATGAACTCCCTGCTGGCAATTTCCCATGTCAGGGAGAATCTGCTAAGGCCAGGGTGCATACTAGAATAGGGTTACAATATACTGACCCTTCCATGTCATCTAAGACTTGAGTCATGTTGAGACAATGTTAGAACCTGACCATACAAAAACAACCAAAATACAAACAGCAAGTTGCTATGATAAGGATATAAAAAAAGATTATAGGAAGAAATACTGAGATGTGGGGTGGCAGAGGGGTGGAGGGAGACAAAGAGCTTTAGGGTGCTGTGAAGCCCAATACGGATATGCTACATTAATTCAGAGGAGTTTTCTGCAGGAAGCTGACAACCGGACTAAAGAGTAGTCACTGACATTACACCAGAAATGGCTTTGGCTCTGTGAATCCCATAGGATTGGACCCCTTGACAGTTCTCTTCTTACTCTGTGGGCCTCCAGATTGGTGTGCTAAGCGAAATAAGGTGCAGCATTCTTTTAAAGATAAAAGGACTTGTTCAAATTTTACATAATCATAGAATTATTCTTTACAGTGGATTTACATAGACATTGTCAGTGGGGAATTCTCTCAGCAGCTTCAATTACTGTATTTTCGTGTGCATTGTCTGATAGGAGATGTGCTGGATCTCAAATACCTGCTTACCTGATTAATGTGGATTATTCATCCCATTGTAATTACCTGTGAATTTTAGGGTAGCAAACATGTGAGAAGAATTTGTATAAAAGCTGCAGGATTGTTGAAAGGCACATATTTCCCAAGAATCCCTGTATGCAGGCTGACACATTTCATTCCTTATGGTGATACTCCCTGCATTACAGCATTTGACTTGATGTAAATGTGATAGTGCTAAGTAATACTGACATGCAGCAGTGCAATGCACTGAAGAACCCCTAGAAAACACCTGGCTATTGAATGGTTTCAAAAAGTGAAAGCTTTTCATCATCAATTTAGCTTTCAACAAAACTGCCCTCAGATGTCTGTTGTCTTGTTATTTTTTTCTCCTAATTAAAACCATACCATTTTAGCTGGTCATGCTTGTGAAGCAGGTATCCTGAATTCCCCAGTAGCATAAATGTGTGGTAACAAACATAGCCTTAGCGTGAGACACCATTTTGACAACTAGGTCAGGCTGACAACTGGTTCTACACAGCCTGTGAATAGGTTTTAAGGTAGTTGAGCTGATTGGGTGGGAATTTGTCTTAATGGGATATATGCTCCTAAACTACTCAGGACTCCTGTCTGCAGGCAGGGGCAGGCAGATCTGAACTCCTCTGCTCACACAAGAGGCCAGATGTCAACGGTCTTTTTTATTTCAGAATTCATGCAGGTATCTCCCTGTGTTTCTGGGCATGATGAGCACTTTCTTGAACTGCCCAGCCTTCATTTTTATGGGCTAGGCTAGTAAGGCTGTCAGTGGAAACAGCCCTGTGTTAGCATTATCTTCTTGCACACTACCTGACTTGTCTACAGACACAAGGCTTTCTGAAAAAGATTTTTTGCCTTTTATTTTAATTGCCAAAATACTTCCACAGTTAGATTGCTACAAAAATAGGGAAGATGACACAAACATGTGGATGGAGCTCACGAAGACAGACTCTGATATTGGCTAAATTTGGCTGCGGGGATTGTAAATATTCTCCTGAATGATATTTACTAACCTTGCAAATTTTCACCAATGTCATTCCACAGCTTCAGGTCAAAACTGACTGAAGTGAGAGGAAAGAGGAGCCTGAATCATCTGAGCTACATTTAAAGTTAAACAGGGTTGCTGATAAGAGCTTTATGATCTTGAGCTCATTATAGCCTGTGCAAGCAGAACTATATTGATACATCAAATTGAACATTAACACAAAAAACCCTGTGAGCAGTCTTTTCGTTGCTCTGGGAACATGTACAGCCCAGGCCAAGCACGGAAAGCAAACACAAAGGGCTTAAGGAGGTATCTGCTTGCGTGATGTCCCCATTTGCTTAGAAGTTCTCTGGCCACCCTTTTTTTTTCCCCATCACATAATAGACATGGTGTCCATCATCTCCCTCTGAAAGCCTTTTTTATCATCAGTGACCATAATCCAGGGTCACCGCTTCCTGACAGTGATGTATTGTATCTCTGCAGTTAACAGCAAAATCTCATATAACCCTTGAAGGACTCAAAGGATTTCCTTTCCTCCTTTGGGCATTGCTTCCATTTACTGTTAAAGAGATGGTGAGGATAGGCTTAGATCTGCACTGTTAGGACCCACATCCCTAGACCTGTTTATCGTGTCATCATCAGGTCAGTCTTTTACCTATTTATTCGGTGGCAAATAGGATGCTTGTGCTGTTACCACAGGAAATCTCAGCCTTTTACATATGTATGTGTGAACTGAGTCTGGAGGCTACAAAGTTAGAAAGCTGTAAGTAGTACAGTAGTTCCCAGAGTTCCCATGTACTGATCCAGGAACCGAACTTAACTTTGAGCCAATAGACTCTATTTCTGTTGTCCCTCAAGGGGACAAGCCAACGTCTGCCTCTTTGAGAAATCCAGCTCAACTCGTTCTTGAAACACAGTGCCAGACATGCTGACATGCATTGAGTGAAGTGTTATAATTGAATGGTTTGGACAATTTGAGACTTGAGATGTGATGAATACTTCAGCAGAAATCCTCCTGATACTTTCCCTTCATCTACAAAGAGAGTGGGTGGTTTGATATCTGCATCACTAGTTACCCACCAAACCTTACTGGGAATAATTAACACCTGATCCAAAGACATAGCAGTTATTTCTTTCAAAAAAAAAATTGCATGCAGAAATGAAGAGATGCCATTTTATTATTAACCTGCTGTGCTGTAGCGAAAAAATGTCATCAGATTAAGGACTAGACCCCGCTCTCATTTATGCATGTGAAACTTCACTAAATCCAACAGGAATCATGCACACATGTATGGGCAGGATTTTGCCTATAATCACTGATAGCACCTTTCCTCACAGTTCACATGCAATGTGGTATAAATCTGTCTAAAGCTTTCTGAGGAATACAAAAGTGGTAACATGTTGAATTTGGAGGATGGTAAACAAAAATACAGGTGTTTTTGAAAAACATGTTAAAGGAGAGCTTTTTCAGTATGACTTCACTTTGTCTAATTCGCTTGTTATAAGGCCATCCTGAAAGTTCCGTCTGTCAATTTGTGTTTAACTGTACTATTGATAGATCTGAAAAGGTTGCCTACAGCAAAATTTGTACAGTACTTCTCATTATAAAACTCCAGCTTTACTGCTTAGAATTTTGCCCTGGTTTTTACTACGCTGGAATGAGCTGTATCAACTGCCTTTCTAGAGGAGAATTTTGTTGAGGGGCAGTTGTCTCTCTAATATGTCACGTAATTTTTTTCACCGGTTTCTAAGAACCTGTTAAAGGAAAAAATACAGTTTACTAAATTAGAAATAAACTTACAACTGCTTTATGGAGAGCTAGATATTTGACCTTGGACAAGGGATTTGCAATTTGACAGAGAAGCTGCCTGTAGACTGAGATGAAGCTTTTGAAACTGGTCACTGGGAAAATCTGCCTTAATTCTGCTGAGTTGTGAGCCCTGAAAAATGTTAGGTTCATCAATACAAAGAATTTCTGAAACTCTTCAAGGAGGGCTTTCCAGATGCTGATTTGAAACTTTGGATACCAAAACCACAGCAAATTTCCACAGATAGAAGTTGCCCCTACCAAGCCACTGTCCAAACATTGTTACATATCCCTTGCCAGGATCCATGATACCTATATGAAGATGGACAGGTAGTGCATTTCCTTGGCCTTCACTCCACTACATTACTTTGATTGCAGCACCACATGCTGATCCACAGTTCTGCCTTTTTCACCAAAAAAAATTACAGATGCTGTTTCTAAAGGGATCCAGGGGGAAGCCGGAGAGGAGTGGGCTTTCAGAAGCTGTCTTGAGTTTCTAACCATGCTTGTGAGTTTGCATCATTTATACTTAAGTAGCCTCACAGCTGCTGTGAACACAACTTTCACTGCGAAGTAGCCCTCAGAGGTTTTAGTTATCCCTAGGCACTGTGTGGGATTATTGTTGCTGTTGTTGTTACTACTACGGTAGTTGTCATTATTATCATTGTTGTTGCCATTAAAGAATTATTATTATTCTGGGTGAGTAGAAAATTCTTAAAAAGCAGTACTTTACCTATCCCTATGCAACGTGGCAAGTTTAATTTGCACTGCCCAATTACTTAGGTCTAGAGGTCTGTTCCTCCTTTCCTCAGGGGAGGAGGATTGATTTACAGCTGCAACGCAAGCAGCAGTGAATTCAGAGCTGGGGATACTCCCATGTCCTTCACCCAGAAGCCCCTGCCAGCCAGAGCACTTCCCTGCTGTGGGAGACATGGGGATTTGCCTCCTCCCTCAGCTGCCAAAAGGATATCCCACAGGTGTCAGGATGGAAAAAATCACAGATGCTTTCAGACACACAAGCCCTTCTTCAGGTCTTAAAGAAAGAGCTCGCATGCCAAAAATTTGTTTATTTTTAAAATGAGACTCGCTGGTCTATTTATTCGTATGAAGTGGGACAGTGTCAAGGGAACCGTGTGGGAGCGCACATACCCAAGTGGAGGTTGGAGCTGGGGGATTGCTCTCAGGCAGAGGAGGGAATTTATCTTGGATCTGCTGTTTCTTAGATTTTTCATATAGCTTTCAATTTTCAAGACCTTTTGAAAAAAAAGAAACCACCCAAATTCGTTTTCCAGTTTAGACTAGATTAGGCCTTTCACATCTGAAATAAAGCCTGTAGCTGTGGGTCAAGCCAGTGAATGAATACAATAAATTTTTTTCCTGGTTTTAATTTTAAGAGAAAACTTTTACATCCTGTTCAGTCCAAAGTGGAAGTTTGATTTGTAACTTTTTGGCTTTATTCCTGAACAGACCCCAAAATTTCTCACTGTAGTCTTGTTTCAGACAATGTCCTACATCACTACTGCTTGGTGGCAACTAATGAAGAGTTGGGAAGATAATTTAGGCAACAGCCATTCTACCCAGCATACTTTCTATTAATTGCAGCAAGATGGGAGTATTGGTTTTCCTCTAGCTGGTAAAAATTATATATGAAAAGAACACATAGCACTGCAGGTCAAATCTCCGTCTTGTCCCGCAAGCTGCAATGCGTCATGTCTGTGGAGTTGCACCCACCTACAGAAGGTCTGAATTTGGTCTTGCTTTTTTCTGATGATGTTTCCCTTTAGTAGCTCACTTTATGGTCGTTTAACAGGAACCTAGCACACATGCAGGAGAGGTGTCACAACATCAGTTACCTGAGATTATTGTAAATGATGTGCCAGCACCTGAAGGAGATGTTAGGATGTATGTCAGATCATAATAATAGATACAGTGTTGTACCAGGCAGCACAAAGCCAGATGTATTTATAATTCCTGCAGCTGCAGCCCTGCTATTAGTTAAGTCTACGAATGGAGCCACTGATAGATTTGTCAGAAATGAGTTGTCTTTCTAATAGAAAGAAAGCAATGAAAGAAAATAGATGGTGACTCCAGTTATTGGCAATAGAGAATCTTTAACTGTACATCTTCAATTTAGAGATGGACATCCGCATGTACCTGGCACTTACTTCTCCCCAAACCACTCGGTGCCATCTGTGATAGAGCCTGATGTGGTCTCACCCCAGTTCCCCGTGAGAGGGGACAGATACCTCTATCAGAAATGCAATTACAGATAGTCTCCCCAAGAAGACAGAAGATGTGCAGGCAGTGAGACTGACTTGTGACTTAGGGTGGTAGATCTGGGGTAAAACATGCTGGACAGGATGGGAAGGGTCCTTCTCATTGTGTCCATCTCTGCTGAAACTTTCTGGAGATGGATAAAAGATTTAGGCTCTTCACATTACACTCAGAGTTGGTCAGAGACCCATGCCCTAAATTCAGTGAACTAAGGTCCTAGAAACCTTGTAGCCATCTGAGCATCACCCTCTACGGAAACCATTGTATTGCTGCCAGCCCTAAACATGGAGCTTTCTGTATCATATTTAATTACTTTTTCCCTGTAATTGAGTAACTTCAATAACTCAATTAATTTTCCACCTTTAAAACAATCAGAATGGTACATGTCTACGAGTTTGGGAGGCAACCATTGGGGATCAGCTGCCAAGTCAGGCTCCTAGGAAGAGAGCTGATTACTCAGACCTCATCATGAATATTCAGAGATGGAAATCAGAATGCAGACAGTGGATTGAGGTGATCAGGTAACACTGGCATCAGAAAAGCAAGCTGGGGAGGGAGAAAAACTAAACATATTTTCTCTTCTTCTTCTTCTTCTTCTTCTTCTGATGATGATGATGATGATGATGATGATGATGATGAAGAAGAAAAATGGCACCAAAGTGTGCTATGTTACTTAGATGCTCACAAACAAACTAGATGAGGGATGAATGCAAAAGCCCTTCTGTGCTAAGCTGGGATGTTTGAACACAGAAGTTATCTTGTAATAGAAAGCTTTCTGGGAATCTTCAAGGAAAGGAATACATAAAACTATGTATGACCTCCATGCCTTTACAGACATTTCAAAAAGGATGTGCTTTTGACTATAAAAAAAATTTTGATGCATTTACCTTGACCTATTAACAACAAAAATTGCTATAATTAAGAATCAAAAAACCTACAGCAAACCATGTTGGAAATAATATTTAGAAGGAAAAAAATTTGTGCTTTTAGATTGAAATCCTAGTGTAATACTAGAACCTGTTGATAATATCATAGGAGCACATGTGAAAGAAATCAATGTGTGTTTTTTGTTAAAAGGTCTTAGAAAAGTGAAAAATACCCCAGCTGTGTAAGTCTAGAAAAAAACTGGGCATTTTTAAGCCTGCCTTTTTGTGATTCTTAATGTCTATGTGCATAATTCCAAATCAAACATATTCACATTATTAACTTTTATAAGTTTATTAGTCTCAGTGCTAATGAAACCATTCATCCTTTGCAAATGCACATGGCTCCCTAATGAAACTTCAATAGATGGATCAGCAGTTAAGTGAGTACATTCAAATGTTTATGCCAAATTCTGTTTGCTGCAGTGAACAGGGAGACCAAATCTCTTCCAAGCAGATTCTATACTAACCAACCGGCAGATGCAATGATGTCACTTACATAATAAAGATTCCCTTTACCAATAAAGAAAACGATATATTATATAGGATACTGATATTTAAGATATATATTTTTTTCTTTTGGTTTGCTCTGATGCCAGTCAGAGTAATTCCACTGAAACAAAAAAAATAAAAACTAGTTAAAGATATGGTAAAATGAGAGCATAAATCAAACAAAAAATCATAAATATAGTAGAAAAAGACTTTTGAACAGGAACTCAGTAATAATTAAGTGATGGACATTTATGTGCCTATTAGCTGGGTTTTGAAATCTAAAGCTTATGCTGCTTTTTAATACTGTTTTCACCCTTCCATCTTTTTCTTTGTTGACCTGCCTGCATTTTCCCAGTTCAGTTTTCTCGGTGGGTCTATGTTTGGATGTTATAACGGGAAGTAACTGATATCCCATATTACAGAATTTCTTTTCCTTGAAGACTTGGTGGTTTTCCTCAACTCTCAATTCAGAAAGCTATACCAAAAGGGCACTTCTGAGTTTGTGAGTCTCAGCACTACTGTTGTTAAGTCCCCAAAGCAAATATTTGTGTCTTGACATTGCAATATTTTTGAGTTTTTTCCTTAGCATGAAATTTTTAAAAAATGTATATAATTTAGGACTTCAGGATTCATTTTCAGGAATTCAGAGAAAAACAGTTTTTATTATTAAGCCAAACAAGACAGAAAAATGCATTTGCTTCTGGACTATACATATTATCTTCTTTTTTTCATTATTTTCCACACTGAGGTATAAATACTGTGCCTGTAGCCAAATATGTATCTGCACAAAACAAACAGAAAGCATTCTTAAACCAATGAAGTATTTACTTTTTTAAAAGACATTTTAATCCTATTAACGGTAAATTATATTACCTATTGTGAAAGCAGACATGAAAGAAATATCTGAAGCATGCAGTTAATTATGATACCAAGTGAAACATAATATTTATGCTCTCCTTGTGTAGCTGGAACAATTTTTCTTTCACTAACTGTGAGTCATCCACTGATTGAAGTCTTGAAACTGATGATGAGAGAGTTGGCTGGCATATCTGCCATAGAGGTTTCCTTCTGCAGATAATTAATACAAAAAAAAAAAAAAAAATCTGGGTTTTATTCTTTTATATTTCCAGTTCTCTATTTTTTAAACAAAATCTCCTCCTCCTGCTTCTTCGACATATCTCTCTGTTTAGAGGCTATATGCTTAAAAATAATAAAAGACATCAAAGTCTCTGATAAAGCAAGGGAATGAAGATTTTACTGAACAGGGACCTGAACCACAGTTTCATATCAAGGTTGCATTTCTGTGTCAGAACATCAGAAATATCTGAATCACAATTTTTAAACGGTCCATTTTAATGACTGAGCTCAGGACATAGTTTTTTTAATTACCTCAGTTTGGAATCTCCCCTTTTCTCCAGGAGGATGAAAGTGTTCAGATAGCCAATTCCTGTTACAATACCCTTCTATTTTAAGAGGCTGTTTTCCTCCCATTGCCTTGCTTAGCTTTTGCACTGGTTCATATTAGGTGTTTGCAGTGGCTGTTTAAGTAGCAAACTAATGCAGTTGTGTTTGATTCTTATGGCCTTGACTCTGTATTCCAAGCCAGCACTAAAGTCGTGCATGGCAGAGAATCTTCTGTACCACACCCTTTTTATGTGGCAGTTTTCTACTTTATTTTTTTTTCCTCTCCTTTTTTTTTTAAATCAGATTTTTCTATTTTGTTTTCTTATTAATTTATTTGGCTTATATTTTTTCACTCCTTCTCCTTCCAAAAGGATGCTCTCATTTTACCACTTGCTTCTGAAAAGATTTGCTTTGAAAATTTGTTCATATACACAGATCTAAAAAGTTACAAGAAATAAGCCAGAAAGGTGTTCTGTGAGGAGTGCAGCTGTTCTTCTCCCCCAGGAAAACTAATTCATCAGCTCTTTGAAACAGACTGTCTTAATTGTTTAGAAACTACGAGCTATGGATTTTCTTTGTTAACGTAAGTGCCCTGCATAGAAAAATCATCCAGTGTTACAAGTAGGAGGCAACCCCTTGGCACTCATGATTTCAGTTAAGTTTTTCATTCCAGCTTTAATAATTTTATGGGTTTCAGGTGTTTAAGATCCTATTTTCAGGTCTTAGAGAAAACAGTCTCTACTTTTCCCTTTGTAGCAAGATTTTATAAAACTCCTTTACATTGTGACAGATCCACTTATAAACTAGAGTTTCGTCTGTTGAATCATTTTGAAAAATCAGTTTCTATGGTCCTCACTTCAGTTCAGGGGAGCTTCCCTTTCTGTATTGATCGTACCCACCCCAACCTTGCTGACAAATAGTAATCTAGAGATGTATTTCAATAGCATGAAGCCCATGGAGGGATGGAGAGGGGTACAGTCTTTCCATTGTCTTTAGACTGACTGGGCTGCAGCACCAAATGCAACCCGTATCAGAGGCTGGCCCCAGCACTTCTTCATTCCTTGGCATATCAATAGCCAGACAGCTATTATCTGACTACATCTGATATGTGGTTACATACCTAATCACCCAACCCCCATGGAGAAAAGAGCCAGTTGCTAAAATGATATAAATTTCAAGATATTATAAGAAAATCTGAATGCCTAATATCTCCAACACAGTTCCAATTTTCCTAATGCATGACTCCACTCACCTTACCTAAATATTCACTGATAATTTTCCTCCATCATTCTCAACTCTGTAAGCTTTTAGGGACAGTTGTCGTAAATCAGCATTTCATTGTTTCTGGCTATACCCTCCTTACAATAAAAAAGATGTTATCAGTTAAAAAGTAAGAAATGCAGTACAGTCCGAAGGGCACCATTGTAGAGAATACTATCGAACTTCAATATAAGGCCCATGCAAATCCACTGCTGTTATCTGTTTCATAGATGGCAAAAAGCTACCAGTAGTAAATGTACAGCCACATAAAAAGGCAGTGATAATACAGGACATAAAAGCCTCTCTAATCCCTAGTAGCAATTTGCACTAAACAATAGGAATAAACTCCCTGTTAAAATTTTGTTCTAGCAATTTACAATTGCCTCCTCTTCTCTTCCTGCTAAAGCGAGTCCTGGTATCCCAGTTCATTTTGCTAGCAAACATGACAAGCAAGTGTCAGCAGGTACATACAGGTAACTAAATGCATATGATACATATGAAGGACACTGGTATCCTGCAAAACCCATTCAACTTGTACAGATTTCGTGATTTCCTTTGAATAAAACCTGTTAAATCAGCTCTTATCTAAATAGCACCCTCAAGAAGTAATTTTTTTTATACATCTGAAATTCTCATCTAATAGATCTCTTTGCAAAGTATCAAGGAATTCAGTCAATATTCAGCTGTAGCGAATAGCACGACTTGAGTGATTAAACTGACATCTCATGACCTTGCAAACACTGGCAGAGGAATGACATTCCAGTCAAAGGTCTTCTCCGAAAATGGACGTTTTGCAAAGAGGAGACAAAATAGTTTCCTTGCTTTATTGTCTCATAGCAGCCTTCCACATAGCTGTGGTTATCATGTTCTGATAAGTTTGTGCTCCATTTCTGCTGTAGTGAGTCCCACTCTGTGGCCAGGCAGCTTGCATCCCAGGCAGTCCAAGATTCACCTGCAGAAGGGTACTTTTGCCAAAGCCTGTGTAAAAGGATGGCATGAAAGCAAAACTAGAAGCAGAGACAGACTGGCCCACACAGCCTGACCTGTCTCCTCCTGAACATCTATTGAAACTGATTGATTTAATGCCTTGCATCTGCCAAACTGCCATTCAAGCCGGAGGGGATTTGGGTGAAGACAGGGGAAGCATTGTAAAAATGAGTTTGCGCATTAGTTTACTGTGCAAGCTTTTAACTCCTAGGTACAGCAAAAATGGCTTGTTGGAAAAACTGTGCCTTCAATAGAACAGCTTCACTAAATGGGGAACAAGAAGGGAAGGAGGGAAGTGCTATTTGAGGAGTTAGTAGATTTCTTCCCTTGATTTGTGCCTGAAAGAAAAAAAAATATCCCAGCTGTCTGCTGCATTGTGTGAACATATACATGCATTTAAATTACTTATATCATTACTTACAGATGTAATTGTGAAATATGTTCTTTTGCATTCAAAATTAGGGGCAGAACAGATGGTGAAAATTCAGTTTAAGGCAATATGTCCATTAAAATAACCCATACTGTTTATGTATTATAACAATAGCAGTCTTCAGCATAGCTGAGATTTCTAGCAGTGCTAGATTATGATAGAAATACAAATAGGCTGTAGGACAAAATTCAGTATGACTGAAAATTCACCCTGAAAAAATTTTGCTGATTTCTTTTTGGTGATTGTCAACAGCTGAACTCAGATCTGCTTCCTCCTCCCTTTGCAGTATTGACCTCTTTGTAGCAAAAAGTGAATTATAAACTTTCTAGAGTTCATGGCCTGCGAAAGCCTTCTCCATATTCGATTCACAGAGACTCTCAAAAGTTTGCAAATTCCTCTGCTGGGGTAATTTATATCTAAAAGAGTGCACATATTATAAACATATTTTTTTATATAAATATATATAGATGTGTATCCAGATATATATATTTTTGCTGGAGAAAGGAGCCACACTAGGAGTAAACAAATCTCAGCTTTTGCCTCTGGAGTGTAAGTTTCACACCCTCCTGAACATGAAGAAAAGCTTGCAAATGTGAGCCAGGTGCTCCCCAAAGGCTCAAAAAGCAGCAAGCTGTTAAGCCTACCACAATGTTTTCAAAAAAATGTTACATAGCTTGAAGCTCTGCTCACTTTTTGCTAATAACACTGAGTATTGCCACCACTTTTTGGACTTGAACAATAATTTTTCTAGAGCCAGTCCAATGACTATTAAAAAAAAAAATAAGAGGTGGATTGTATTTTGGACTGAATCACCTACAAGTAAAGCACCAACAAAATATTCCATGTCCTTCATTTGCTTGGCATCCAGCACAATAAAAATAGAATAACATTATAACAGCCATGAATCTTATGTCTTGCCATAAAATCTGGCACACTCTACATCATTTTGGATGAGTAATTTCCATTCTACTTTGTTCACTTGAACATGGTAAAGTAGTTAACAAGAACATTTATCCTTTTCCCTTATTCCATCAGTCCTGACATTTCAAACTATAATTCCCCCTGCATTGAATATACATGTTTTCTGTTCATTCATGCAAAAAAAATTATGCTTAACTTTTAAAGAAATTATGAGGGTTTGTGAGAAGTTTAAAGAAAAGACAAGATTTGTCTTTGGCATTTGTACAGCACTGAGCACAACAAGAATCACACCTCAAACACATTGTACTAAGCAAGGATTAGAATGGTATGTCTTCACGTCACATACATGTAAAGGAGAATTTACTCCAAGCAAGACAGATGTAGGAACTCTTAAACAATAAGCTCAATATCATACCCACTGGAATTTGATAAAATGCATTTATCTGTGGGGCACTATGCCTTTTAATCCTACTCATAAATACGCAACTCTTTTCAGAGTGTTTCTCCCATGGGCTGCTAGAACAGCTGAGAGAAGATTATAAGAGAAGACTCAAAATACTTAATTTTTTTTATTCCTTTAAACATTCAAGACATTTTAAAGAGTCCAAGGTCATCATCAGTAGTGTTAATCTGCAAGCACAAATAAGCATTAACCATGAAAGTAACAAAGTTTTAAACCAGTAGTCCAAATGTGCACATGAGATTTGGAGAAATTACCAAATTCAAAGGTGGAGCTGGATGAACTGCGCGAGAGGACAGAAGTGCTTCCAGGATGCACGAGGTACTTGTATCACACTTACATTTAATTACACAACGTACATCTTCCACTGCAGCATTTTTAGGGGCTGAGAACTAGCTGTTTCTAGGTGTTGATTCAAAGCTTGACTTCCTTACTTTATGTTTACTCAGTTTTGCATTCTCTAAAAGTACCTGGGAGAGGTTCAAATCTTAATATTATCTGGCTGTAGTACAAACAGTCAATGTACCATCATCTCCTCTCTCTTTCTCTTCCTCTCTTCCAGTAGCACCTAGCAGTTTTTGTGCATTTGGACCCTCTGTACTACATCTTTCAAGTTGTTATGGAAGTAGGGAAAGGATAATTTATAACTTCTGGATTTACTGTCCATGATAGCACCAGATTTAACCGCTTTCATGGTCTTTTCAGCCCTCTGTTCAACTGCTTTATTTCCAAGGTCTCACAGACTTCGTAGTGAAGTTGATCTAGAGGGTTGATGGAAGACTACTTTAGCCCAGGTCTCAAGTTTCCCTCCCCTTCAAAAGCACTAAAAGACTCCTGCTTTATGATCTATGCTTTACAGGTTGTGTCTACATTTTCTTAACCTTCTAGATCCAGATGACATCCAGAGGAAAGTATTTGACTCATCTGAATTCTTTAGTTCTCCTAATTACTTTTTAAGAAACAGCATTATTAATCATCTATCTAAAACAGCCAGTAACCCTTCCAAAATAGATTTAATTACTAAGAGGTCCAAACAGAGCAGAGCACTCTCCACCTTTTAAGCTGGACAAACAAAATCAAATGTTTTATAGCAGCAGCAGAATCCTCCATTGATCTTAGAACAGCTGTTAATAAAGCTAGGATCAGCAGCAGAGTCATTAATTCAAAGAAGAGTTAACATGGTGTAAATGGGAAATGTCACTAGTAGCAATGAAATGGTCACCATTTGTCTTAAAAATACCAGTTTTTTAGATGCAAAGGTGTCCAACACCCTCTTTCTAATTGTTAAAAATGTGATGTTGTTTATGTTAAAACACATCATTAAAAATGGAAAAAGAAAAACCATTGGAGAACTTGTGCAAGCTGTGGATACATTTGCTTATTAGGTGACTCCTGGTAATCAGAAGAGTATGTGCATCCATATGCTACTGTTATACTGTGGTTAACTTTCAGTAAGACTTTTTGTTAAATGGGAATAGCAACCTTTCATTAGGATTTGGGGTTTGGTTCTGAAATTGCCATACACCTGCTTATTCAAAACAGATGTTTTATCTGCAGTGCAGTTTTACTCATAATATGTTATGACGGCAATAGCAGGTTGCTAAAAAATACAAAGGAAAGGCAATATCTACTCGCTGTGTTCTCTTCTATGAGGTTAATAAAGTTGACTGATTAGGAATATCAGTTTGCTTTTACCAACACCTGACTGCGTTATCATGCCACATTATAATCTATGTGAGTGCATCATTCAATGCTCTGATACTGAGAATCTAATTCAGTTTTAGTCAGAAAACAATTATAAAATGACTTGGTCTTTATGTTGCACTTAATTTTTGTAGTGTTTCACGCATCATCAGCTCTCCCTGTATTACATACCTCCATCCCTGTTTTACAGACAAAAGAAGCTGAAGCATTGTCCAGCACTGAAGCAATGCATGGGCCTGGCCAGCCTCAGGCCAGCAGCACCACAAACACAACAGATACAGTGAGGTTTCCAAAGCCCCACCCTCAAGTAAGGCAACTGCTTTCCTGGGTACACTCAGTAAATCCTAAAGCTAGAGGAAGCAAGACAGAAAAGCCATGAAATGTCAAAGGGAAGTGTTCTGGGCTAATACCTGGTGTGTGGGAAGGAATGTTTCCAGAATCACTTGTTCTGCTTTTGTAACTGTCTTAAAAGGCAGGAAATGCTTCTGATGCTCAAAGAATGAATCAGTGGCTATCATCCAGAATTTGCTTATAATGTGCAATCAATATCCTAGGTAAGATGAGGGTCCCAGCTAATCACTGAGTGATCAGAAGCCCGGAGCTGTCTTGATGTCATGAGTTAATTTTGCCTCTCATGCACTGAGAGGGTTGTCCTGCCACCATGGCCAAGCCACCAGAGCAATTTGTGTCCCTTCCCTGAGGAAGAAGGAGGGCTGCCAGCAGAAGGTAGGAGAACAGTGCTGAGGTTTACCCAGCCCAAGTGGCAAAGCTGATGCAATACCAAGGACTGAAGTTTCACAAAGCAGACATGTCTCTCTTTTCTTCAGCTTTGCAGCATTTAAGCAAGCCGTTGTCATGCTTTCTGTGTCAAGAATGTAAAATTGTCATCTTGAGGGCTAATGCAAGGTGTCAATTTATTTTATAAAGATACTGTGTAGGCTTCTAATATGATATAGATGTTAAGCAATACAACAAAAAAAGAATTACTAATGCTAAGGAAATTAAAATTTCTGCCATACTAACACTTTCTATGTAACAATAAAAAATCATATTTTGGTTGAGAAATATGTATCTAACCTGAAAACCTTGAGTGACGGTTTCATCCAGTTTGGAAAATTTATTTCAATCTGACCTTCTTCTGTATTATATTTGTTGCCATCCAGAACAATAGTTTGGTGGTCTCTATCTGGTCTCTTGCCTTTGATGGAGTAGCTGTATCATTTCCAAGAATCCTGTAATGAGTAAATCACCTTTGTTACCATGAACCTGTTCTCAGCCTAAAAAGTTAAAGCAACCATAGTCAAATGAGTACAATGGTCTGGTTTACTTGCCTTCTTGTTGTTTGCTTTTTATCATTTTTCTTTTTTACAAGATGTTTTTTGTAATGTCAGACTGTGAGAAGATACAGGTTGTAAAATTATTATATATTGAATTCTTCTCTAGATAGTAGTTTCTTTGTGGAGAAAGCTTTTTGTGATCTGACATTCAGCAAAGCCATCTTCTAGGCTCCATTTCATTGACAAATACATGTGGATCCACTTTGACTTCTGGACTTAGAGATGCAGAAAGCAAAGCACCTGTTGAAGTAATTTGCTGAATCAGGTCTACAGTAAAATGAAACATCAGAAAATTATGTAAATACAGGTTTATAGCTTAGCAGAATGAACATGCTCAATGTATAATTGAACAAAGAATTTATTGAGTGAATCTCGTCTCTCTTTGTGTCTGCTTTTGGAATAGCTGTGACCACATCCTGCTTTTTTTAATATTTATTTGTTATTTTAATGTAGTCAGAAACTACCTTTAATAGATTTCTTTATATTTTCTGGTTTGATTATTTAACATCTGAGATTTATTGCTTGATGGGATACCTATTGAAAGGACTGGAAAGATTCCCATTGGCTTCAAAGGACAATGAATTGTGCCTGGAGCTCTGGTACAGCAAAGAATTTAGACACACGTTTAAACATTGATGCTTTCAATGGGACTTGAGCGCATGTTTAAGATAAAGCATGTGCTATGGGCTCTGTTGCATAGGGAAGCACTTCAGCACATTCTTAAATGCTTTGCAGAACTGGCACTACAACAACCTCTGCTGCTAGCTACATTTTTTACTTTTATGGAGAAAAAATAAAAGCAGTAGAAGAAGTTACTGTTACTTTGCGATAAAATTACATCCAGCCTTGAAAGGGTGGATTTGCCTCCTGTTTGTTCATAAGAAAGCTTACACACACTATGATCTATTTTTGAAGAGCAGAATTTAACACTATCTTAATAGGAGATGAATGAATATTTTTCTATACATTTTCAGCAGTTTTAGTTTGCCACTTGTTTAAGGTGTTATTAATGTGCACATTCAAGAGAGTCTTAGATCCCTCAGTAGTTCTCCATCACGAAATGCCTTTTTTAGCATGTAACAACTTCTACTCATCATCCACTTTTAGTGGTCTCAATGTTATCACTTCAAATACTTTCCAGAGAGTGAAGAAGGAACAAGAATGCTCAAATAAATGTAATCTTCTCTAACCATGTACATTTTCATTAAGATTTTCTTAGCTCCCCACTCCCACACAGCTTTCCCCATGGAAGTGAGAGGAATATGTCTCTGCCATCTATTTATCCTTCATTAGAACTAAATATCAGACAATCAGGAAATGCAAGATGCTGAGTTTTAAAAATTTGCTTCTTTTTTCTCCTTTGGAGAACTGAGCCTTTACTGGATGAGATGAATGCCATTGTACTTCAGCAAACACATGGGCAGCCAGGAGCTACAGAAAGTGTCAGTGAGCCCAAGGCTCAGAAAGCTCACATTTTTTCACAAATGAAGCATGCAAAGAGAAAGCTTCCCCAGAAAATGGGTGTGGTCATGTTCCCCTGCTCACAAAATCTCTGACAGAAATCCTATGGAGTTTCAGTAGAGTAAACCTATACCACTCACGGATGAATTTGTCTTTGAGTTTCAGTGAAGTGAACAGTGAATATATTTAACCAGTTCCAAACTGTCTTGGGCACTTTTAATAGTTTTGACTGTGGTTATGATGCAAATAGTGCAAGAATTATATTAAACAACCTTAAAGTGCATTTGCTTTGTAACTGGAACATGTGGTTGCAATTCTTATTGACATATTCAGCCTAGCTATAATAATTCTGCAGCCTGATGGAGTTCGAGCCACAGCTTGCCCTGGTGAAACATGCTGACATGGTCCAAGGTGAGCAGCCACTCTGCTCTTGCCAGTAGTTCAGCTAATTCATTTAAAATCTGGCTTTGATATAATTACCCCAAATACAGATACAGATTAAGATTGCAGAAAGGGGCAAACTTTAAACATGTCCACACAAAGTCATGCTACTTTAATGATACTGATAAAAAACCACTTAGAATTGTCTCAAACCTAAAATCTAAAAAAAAATTAAAAAATAAAAAATTAGAGAGCTACTGATAGTCCAAGGCTAAATATATGAAGATTGGATTCAAAAGAACAGGAGACCAGGAAAGACAGGACATCACGCAGGCTACCTCATGTTTTCAGGTACTTTCAGCTTTGATTTTTTAAAATGTTTCTTCAAAGCATTATCTTTTGTAAGAAAACACTTTTTTATTTGGTTACTGTTCTTCCCTGAGACTTCAGGGCTTGTTGCTGTTTCATCAAGAAAATGGAAAGAGAACACAGAAACACAGATTTTACCGAACTAGAATTATGAATAAGCAAAATCTTTTTTCTCATAGATACATATGAGGAGAAGTTATGCAAACATGATCTTATTAAAATTGTTTCCTATTTTCCCACCTTCTATTTTTAATCTGTCTCAGATGGTCTTAAACTTTTTTTGCCTAGAAAACTAAACGTTTCCTTGAGAAACCTTACTTTATCAAAATTAAAGCTTTCCCAGCCAGCAAGAAGCCCAGCTCTGTTCTGACCGCATTTGTGTTCATTTTTACAGTACATGGGTTTTACACTCTGCATGCTGTAGTGCAGTGAACATGAGCCCATGCCAACTCCTGAATCTCTGGCTACTTTCTGCAGAGCATAAATGGCCTTTGAAACCATCACTGGTAAGGCTTCCTAGGATGATTTTGCTGCTTCTGTGTTGAAAGTGTTAGTGGTTTAGAGCTGAGGCAGAAGACACCTTTAGTGGAAATATTTTGAAAACAAAGTAAATAAAAAAGAAAAAGTAGAAAGGAGTCAAACAGGTAATTATTTGTAAAGGAAAAAACTATTGATTTTCCTTTTGATACATAGTCTAAATTATCCCTCAAGAAAAGTAGTAATGCATCTTTAAACAGATTTATTGCTTCTAACTATAAAAAAGTGGCTTATTTAACTTCAATGCCATTACTGTTTTCATTTGATACAGAGATAGAATGCAAATGCAGACACTGGAGAGGAAGTTTAATTTGGGGATCAAAAAGATTCAAGGAGATTTGAGGTGCCAGAAGACTCTAGGACTCTTCCACAGCTTTCATTTTTTCTCCCACTTCCCAATTTTCAGGTCCCCAGCTCCCCATCCCTCCTGCCTGTGTGTCCAAGGAGAAGACTGCTTTATCCCACACCTACAGGCTCAAGCCTTCCTTGGAAAGCAATGTTTTTGCTGCACAGGTGTCCACCACAAGATGTATACGCTGTTTTCTACTCAAAGTTGTCTCATATACACTCATCTGAGGGCAAAGGAAGTCCATCAAAGCAAATCCAAGATTACACTATTACCATAGAATAATGATTTCTTGTTGAGACTTCATACTGATACCTTTCTACCAATGTGCTGCTTTTGCAGGATTGGTTTTTTCCATGGCATTCCCAATAGTTCATCTGTAAAGGTAGTCCATAAACCAATCTTATGCAAAAGGAAAGTTAAAGGCAAAATTACAGTGTGTTACAATATAAAAAACCCTGCAAATGGCTATGATTTTCCAAAGTATAACCAGGTGTCTGGCTAGCTGGCTGGCTGGTTGGAGGGACGTATGACAAAAGAAAAACTCTGCACAGTGTCATGGCCAGTGAAGCTTAGACACACTCTGTTTCTGTGTCCTTGAGCTTCAGGCTCAGATTTACCTGTATTTGCTGAAGGGCAAAGTACAGCAGAATTTTACCCAGAGAAGACACTTCATCATGATTCTGCATTCCCAGCATTGTCTCCTCCCACTTTTTTCTGAGTCTGTTCTCGGGAGTCTAATGACATATTTCACATAATGACATAATTCACTCTTCAAGCAGTCTTTGGTGGGAGTACTAACTTGTGCCTCTTTCATCTACCCAGGACATATGTGCATAAACTCTGTGGGACCCTGATCCCCCAAAACCTCAATCCTAGTTTGAGAAGGTGGGCACTGTACTCAGGAGTTTTTAGGGAAAATCTGACAGACACTCAACTCACTCAGAATGAATCTGGTCTACTTTTCTTAGGAACACCAGGAAAAAGGCAAGAGTCTGCTCCACTGGAAATGCTGTCTCTTGTGGTGATATGGAAAGGCTTAAAAGAACTGCTATGACTTTTACCAGTCTCTTGCAAAAGGAACAGCAAACACACATGTAGATAATTCTCTTTGAAATAATGTCTTTGTGCTTCAATGGCAATTGGGCAGGAAAAGAGTGATACACACAGATTAGGCCACAAATACTTATTCTGGGAGATTAAATGCATATCACAAAGTGATATTACTGGTATCCTGATGATATCCCCGTGGGATGTAATGCAATGTACAAAACACTATGGCAGTAAGGGACTTAAAGTGTTTGAAGACTATATAACCAAAATCTGGCTCCAGCCAGTCAATGTGATGATAATGTATAAATACATATACATGCATACATGCATGGATGAGCAGCAGTGATGTGCTATTCTATGTCAGCTATTGCACTGAGACCTTTGGACAAAATGGAAGATACAAGCACCAGTACTGGAGCACAGAAGACAGGAGGGAGATTATTTATTTGCTATTGTAAGGGGCCATGACAACATCACTGTGTAAAACACAGAATGAAATAACAATTCTATGCTCTTATTCTCTCTCATACTCAAGGACCTTCATGCACACTTGCATTCTCTTGACATCTGCAGGGAGCAAAGGGAAAGGCAGAAAAACAATGTGTAGACAGCTATAGAAAATAGGGACTTCTTGTTCAAAAAAAACGGAAAAAGCTGAATATTCTGTCCCATTGTTTTATTCCCACAAAGTGAGAGAAATATCAAGTGGAGCTTATAATATGGTTTATAATGATTTAGAGTTTTTCTCTTGCACCAAAAAAAAAAGAGAAGTGTTCTTCTTTCAAAACAATACTAATCAAAATTGCACACCACCTCACCTTCAAGAAGAAGCGAGAGAAAGGTTAGGCAAAAAGCATCTGTGGTTTCCTTTTGGCCTCATGTGATTGCAATGCTTGTGTCCTAGCCATGCCAGTGATTCAGAAAAGGTCAGAATTCACCCTGTTTCACTTTTCCAAACCATATCAAGCAGTCCTCAGTCACCATGGAGGGTCTGACCCAGATTTTGTCTCTTTCCTCTTAGCTCTTTGCCTGTACCTTTTGAGCATCTACTTCCCCAGGCCAGCTTTCTAAGTCTCATCATCTCCCTCTCATGTGCCAGAACAATCTTATTGCTTTCAGGTCTTTTACTCCCTTTGATCTCTCCTTCTCTATGGACACATTGCCCTTCTCTTTCTTTTCTCCCAGATCCCCACTTCTCCGTTCCTGTAGATCCTCCAGGTTGATTTCTTCCTTATCCTTCTATTCCCTCAGGTTTTCCCCATATTATAGACTCAAGAACCAACTCTTTATTACAAATTTTCCCTTAGTAAGAGTGGGGGAGGGAACAGGGAGAAGGTCTGCAGCTTTTCCAAATGTTGTGTTGTTGGGAATACTTCCCTTATTGTGCCTGTCTAAAATTTAGTTTATACAGGTGGCAGAATGAAATGTGCCATCTCGTAATTAGTCCCACATGCACTGCAGGCAATTTATCATCAAAACAATCAGCAGTCACCATTTGATTCAGTGAATACCAGAGATTATCAGAAAATTGAGCTGAGGGAAAGGAGGAAAATAGGATAGAGCACTTTGGCTTTTGCAATTTTTTTTTCCTCCTTATTTTTTTTTCTTTCACAAAAATATCATTTTCCCTTTAAAGTAGTGACCAACCCAAATGATTCCATAATGAATACGTTCACAGAAGAGCTGTTGTCTTGGCCTTTACAACTTTTCTTTCCCTCTGAATTTGTTGTACTGGACTTACTTGTATACTTAATAAACTGCTTCAATAACAGCAATCAGCACAAATGTGCTACTGGTGAGGAGTGGGTTCTTTATCTTAGATGAGCACTGCTGTTGCTCTTTGTAGTGATGGCGAGACAGACTGCTATGTCTCTTTTGTGCAAGAAAATGTGCACAGCAAACTCTGGACACTCATTCCTACACAAGCACTCACACCCACACCCACATCCACATATTCAAGTATGTGCACTCTCACACCATGGGCGTAGCCAGAGGTGTTAAATGCCCCAGGCAAAAAGAGACGTGGAGACAATTCCCCACGAGATAACTAAGGATTATTACAGTAGCATTTACTTCCAGTCCTTTCGATGTAGAAATCCTTTATTTAATGGAAAAACAGGATGCCACCAAGCTCTGAGGAACTGCTGAAATCCACGCACCAGAGTAATCAGGGTACAGAAGAGAAATGTCTGTAGGGAGAGACAGCAGTAGCCCCATGGCCCTAAGTGAGGGCATGCCTGCCTCTACTCTATATGTAGGAAGTGTGGAGATCTATTATCCTTCTGAAGGGCTATGCAGGAATGTTCAGTGATATGGGGCTGGCTTGCCCCATGTCATTAAACCATGCACTGGAGGGCACAGCCCCCAGGGTGGTCACCAGCAGACAGAAGCACATAAATATTCCCGATGTTTTTGAGAGCTTCTTGCTACACACCAGCTTCAGAAAAAAAATAGTGGGAAAACTAAGAAACTTTTTTCTTACAGTCTCTCCCAAGAATTGCTCAGTGTTTCCCCTTCTGTACTTCAATAGCTGCAACTCTTCCCTATCCCAGCCCCTTGGAACCCCTTCTTGTACCAGATACTCCTAAAAAACCTCACAAGCCAGCCTTTAAAAATTTTTCCACCATACGTTACAAACTGATCATTACAGTCTATGAGTCAAACCGAGTTTACTTTTTAAACAAACGATGTGTCAATAAGACGAATGTTCCACTGTTAACTTCAATTACCATAGACATGCTTGCTGATGAAGAGTGCTTGATCTATTGCTCCTTCTTCAGGGCAACTTCCTTTCACAAGAAAGGCTTGTATTGCTGTGTTCTCTCTATCCTCTGCTTCCATTCTATCAATGTTGCTTTTGTTTTAGAGGCTCTTCAGTTAAATTAATACACTGATCAAAAGCAGAGAACTGAGTTCAGGCTGGGCTTAGTAAATCTAGAGTTGCGTGAAAGATAAATTGCACAGCTAGAATACATCCTTTGAGGTGAAGTTTTACAACAGGTAGATAGGTGAAGGTCATGTTATTTTAGCCACAATATAGCATGACCTAAGTGATTGTTTTAAAATAGTGCAGTGTTTTATTACTGCATTGTTGAACATCAGCTGTGTTATACACTTACCAGAAGCCAATACGTCCTGCATGTTCTGCTATTTAACATAAAATACCAAATGCAAACAAAACACTTCCATATCTTACTTTGGACAGTGAAAGTCATCTGTGATGGTCCCAGATTGAACTTGCCGTATAAAGATCTTGCACCTAAGCACAGGACACGGCAAACACAAAATTGCACAAAAAGAGAGTGCAAAGAAACTTGACTTACTTCCCTTTCATTAAAACACTTCCTTCAGAGCCGACATGAAAACAATAGCCCTTCCTTAGCTCTTAGATGAAACATTCATTGGCTGTGTGTGTGCAGCACAGAACAAAGTGCTATCATCTGCAACTGAGAGTTTACCCCAGATCAACAAGACAAATAAACAGTGATCCTTCACAGCTGCTTTAAGACCAGTATTTTTCTCTGTACCCTTAAGCACTGACAAAGCAGACAAACAAGGCACCCAGGAACACACAAGCTTGTGCTGCCATCGGGTGTGTTGGGGAGGAAGGCAGAGTCAGGAAGAGCAGTCAATCATCACCCTTCCTTGTTCTCACCCCTCTCTCCTCAGTCCTTTCAAGTAGTCCTGCTGCTGCAGACAGCAGAGAGGTCTTGAGCAACATCCATACTCCTCCCAGTCTGAGCAGAGGCTTGACAATCTTCCTTGTGGACACACGTAAGCTCTTGCTTATAAGGCATAGAAATTTTTGGCTCACGTGGAAGTAACTCTACCATGTGGCACATGCACAGACATTTGCAGCTCCTAGATCAGGGTGGGTCCAAAGGAAGGTCTCAAATTCACATCATGCACCCTACTGTAGCCAAACAGTAATAAATTGGAAGACATTTCAGAAAAGCCTCATTTTTAACACCCTTGTAACCTCCTTATATCTAGCTGTGCCAATAAAGGCATAAGAAAAGGAATGAGTGGAGGTCCCCAGTTCCTATCTGTATCTAGAAGACCATGGAGACTGTGGAGGTGGGTGGCTCCCCTGCTGTTTATAAACCAGCACTGGTGGGCTGTTAACACTGGAAGCAACAGTACTTCACCAATGTCATCACTTAACAATATAATATGACAGCATGTATAGAACCGATTAGCATAAATCAACATAATACCCACTTTGCAGCATTAGTATTGAAAACTTTCATCCTCAAGTAGTGGGGGGGACACAATATATGATGAATTGTAATGATTTTTCTGAAGTGCTCTTACATCGCATAGTATGTTTGCACGGTATGCACATCTGAGACTGCACACACACATGTATTTTAAGAATATGCATAACACTGTAAGCTATGGCATTAGTTTCTAACAATAACATTCCAATATTTCTGTGATCTTTTCTTAGACTTAAAAAAAGAGCCGAATTTGCAGGAGCTGTCACATGAGGGAGGGTGGAATGAAAGGGGTGTGTGGGGATGGGTGTGTTTGAATGTGTATGTATTCATTTTGATTTCAAAGCACATCAGCATGTCTTTCTGTGTCCAAAGGGTCATCATGCATAGAGTTACGTAAATAGAGACTGCTTAAAAAAATAACTTGAGGTCACTCAGACTCCTAGGCTTGAATTACAGATAAACATATTTCAAAGTGTAAACTTTGGACATAAGGTACAGGGGAGAACAATCTTACATGCCACTTCCATCCATTTTGATAGAGTAGTTTCAATTTTCAGTGTAATAATTCAAAGGTCTTGTGGCTTTTTGACAACACTGAGCTCTGCCTCTTCCTCCTTATTCTCTGTCCTTCCCTCCAGCGCTTTGTGCACACTCTGATCATTACCCATTTCAAACCTGAATGCTTAATCACATCCAAGTGTATTTTTGAGAGCTCTTCCAAAGTCTTCACTTTAGGCAGCATTTTCCTGAACAAGAGATCTCTTTTGGGGTTAAGATGGCATGCACATTTGAAGATGGCAGGTGAAGTACAAATAAAGGAAAAGTACAAGGTACAACAGAAATGCTTCTCCTGTCCTAAGGGAAAAGTCTATAAATTCTCCAGATTCTACAGCAGGTCAGGATAGTTAAATTCTCCATTTGTTCACTAGCAATGATGACAAGGAAAACCTGCGGAAGATCTTCATGAGTGGTACTCTAGTCACTCTCCGCTCCACTTCCTTAAGGCGACACCCTGTTTCCCAGCAGAAAGCTTACCACAGGCCTTGCTTACCACCATATGGCATCATATCTCTGCACTCACCCTTTCAATCACATTAATGCCAATAATGCAACAATCTTTTTCTTTTATAAAGGTCTTAACCTGGCTTGTGCATTAATTTAGTCTGCCAAGTTATTTATGCACCTATAAAAATGCAGACTAGGCATCCTTACAAGCACAGGCACATCCTATTAATGCTGATCTGAAGAGTTCTGAGCTCACTGTTACAGGTCCTTGATAGCATTGGCCCATTACCGAACATTTTCTAGGGGCCAGAGGTGAACAAGCTGATTCCAAGGGGGATCCATCTGTGTCTTCCGGCTTAACCTAAAGTCCATTCTTTCCCATTGGACAGATTCACTCTTCTTTTGCTGAGTCCACACAATCTTGTAGTATTTCCAGACTGATGAAAACAAACAATGCTGATGTATGTCCAAACACTTCTGTTGTGATATTTCCAACCTATTTCAGCTACCATTTCAGTGAGCATTGGGAATATGTAGTACTGCTCTGAAATGAGACTGTATTCACAAGCTTTCCTTGGACATTTTGGCAAAACCTGCTCTGAAAACACTGACAATTTTGTCCAAGTGAAGCCTGGAAGATTTGGCTGTATGTGGTACTCCAATAATAACACCAAAGTAAAGAGTATTATTAAGAGGCAGTTTAATTTTTGAACATATCATGTAACACACTGTGAAAGTAGCACAAGGTCAAGGAAAACATCTATTATTTAATTTGACTTGGAGCCAAACTGGTGGTGATGTTGAAGACCACACTTCCCACTCTGAATGGAACTTCCTTTATTCAGTCCTTCCAACTTCATCAAAACTTTCCACTCACTCTACCTCCGTCTCTTTCTTAGCAAATACATCAAAATCTCTGAGGGTCCTCCCCTCTCATTATTTATTTCTCTGCCAGATAAATGAGGAACACTCTTTACTCCTCTATAAACCACATTTTTTTTCCACTTCTTCCCGCAGCTGAATCCTAACAGCTCCAAGAAAGTCAAAGCAGCAGAAATAACAGCAGAACCTCATCTTAGATATCAACACCATTGTCATCTGAACTCTTCTTTCCAGACATTACCCTTCCTTTCTTGTACAATAAAATGGTGATTCCACATCAAAGCTAACAATGACAGCATCATGGCAGACATATTTGTTTGGTAGGTGGGTTAAAGCAGTTCTTCAGTACTGTATGCCTATTAACGTTATTATCCACAGACTCAAAAAAAATCACTATTTCAGTCATTAAAAAGGTACATGTGAATGCAAGATTTACGAAGCCTGAGTGGATGTGATCAATAATTTAAATATTACTGGATAACAAGTAAAGAAAACAAAAATAACAGCTTTGGTTTCAGGATATATGTAGCTGTCCTATGAACGTAAATATATTAAAACATTTCTGCTATATTTTATGGCTCTATATAAATATCAAAATAGGTTTATAAGTTGAAAGGAGAACATGCCAATTCTAAAATCATCACTCACAGCACTTCAGTTTATGCAGTTAAATTTCCCAGCTAACAGCATTCTGCAGGCAGTTGCTCTCCTGCCCAGGAGGCAATCCACACATCTGCCTTTCCAATACTCATGGTAAAAAAATCAGTCAGGAGATGCAGGCCTGCCAGAACACATTCAAAGACAGTAGGGGTAAGGAAACTCATCACAGCCACTAGCTGCAACACAGCCTCTCTTGGGTGGGGTAGGGGGTACTCACACAAGAAAAATCTTTACATAAGGATGTCATTGCATTGGTGTCTTTTTCTGCTTCCCTTGGCACTCTGGTCTTCTCTTTCCATGCTTTTACCTGACCAACATCCTCAGAAAAAGGTGCTGTCTCTCTCTCCCCTTTTCTGGATGAAAAGGTCAATATGGAGAAAGGTCACTTTGCATCCTGTACTGAACAGACCACCTTTATCTGGCACCAGAAGTTAGGTTGCATCCAATAAGGGCCACATCATAAACCATTATAAAAGCAATGCCCTCACTGGATGTGAAGTGTGCTTAAAATGGAACCTCTTGTGAGAAACTTTATGGGTACCACCGCCACTTGGCAATGGGATCCATTTATTGGCCTCCTCCCAACTGCAGTAAACTGGAGCTTCTGTAACCCCAATGACTGTGTAGGACTCCAAGGTGGTTTGATTAAAGATTTCAGTGAAATGCACTACGAATTTTTGCAGGTCTCTCGTCAAGACCAAGAGGAAGCTGGGTCCCATTTTTTTTCAGACCTTTGTTTCTCATAAAATCCAGTTATCATTAAAGCATCAGTGGAAAGGGAAAGGAAAAATTTGATAAGCTTCTTCTCTTTCCTGACTTTCACTTTGGTTGTATTTTTCACGGGATTATGGGTCTTGGACAATATGCAAGGAAAGTTTGGCTTAACCTGTACAGCTTTATTTTTTCATTATCCAGTATCATCCATTTGGCATCAAGAGGTCTCACTCAGATGTCATAGATAAAGTCATGGCAGAATTATATTGGCATAAGTGAACCCAACTTTTTATTCAAAAAAATATATACCTCCATCCCAAAAGCTTCTCTAAATCCTAAAGAACAAGACCAGAACAAATTATAAGGAATCAAATTTCCTAAAGCCTTTCTTTGACAGCAGCATAGTACTCCATCAGAAAACCTGATGCATCCACTAATCATTTGATGGAACAGGTCATCATCGAGTTTTCCCAACCACTTTCCAAGCTACCTGTTTGAGCCATGGTGTGGCAGAAAGTCACTGTCTCCTATTAGAGTCTGGTTTTGGGTGGGTCCTTGCATTCTCTCGGGTGGAACCCTTTAATCCAAGAGGACGAAATGATCTCTAGCCCCAGTGAGTACCTTCTGGCATGGTGGTGAATTAAGGTATTAGAGCTCTGTAGGAGGGTGGTGCAGGTGAGCTGATCTGAGTGGAAATCAGGTCATCTCTTAGGGGGTACTGTGTAGCTGATGCAGGCAACCACAACTCATTTTCCACTAGATCATATGGCCAAATACTGTAGCCATGACAGAGAAAACTCCTGAGCAGCTCTTCCCCAAACCAAGTCTAAGAGAAAGAGCAACAAACAAAAACCAGGCAGCAGTTTTGCTCAGACTCTGTAAGACAAATATTTCTACCAATAGTTCTTTTGCAGCCTACTTTGTCGCGACTTTTTTATTTTTAATTTATTTATTAGCATTTTCAATACTCCTTCTGCAACAGAACTTTATTTAAGGCTGTTGGCTGGGAGCCCCTGGGAGGGTTCCCAGTCCCCTGGGTGGATTCCCGGTCCCTGTACGCCACAGTATTATGAGTGTGACCTCCTGCCTTGCCAGGACTTTAAAGGGCTCGTCTGCCCTGTTACCATCAATCACACTGGATATTTGTAATTCAGCCCCTCCAAATTACGCAGGTTGTAATTCCCAGTCCTAAACAGTGTCCAAAGCTATTCTCCGCTATTCTTTTTGCATAGAAAGAAAAATATCTAATTTAAAGCCTAAGTTTCCCCCTCGTAACATTTATGCATAGACTGTGTTACTGCTATTATATTCTGAAAAACAGTTATTTCACCCAAAAAAAAAATCCTTTTCATAAATGCTTTGCTCCCTACTTTTTTTTCTTTTCCTTTTATGTTGCATATACCAACAGGGGCCAACTTTATTTCAGTATTGACTTGGATTTTGATGAATATGCTTCTATTTCATTTATTCTTTATTTGTGCAAAAGCTAGGCAGTATTTTTACATTGTTTCCCGCTTCCTTTTTGATTAAACTGTTATATTTGATTTTCCAGAAATAAAGCAGCACAGAGATAGAGAGAGTGAGAAAAATACATCATCCTTGATTCTCTCCTGACTCATAGCTCTCTAAGCTCTGACCCAAAAGCCCACCTTAACTCACTGGAAATAAGTGCCCAAAGGGAGCCGTCAAGAGAGGAAGCTTTTCAGGAAGTGACTACTCAAAGTGCTAACCACAGGAGAATAAGGCCTTTTCCACCTAAAATTAACTGAGCTGCTCAAACAAAAACACTAAACCTACTATAAACCTACTATAATAATAATAATAGATGACCCAAGTCAGGCCTTTTAAACTAAATTGCTATAATCAGTATCAAAGATCAAAGATCAAAGGCCACTAAAACTTCAATGCCATTAGTTAGCATGTCAGAAAAAAACCCAATCTGTACAAATTCAGTGAATAGGCTGTATATCTCTTTTTCCTTTGCATGTAACTTTCCAAAGCTCTCTTCTTTGGGGTTGGGGGTATCCCCATTCTTTGTTTCAGCTTAGGCAAAGAGTTTTCTGAGCAAAAATATTGCCATCTACAATACATAGAGTGTATACATATAAAAAACTTCCCTTTTTGCTGTGTGCCCACAACAGGATTTGGCAGTAAACTAAGACCAGGACAACAGTTTCTTCACTAAATCAGCTAGCAACGGGAGCACAGTTTCAACAGTGCCACTTGTTAAGGGAAGGTAATTTACTGTTGGTTCTTTGAACACCCGCATGGGACATGACTGAAACATCCTGGGGAGAAGGAAGCAGAAAACATCACAATAAAAAAAGACCATCCAATGTAACTCTGAAAAGTGAACCTCATGCTACAACCCTCATCCACTTCCATTCATTCCTCCCTGTTCCCTTTCCCTCATCCACTTCCATTCCCTTTCACAGCCTGTCCAGCCTATAGCCAGGGTGGGCAGCCCTTACCTTGCAGTGTGTGGTGACCGCTTTGGCAGATCACCAGTTCCCAAGCTTCTGACTTTCTGTTAAGAATGCCAACAACAAACACCAAGAGAAACATTAATTCTCACAGAATGACCAGAGGAATAGAAAAAGCAGACAGTGAACTTTTTTCTTTCTGAAACAGAAAGCTTCAGGCCAGACGAACTGCACCACAGGCCATCCTTGTGGTCTTTGGGCAAAGAAATGACAGGCACTAGAGAAGCACATCCTGCCTGCTGTTAACTACTGCAGCTCACCCCCCCACTTGCCTTCATCTGTCCAAGAAGGCACCTCATTACCATTTTAGCTGCTGAAGAGGCAGGGGAGCAGTTACTTATTTGCACGGTGGCTGCTCCCAATTGCAGCCCCCAAAACGAGACAAAACACGCAGCTTACTTCACATGCAGTAGCAGCTGAGGTCTGGCTGTGGGCTCCTCACAGCTGCACAGGAGCTTCCCTGCTCCCCTCCAGGGAGAGAAGCAGCCAGGATGGTGGGTCGGGAGCTAGGCTGAGCACAACCGAAGGAGCCCTGCTGAGAAGATGGGCAGGTAGCACAAGCCTTGCCCTGAGGAGCATAGTTGAGCTCTGAGTTACAGCAAAGTGCAGAAATCGTGGCTAAGCACAAGGTAGCACGTTCCTGAAAGCCCCTGAGCAGATCGGTGACCAGGAAGAGAGCCCAGTCTATCTCAACAACACTCCTTGCAATGTCAGCCTTCATGCTTTTTAAGCTCAATCTGCCCTTCTGAAGACCCAGAAGTGGCATTTATGCTTTGGATGAGCCCGTGAAAGACCTCCAGGCTGTCAAACTATCAGCTGCCATCAGTTGTGCTTCCTTTCCTTCAGGTCTCTTGCATCCTGCTGTCTGCCAGGGCCACCAGCCTGCTCACCTGGCAAACAGACAGACTAAACCATGCTGTCCAGCTGCCCGCTGGCAGGGCAACCTGCCACTCAGCCGGAAAAGGTACAAGCACCTTACCTTGGAAACCAGCGGCCAAGGTATTTATTTGCTCAGTAAAGGAGCAGAGTGGTAGACAAAAGCCGCCAGTGAAGAAGTTAGTGGAGAAGGCCAAGCATTCCCTTGTGCTCTGGTGTGTTCTGTACCGAATTTTCACTTCCCAGCCCTTGATGGATAGTTCACATTTAAATGGTTGCTTACAGACGTACATGCACCACTCAGATGCTCCTTCTATGGAATCAGCAAGCAGAGCAACTGTGCGCATTAACAGTGCCGTTGCTGCTGCAGCAGCACCTGAGCTGGCTTGATCAGGACACCTCCTTGTCAGAGGAAGTGATTTTGGTTCAAGAATGTGGAAATAACTGAAATACGTATTTCCAAGGCTAGTATAGCCACAGAGAAGGTTTCTTTGAGACTGTGACTGACCACCCAGGCAGTCAAAGCTAACATATACTTGAATAGTGATTTGTAGAAATCTGATTTCACCCTTAGACTCGGAGCAAGATCTAACACAACAAGGACCACAATGCATTTACAACCTGTCTGCTAGCCTACAAGAAAACTGAAGTCAGCTATCTAGCACTATGCAAAGCTTCCTAAAAGGCAATGACATACATTTAGCAACCATCTCAAAATCAGAACATCAAAAGAAAATATTTTTGCACTAGTTTTCCTTGCTATTGCCAGCCTATGTCCCTGTGAAGGGAGTAGTGTTTATGAGACCAGTGTTTGGAAAAGAAAGCTTGAATAGTAGTGTCAAAGGGTAATTGGAACAAAAGAGATCCCTACACTTGGAACAAGAGGAATTAAGTTTTCCTAAGCATATTGGGACCACAGAGGGCTTGTTGTTGATAGACCCACAAGTAGTAATATTATCAGGTTCATGCCAAGGGTCATAGCATGCAGTGAGACAACAGTTCCTTAGAGCAATGAGAGCAGGGTCATGACTCCTGTGTGCAACTGATTGATCCTCAGAGTTCAGATCTGTGAGATGCACAGGGGAAAAAAATGTGCCATTTACAGCATTCATTTACACTTGGCTTTGAAAGGTTTTTATTGAGAAAATAATCACCTTGAATTTTTGCTTTTCAGTTACTGCCTGCAAGTCAGTGGAAGGATTTGAAACAATACATGACCATGGGATTTTATCAGCAGAATATATTAGTGCACTAGTTACGTGCCAGGTAAAGTTTTGCAGCTGTTAGTAGCTTTTCTTCCCAAGGGCTCATATCTGGAGACTGGCCTCTAATTTCCATTTAGCAGAACAGAAGCTTGAAGCCTTGAGAAATGACAGTGAAACTGTGCAACTACCCCAGGGACTCAGTTTATGTTCATTATGACCACAAGTAGAAAAGTGCATCGAAGTCACATTTCCACTTTATCGATCTTGAACCTCAACTTTTAGAATGGACTTCAGGAATATTTAGGACAACCTGAGAGCAAATGAGTTTTAGGGTGTTCTAAATAATGCATCTGGTATAGAATACTGGAGTTCCCTGCACTGCTCTTGTAACCCCGACCCTCAGCACAAACTACCTCCTTTCCTTGGTAGCTTCCTGCCTGCTTGCCACCTGAGGGAACCTTGTTATAGAAGGCATACTCAGTTGCCTCTTTAATGGGTAATTTATATTTTTGATGACACTGGAAAACATTAAGACTCAAGGTTTAAGAAGGAGCCCATGGTTCCAACACACAACATTAAATAAGCCTGCTGTGCTTGCTGGAAACATCCGGGAAGCTCAGCAAAAGTAATTCTGAATCTTCTGACGAGTTTTCAGTCACTTCAAGCTGTTCTGTGTAATGTCCCAGGTACATTCCCTTGGATTCCTGACCAGGATTATACAACAAGAAGAAACTTAGTAAATTTTGAATAAGCCCAGAGATAGGGCCTTGGGAGTTTGGCCAGTGCTAAATGAATACAGAAATCAATAAAGCTTATAGCTACATACTTTCCTCCCAAGCCTCAGTGCTTGGATTCAAGGAGCTCCCTGTAGAACTCCACACAGACTGGATTGCTATGATCAATACTGGAAAGGGATATAATGCAACACTATTAATGTAACTGGTCCCATTGAACTCAACAGAAATTCTGCCATTTTATTCATTCAACCTAGGATTTCACCTAATGTGTCTTTTCCAACTCTAATACCCGTGATCCTGAGCACATTACTAAATTGCCGACCATTACAGTCTGTGATTTGTCAAGTACTCTATTTGTATTCACTACATCTCTGTCATGTAAAGGATTCCAGTAATAACCTATTAAAGACATTTAACGTTACCAATTTAAAACTGAAAAACACAAACTACTGAGGTGGTGAAGTTGCCAGAAGAGACATCAAGGCCTATGTTAGAATATCTCATTCAACAACTCCTATATGTGCAAAGCCTGCAGATTGGATAATTACAGCTCCATCAGTGAGTAGTGTATTTATTAGATCGAAATTTGGTTATCAGAAGTGTTTACCGAGAGATTGCCATGGTACAAAGGGCTGGCAAAGGTGGACAAATAAGGATGGCTTATTAAAGATCAGTTTTTGTGAGAGATGCACTCATTTTCAACGCAGCTACCCAACAGTTACTGTCCTGAGCAATACAGTCCAACAATATACACAGCAATTAAGGAGGACTCTGTTATACCTGTTATTTAGCAAAGCTCAAAATCCCAGCTCAACACTTAATCAGATAGAAATATTGTTTTGTTATAGTATCACAGAAGCAAGCCTTGACAAAAAAAGGAGGGTATCAAATGCCTCTTATCCTTGCTAAGTCGTTAATGGTAGAAAAAATCTAGATACCTACATGCTTAGTCTAGTTTGGCATCAATTTGTATACATATAGAGAAACAAGTTACAGATGTTTAAAAAGTTATGACAATTGAGAAAATAGCCCCACACTAGAAGTGGCTGCAATAAATTGCCTTTCAGTTACAGGTCTGTGGTGCAACAGTTGACATATATGGAGAGAGAGTTAAGGAAAGGGTGATAGTCCCACTCAACCCATACAGGGACCATGCGGCAAATAATCGTTAAACAAAGGTGTTGCGAGAATCCTAGATAGATAAGGATACAAAAGCCAAGGAAATGATCAGTCCTGTAAGTCAAAATGCAGAAGTATTCAAAGCTATGAAAATTTTATGAAAACTTGAAATTACTGGAGTTTATTATTTTTTATAGTTCTTGCAGATTCGTGCTCCTTCCGCTGTTCCTTAAAAGACTTACACTCTACCTTTCACTAGCTTCATTGCTTTTCTGGTGAAGGGTCCAGAGAGTAAGTCCTATAAGGAATAGCTGAGGGAGCTGTGGTTGTTTAAACTGCAGAAAAGAAGGCTCAGGGGGAACCTTATCACTCTCTATGACTACTTGAAAGGAGGATTTAGCAAGATGGGGATCAGTCTCTTCTCCCAGGCAACCACTGACAGGGTGAGAGATAGGCTCAAGCTGCACCAGGGAAGATTCGGGCTGGACATCAGGAAGAAGTTCTTCGTGAAAAGGGTTGTTAAGCATTGAAACAGACTGCTCAGGGAGGTGGTGGAGTCACCATCCCTGGAAGTGCTCAAGAAATGACTGGACATGGCACATAGTGCTGGCAATGTGGTGATCAATCAAAGGTTGGACTGGACTTGATGATCTTGGAGGTCTTTTCCAACCTTAATGATTCTGTGATTCTATAATATGCAGGAAGCTCCACTGGGTGTTTGGCTCAGCCTACCCGGTTGGTGCAATCCCAGCAAAAGATTTCTTCGATTTGGTTCTCAGTGTCTTTCATTCTCAGTTGAGATCAAGCAGCCCCTATACATACAATATGATTGTTCATGAACGGTTCTGACAATAATTTTTTCTTTTATTTGTTCGGTGAAATATTTTTTTAATTCTTAGTAAGTTGTAAGGCAAAGTCAAACATGTCACATTCAGTATCTAGTGTGATTCAAAATGTTCATTTACTTTGGGAGCTTTTCCTGCATGTCTTTTCCTTTTTTTTTTTTTTTTTAACTAAAGTACATTTTTGGAGAAAAGCATCCACTTAAGCAATATTGAGACACTTTAATTTGGGCAGGGATCAGATGACTCCAGGGGTATCTTCAGTCTATTATTCTGCAATTCAAAATGTCAAAAAAATCTTTCAAAAGTCATTCAAACGGATTCTTTGAATTGACAGAAATATATCATTTTTTTCTTGTTTAACTAAATCTATACTTTTCAGGATGAAAAATTGGCCAAAAATTTTCATCCAGATCTAACTTTTTCTTCAAATATATTCATAGAACTATACTTTTGATTTTAGCCCTTCAGGAAATAACCTGTTTGCAAGTCAATTTATCAAAATTACCTTTCCAATGCATAAAATAATAATGTATTTCAAATAGTGCTCTTGCACCATTTTAAAAGCAGAAGAATTAGGAAGAAGAGAAAAGAAAGAAAAGACAAAAATATATTTTAGAGCTTTTTAAAGTCTTTAGAACAATATTCTTCTGCAAGGGTCTGTTTTCATCACTAAAGTAATCTGGTTTTTCTTTCTATGGGACTTAGAAGTTCAGATAAACTTCAAGAGTAGCTTATGTCATGTTGTGTAACTATATAAAGCTTATTTAATAAAGTGCAAAAGATCATAAAACTTGTAACACAATAATACATCACTACTAAACATTTAAAAATTATTTATTCCCTTTAAGAAAAGAAAAAAACCTAGCTATATTTAATGTGCCTTACCTCTCAATAGAGCTTTCACTGATTTTACTGATACCTTCTCAGAGGTGAGAAAACATTTTCTTACCTAAAATGTTGACGTTTCACTCAATAAAAACAGATATATTTGGAATATTTTATGAGTCAAAAAAGCCAACACAGATTCCTTTGTTTATTTAATTATTTAATGTTTGGACGGTGCTTTGCAAGCGTAATACACACTTATTTTTAGTACTACTTGTGCATACAGCATTATCAGCAAGATATGAATAAAATGCTCTCAGCTTTGCAAGCAATTTTCTTGATTAATTTCTTTGTATAAAGCAGCAGAGGGAGCTCATACATTATTTTTTGTGTGTCACACACAAAAAAATGATAAATTACACGTGCACACACATGTGCACGCGCGCACCAGCGGGTGACACGGCCCTGCACATGTATGTGCACATGCACTCAGCTCTGGGACGAGCTGCACAGCTACAGTGGCTGTGCCTGCACTTGTCACGCAGACCAATAGGAGCAGATGTGTTCAGCTAAAGAGCTGGGAGTGAGCACCGCATGGCCATGGCAGACATCCTTCCGGGCACTCTTTCTGGACTCGTGCAGCCTGGTCCCATCAGCTGAGGCACCCATGTGTGCTTTGGGTGTGTTCAGGGAGCTCCCAGCATGCTTCTTCCAGATGGATTTTACCCAAGAGGAAACCAGCTGGTGCGTTCTGACCTTGCTCCTGGACGCAAACCAAAGCTCAGCTGATGGGGGTGATCTGGAGGCACCAACAACAGCACACACTTGATCCAGAGCAAGTCACAAGCACCAGAGCTGTGTTAGAAACTTCTGGGTACCTACTTGAGCTGATCTTCAGGTGTGTCAGAAATTAGATGCATGACATCAATTTAGGCAACTGCATTCTGCTGGAGTGACATCCTAGGCACCTGCATTTCTTTTTGAATTTTCTCCTCAATCTGTATAACTTTTGCAGGAAATGTTTCACGATGGAGGTACACTGAGAAAGAAGTGCTAAAGTCACATAAAGGACTGGACAAACTTCCTAAACTTCTTGGTTTTGTCTGACTGAATGAGTTCTTGGGAACATCTGCCCTCAACTGGCCCCTGGAAACCTGTAAATCGAGGTATAAGGAAGGCTTAACATAGCTACTGAGTGGACCCTAGCACTCCCTGAACAGCAGAAGTATCACGGTTATTTCCTTTAAGGATATGTAGAGTATATCCTCTTCTACATGCTGGGCCAGCCAGCACCTCAGGAGCATAATTTGGCTTCCCTAGGCACTCCTGTGAATGTCTAGGAGGAAGCAATGGGCAGTGGATAATGCAGAGACTGCACTTCGGTGGAGGGCAAAGCTGGAAGGAAGCAGCTGGTACAATGGACTATCCCATATCCTACTGTATACAGATGAGAACCATTGAGCCCAAAGACTGAAAACAATGAGAAAACTGGTCTGCCAATACCTTTTACCAATACCAGGATGGGCACAGGTACAGGGAACTTTGCACCATGGCTTGCTGGTTTTGCTTCCAGACTTGGACCAAGCAGTTGTGAAGATGGGAACAATGGGACTGAAAAAAACAGGAAAAAAACAGGTTAGAAAATGAGAGAAGTGTGGAGATGGGTGGGAGTCGAGGGATGGGGAACAAGATGGGAAGAGCAGACAAAAACGGCACAAATGCTCTGTGATTTTAAAAAACCCTTTTGGGGTGGGGCTTATGGCAAAAGGAATAGATATGGGGAGAATTACTTGTCATATCTAAACCAGCTGGCCAAACTTGTAAAAAAAGCCCATAAACCATCACTGTGAGAGAAAAAGCCACATTGTTTTTATTTGTCTGTAGAGCAATATGTGTCACCGTATAAACAGTAACTAATAATAATATGTGCTGTAGCACTTCTGTGATATTTTTCAATAATTACTGTTGTTGTAAAGGAGTTTAGTATGAAGTAAAACATCTCTATGAGGGAAAAAATTGCTACCTCTTTCCCCCTGATATTTGTGTAACTGAATTAAAAATACACAGATACATCGAGTCAAAAAAACATTATTCCTAGTTCAAGGAACTCAAGCTGAACACCTTGAAAAATCTCTCAGCTACATTGTTCTCTCATATGTTATGAGGATTTTTATTTCCTTTTAACAGCAGTAAATTGTCAAATGAAAGAGGCTTATATTGCACATACCATAGCGAGACATGCTCATGATGTAACGTCAGAATGAACTATTTTTTAACCTAATATACAACAATTTAGCAGCATTAGAAGAACATAAAGCAGATAAAAGTATAGCTTTTACAGCCATTCATCAATGGCCTTTTTTTGAAGAGTGCAGATACCTCCTCAGGCTAAGCATACATCTCTCTATTTCACATAAATACACAAAGTGACAGGGCTTCCAGTCAAAATAAACATTTGCTCAGTGTATACCTGATTTCCACCCATTTCATTCAGCAGGAAAGATACTGAGGTTAACAAACACACTAATCTCTCATCTGCTCGAGGGATGAGGATGTGCTGTATCCAACAACTTGTGATTGAGTGTGTTCGCAGTTTGCTGCTCCCATGGAAGTCCATGCCTTTGTATTGGTACTATTTAGAAGGCAAACAAAAGAACAAGCCTTGAGGTGTATGCAACCAAAATTACTTTCAGTTTTTAAAAATAAGAATGGTTCAAGGGAGAGAGGACAATGTCTCAGGTTTGGTAACCATGCAGGTAGTGAGGACTGCTGAAGAAAGCATCATTTGGATGAAAATGAAACACAAGTAAGTGATGGAATGATATCATTGCTCATAAGAAAAAAAAAAACAAACAAACAAAAAAAAAAGAAAACAAAAGCTCCATATAATACTAAACAACACAAAACACCTATAACTCAGGGCTAAAAGCTTCCAAGAGTCTGAGGCACCCAAATCTCATGAAATCTGAGGAAATCTGATGAAATCTGTGTTACCTAGATCAGAAAGTAATTTTTTGCATTTGTGGCTCTGGCTGCATTGCCTTGAACCCTCTATGGAGGGAAAGAGGACCCTGCTGCCATGGCCTGTCTCTCCAGCAGTTTGGTAGCTGAGGGAGAACAGAAGCTGAGCACAGGTCTCTTAGCTCCTACGGCAGGGCTCATTGAGCATCACTGCACCATCACCATCAGGGCTGGCTCCCTTGCCAAACAGAGAATGAAAGGATGTAGTAGGTCCCCACTGAGTCCCACACCTGGCTTGCTAAACCCGTATTGTGATGCTTTGTCAGGTGAAGTATACAATTTGGACATATTGTTTGATGATCTCACACTAGGATTTCACACCATTCTATTGAAGAAAATGTTGATTGAGTTATTTTAACAGACACGATATTAGTTAAACCTGATTAACAGATTATTTTCCACTGACATCACTTCTTTATTCTATTTACAAGCTAAATAGCCCAGACACTCAATTTATAAATGCTCATTTCCCTCCATCTCAATTAACTAAATATTCTTTTACTTAAACAATCCCTCATTTTTCCATAGACACAGTAATAGATCCATTAGCAGGGTCTATCTGATACCAGGGATCTTTTATTTATGAGGACAAGTCCAATGAGTTACTATTTTTTAATGTTTTTATTTTCCTTGATACTGTACACCGTGTAATGGCTTTGGTCCAAACAGTAATCACACAATGGGTGCCGTTTCTTCTTTCTTGACCTATCACACTCCACATGATTTAATCCATTGTTTTGGATGTTGCCAATGATTTATTGTATGAAAAATGTAAATGATCTGGATGGCAGATGTTTTATATTTTCTGACCATTCATTTTCAGTGGGAATGTAATTAAAATTTATGAAGTGTATCTGCTGAATTGCATTGGCAATTGATGATCTCCTCCAGTGCTGTCTGTCTGGAGATGATGAGTGATTGTGGACAGTGAGATGTGTTGACAAGGGCAGAAACAGACGTGATGTTACTGTCATGAGTGAGGCTACCTGCAAAAAGGCTGCCTTTTTTTTCTCCCTTTTTTTCCCACAGGAAGAAGGTGGCAACCAGAGCTGTCTTTCTTCTTGCAGACAGAGTACAAAGCCTCTGCGCACTCCTGAAAGCTGTCACTCTTCACGAGTGCAATCTCTGTCTCTCTCAGCAATGGGCATCTGGAAGCCATGATACCCGTTATAACTACCCATGTCAAGGATATTAATTAAATTCCTGATGGCCACCCAGAGAAGCTAATGAGTGTAAATTTCACAACATCCCAACTCATAAGGCAGCCCACTTAACCTTTTCAGCGTTGATATCCTTCCTCCAGGAGGGAAGTAAAGAAGTGAGCTGTTTGCTGAGGGAGCATGGAAAGGAGAAACTGGGAAAGGAGGAGGTACTTGGCACAGTTTAAAATAAAAACAGATCAGAAATGGATCTGCTGGATTCAGATCCCCTCAACAGAACGGGAAGGGGTTTTTTTCAGAACTGAGATCCCAGACAGCATTTTGCATAGAGCCCTATTGCTATGAATCTGAGTGGATCTTTTCACCTCAGCCCCCTCAAGCTCCATGAGTGAGACAAGCAGCTCTTTTTTTAACCCCAGTGAGGTATACTTACTGGACTTTGAATTTCCCCTGCTCTTGACATAGCACGCCTCTTACGTTTCTGAGTGCTGTGGAGGACAGAATACGCAATTACTATCATCCTACCATACAGTTACCTCTACAATAAATGTACAGACAGCCTAGATTAACATGTAGTGAATCATGTAAGTGCTATGGGACCAACAATTGGAACTGGGGAATTTCTGACACCCATCTTTATCATCAGGGATTTTGATCACTTGAATGTTTAAAGTGTTTTCTTAATTCACAAACCTCATTTAGGGTATCTACCATTAGGCACTAATAAAAATGCCTTCACTCCAAAGTCATGTGGCCACCTCATTACCAGAGGCTGGTAAATGAGGATTTTATTCCAAAAGCAAACCCCAAAGGTAGTTAGTCACAAATGCCCCAGTCCCACCGCTGTTCCTGACACCATTTCCAATATATTCTGTCAGTATGGGTGGGGTCCAAATGAAGGTGAATGTAGCTGTCAGCTCATGAGCTCTGCTTGTGCTGAAGTCAGTAGGCATTTTGCCATTCATTTCAAAAGTAAGCATTACAAGCTCAAGAACTAATCCAAGCTTCAGGCCTGGTAGTGATTGTGACATTTGACAATGTATGATTCAAAACAGACAAGGGATTGAAATGGCAGGTGTTGCAGATGGTCAAGATCCTATTATACAAAGCTTTTTTTTTGATGTGTGCTCCCAGCTCTGCTGCTTCTGTGTGTCTCTGGCCTGTGATGGGCAACTGTGGCATGAGAGAAGGAATGAGGTAGGACTAGGGTCACAAAGTCTGGTTAGGCAGATTTTGGAAAAACCCAAGCAGATACTCTCAGCGGACCTCATACTACAAGATGCTTAGTAAATATTGCAGAACTCTGGGAGCCAACAAGGTTAAATTCATCTTTTGGCTTCACTGCTGTCTTGTTCGGTGCCTCAGTTTACCTATCTGCACTTTTAGGTAACATGCCTTACCTGGCTTTGTATGCCAAAACTTCATTCATTAAAACTGATGTCAAAGAGGACATTCAGCACCTCACAGGAGGCCCAGTGCACCTGCATTAGTTAGCCATAAATCATGGGAAACAACACTTTGAAGTGTCAGGGAGATTTAATGTGGGATACAGAACAGAAGGGGAATGTTGTGAACTGAGCCCCAAGCCCCAAATAAGGAATTTAAAATGCACCTTACCCTTAAAAGTGTCAGCAAATGAAGAAAAAGAAGAGTGGGGAAGCCCCAAAGGCAGCAATTTTGAATGCTTTAGTTTTCTCTATTGACTTTAATTAAGCTCACCCAGGATTGCAGGCCTGTCACTTGGGGAACCTTTCCATAAAGAAAAAAGGAGTTTGCTCCCCAGGTGGGTTTTCCCAAGTTTCTCAGGCTCTTACCACAATATATGCCTGGCATCCATGACAGGGTCGTCAAAAATAATAGCTTAGGAATTCACTGTCTGTCATTCCAAAATAATTATGTATGGGGCTTTACTTGTACTTGAGATGGGTTGTATCTTTCATTGAGAAAACCCATGTAGGCTAAAATATGTATTTATATGCATGCATGCAATGTATGAAGGTTGAAGAGATTAACAGTCAAATAAAGAATATGGGGGAAGAGAAGTCTGTACACATGCGTGTGAAACATTGAGAAAGAGGGTGGAAAGCACTGTCAATCCAAGATTTGCTAATTACAAAATGCATTAATGTTTTATTAGCCATTTATCAGTAATTAATCACCTACGCTGATGTAAATTTCAAGCTTACAAATGCACCATGGAAATTGTCCCTTTAATATAAACCAAGTTTTAAAGGTCAGCAGAACCACAGCAAAGATAGCAGCATATTCCCCTCAGCTGCCTGGAAGAGTCTTTTAGTGCCTCAGCATCATGCCTGTGTCTAGGCATGCAATAGTTTTTGGGAGCTTTCAAAGTCAAAATAGTGTGGGGAAAAAAAATGAAGAGAGCTTGCAAGCAGAAGGGGAGGAGGTAGTATACTCAGCGGTATTCTTCAGGTGCACAGTTTGAATAAAAATGCAAAACAGGATGCTTCCATTCAGTAAATATTATCATTTTTATTCACTCATTAATTAAGTTGCTTAATTGCTGCTGTCAAAAGACTCTTGAGTTTGTGACTGGGGTTGTTGCACTGTTTTGATAGTAGCTGAGGAAGGAAAAAAACAGTATCAGTCGGCTTGTTCTTTACTTGATAATAAGGAAGCACTGGTTGTAGGAGATCATAACGAAGCTGCAGAGTTACATATGGAAAAAGATATTTACAGGAAAAAAGGTAGGGTGCAGGTAGGTTTTATTTAATATATCAATTGCTATTTCACTAATGTGATTTATGCACTGTAACTTGTGCTTTATTGTTCAATTCATTACTCCATGAAAATCATTTTAATACAAAGTATTTCCCATGTTTTAGTCAAACTTCCCAAGTGGGTCCAAAAATGGAAAGGGACTCAAGCTGTGGTGGTCAACACAATTATAAATATTGTTTTCCAGATCTGTCTTCAAAAGATTAATGTCAGCTGGTTTAGGTACTGTCTCTTCCAGGATATCAGATTGACAAATGACCAACGCTTATGGTATATTATTCATACATTTCTGAGACAGTACCTATTCATGCCAGGATGATGATCAGTCCCATGTCACTCAAGACATTCTTAGAATTGATGCCCGCTTTACAGGAGACATCTCACATCTCAGCATCACACTGATGAAGTGCTGTGGTCATGACACATGAAGGTGTCTTTGCAAATGAAAATGAGACTGATCCGACTGACATGGGTCAGGACCACCAATAACCATTTACTGATTCTTATTACCAAATAGACTAAATGGAGGACAGCTTTCAAAACAGATTGCTGAGAATGGGCTCTGGTACAACCTGAGTCAGATCATTACATGTGTGGTCTACATCTGTAAGGAGGTCTGGAGATGGAGTAGGTTATGCTTGCCTCAGGTTGGCTCATGAGTCACAGAAGGAAAGACTGTTGTACACAGACAACTAAGTAGAAATTGCTGATCAGAGAGAGAGTCGTGCTAGGATGATGGATGTGGTATATAGCCACCAATTTTACCTTATGGCTGAGAAAGAAAGGTGTAGCTTATCCCTCAGTTCTAAAGTAAAGCCTGCAGTTAGGTCTGTATGTCTGTTCTCTGTTCCCTCTTTTTAAATCCTCTGTAATGAAGCAGGTGATCACCTAAAGGACTTACTTCGCCTCAAGAGGAAGATTTTACTTAGTGATGAAACTCCTTTACCCAGGCATGAAGGGGTGTGGCCTGCTCTGTGCAGGACCGTCATGACAGGGTCTTACTTTGTGGTTTTGGGCGTCTCACACTGCCTATGCTGCTGGCTTGGACAAATTTCAGAAATAGGTTATGGAGGTCTTCAAAACTCTTTGACACACTGAATTTTTGGAAAGACTTTTATTACATCTCAATCTGTCCAGATACACTTGTTAAAGTCTCCCTCCCTTCTGCTGATAAGACACTACAGTTTGCACTGAACTGTGCAATGAGTTTAGCAATGGACACAAAAGTTCTTAAGGAGAGAAGCAAATCCAGTGCACTGTTATGAACATCTCATAGCCAAACGTGAGCATGGTTTTCTAAGCTGAAAGGCTACTGGTTCACAGCTCCACATGGTCTTAGCTGTCTGACAGTTTCCTTGGGAAAAAACCGGTGGCATTAATTTAATGACTTATAGGCACTTGCTGCACTCATTACTTTTGACTCCACCAGAAAGAAGGGAAAAAGCAAAACTACTATGAAACATTCCATTCTACACACAGGAAGGTGTGAGCAAAGAAAAGTTTCCAAACATTTCAAACCTCTGAGTTACTACTATTCTGCAAAAAAAAATCATAAAATACACCCATTTATCTTACTAGATTTTATGGGTCAGTATAGCCTCTTTAAAATCTGAAGGCCTAAAAAATGTAAGGGTGATGACTGATGAGCTGGGACAGCCTTACCTCAGAATAAGCTGAAAAGGTTGGCAGCTCCAGCTGTCTGCTCTGCTCCTGGTGTCCAGATGTCTAAGCTGCTTGTCAATCAGCTCCCAAACCACTGCAGTTTACAGGGCAGACTTTGCACTGCAGCCGTCACTGGTGGTGGTTTGCCTTAAAATGCTTCACTGTAACAGCTAGCTGAATTCTATGGATAATGACACAGGATAAAAAGAGATACCTCTACCACCAGTCCCTGTAAAGGTAGTCCCCAGTAGTCAGAGTCCAAACGTACTTAAATCTACTCTATATCTGCCATTGTGCTTTTACAAAAATGTCCAAAGCACTAAAACATGCATTTAATTGCTATACAAACTTAAAGCATTCACAAGCTGCTTTTCCATAGAGTTTCTGCCATCAGTGTCTGGAATTGGGCATTCTACACTACTAAGAATTGTGTCTCTCACATCCTCCTTTCCTGACCCTAACCACCTCTGCCAGCCTGCAAATGACAGTGTTGGAGCACCTGACTATCTTGCTAGTCTAGCACACAGGATGCTGTCACTCATGCCACTCTCTATATACCTCCTGTCGCTGCTTGTGAATGCAGCAGTGAACTTAACCAAGGAGTTTAAGTGTAAAGAAATGTAAGTTTTGTCTCTTTTTCTCCAATGTGAGCAAATACCTTTGCTTCACCTTCCCCTTGGCCTTCCTGATATCTCTTGTCGTGCGATCTTTTCATTCTCCTGTCTGCTACTTCCTTCATCCAACATGGAGAGCAGAAGCTACTAGAGTCACTGTGAAAGGACACTGATTTTCAAAAGAAAAAATTGCTTCTTAGCTCTCCCCAGCAGAGTTTCTCAGGTGTATTCTGAAGCTTATTTAGGCTTCTCTTTGTCTCCAGTGATCAGTGGTTAAATTATGCTCTAATAAAAGGAGAAATGAGCCAAAAGAAGGGACCTAAATTTAACTACAAGGGAAAGCAGGTGATGTAAGCTCTTGATATAAGTTCTCAAACAGCCACCTGGACCTGAGTAACTCCTTAAGTAATTCCCTGATATAGCAGTGGTAGGCTCTGCCTAGAGACAGTGTAATAAATTGCCAGAGCACGTTATTCCCTGAGGACCCGGCAGGCGAGCACTCTGAAAGCTTCCTCGGAAAAAAAAAAAAAACAAGTAAAGAAAAAAAGAAGTACAAAAAAGCACAAAGGTTCAGCTGCTGTCCTTGTGCTTCTGTTTCCTTATCGCTTCCCCCAGCACAACACAGTCAGACCAGACGATTCAGAAACAGGAACTGACACCTTCTGCACCCTTTGTTACACGTCTCCAGGATGTCAGCACGATCCCCCAGCCTGGCAATGGCTTCCAGAGCCATCAAGCAAAAGCTACCACTCACTCCTCCAAAACAGGGGTGACATTCCCATCTGACACCAAAGTCCCAGAGTGACTCCACAGTTTTCCTTTGGTTTGTGCATCCAGGGACAATCCGAGAGTGGCAGTGGGGTCTTGCAGAGGAGAGACCCTGGAAGGGTCTGGAAGGTCCAGGCCAGGAGGAGATTAAGACTAAATTGTTGAAAGGTGGCTGCACCCTCCAGCATGGGACAAAATTCCTGTGAAGGCTCAGCAGACAGCCTCTTCGGCTTGCTGCTGCATGTGTGGGGAGACAGCGAGGATGCTGTGGGGGCCGAGGACAGCCATCCCCCAGCCCCCGCTGTCCGACGTGAAGCTGGAATGAAGCAGAGGTGGGCCAGGAGGCCTCTGGGCCGCGCGGAGCCCCAGTTCACGCCTTGGTGCATGTGTGGGAGTTGAAGAGGGGGTCGGGGGTGAGGGAGAGTTCATCCCCGGGCTGAGCGACGGCCCTGCCCGCATGGGAGGGGGACGTCCCCGGCCCCCGAGAAGAGTCACTGGAGGTTCATCCCGCCAGGGAGGAATTCTTCCCAGCAGTAGCCGTCCTGCTGATGAATCGCCCCGCGGACGGGGCTGGCGGCCTGCGCGCCCTCCCCTCCCGCAGCTGTGCTCCGGCCCCCGGCAGATGCGGCTGCCACCCACCATGGCCGTGACGGGCGCCCAAGACGAATGAGCCCCTGAGAGGGAGCGGGGAGACCGCATGGCGGGAGCCCGGGGCGACAGCGCCTGCTCGCTCCTTCGCTCACCCCAGCTCACCCGGTGGGAAGAGGCGGTGCTGGAGCTATGTGCCTTCCTCGGGAAATCCCAGCAGGGCTTGCACGCTCCTCGCTCCACCTGTTGCTGAAGGGACCGCGGTGAGTGACCGAGGGAGGTTTTCTCTTTGGTCACTTAGAAAGGCAGCTGAAGTTTTATTCAGACAGACCTGGGTCACAAAGCGCTGACACTCTGCCGCCAGCCCTGACTTCACAGGGCTGGGATCATGCTCCAGATGTGGGAAGACTGGACTGCCCAGCTATGACCACGGGTATCCCAGAAGTGATGGCACCTTTCAAGCTTTCCTGTGGAGCAGGCAAAAAACATCACTGCAACTCAAGCGATGGTTTTGCAGCAGATTTTAGCAGCAACAAGAGTGTTCTGTTTAAACGGGCTTCAGAACAAATACTTTGAAAAATTTTAAGTATATATATTTTATTATATGTTTTTATAAAGAAGTAGTGAGAAATGGAAGTGATTATTTTATCTTCCAATTGAACCGTGGTGGATCAAAGCAAGAAAGTATGTATCTCAAGACTGGCACATCCCTAAAAATTTCATGATTGTTGCTATTTGATGTGACACGTCACAGAATTTTATGTCAAGCTGAAGAAAATGTGACAGCTTATATGTAGTATTTTCAGAAACAGACTTTAAGTGCAATATTGAGAAGTGTATCTGCAGGCTTTTTAAATTTTGCTTCTTCCCAGACTTAAGAAAAGCAACCCCATATGCTTTAAACTTCTGCACCCCATTAATTAAAGACAGCGCTTAAAAGTAATACTAAAAATAATTGACTGGATTAGAAAAGGCTGTGGGTGAGCTGAGAAGTTACCATTGCACAAATATTAATAAATCACTTTTCCTGTAATTAGCAGAAAAAAAAGAAGAGTGCAATGTGGTAAGCTAGCAGTCGTTTGCAAAAATATGTTGGCTAGAGCCTGTCATTCCTCTTCCTTTCCCTTCCACACACATCCTTTCAAACCAAGATACAGCTGCTGATGCCATTCATAAGTAAGAGACCAGCAAGGGCAAAACAGGATTTTCAAAAGGTCGGTAGAAAATGAGGAAATAAGCGAAATGACCAAGACTGTTAATAAGTGATTAATATTATGCTATTGTTACCAGAAATGGAACAGTTCAGCCTCACAGTATCTATGCCAGTTCTTGAAAGGTGCAATTTTCTAATGATGTTAGGCAGTGTAGCAGAATTCTAAGCACCCCTCGTTCATTGCTCAGCACTTTCCTAGATGTAGCTCATGTGGAAAGAAAGAATCATAAAGAGCTCTAAGCCTTCCCCTAATGCTGGGAGAAATCCAGCATTTGAAAGCTTCCAAAATAAAGTCAATAAATAAGAGCAATATTTTGTAAAACAAAAATAATTTCATTTAAGAGCATCAGTAAGAACGCTATCTAATTGTTTTCTTTTGGCAAGCAAAGAAAATAGCTATATAGTTTTCTTGCTTGAGCACACACAAGTAATCCAAGGTGCAAAATAATCACAGCCTCCCTGATTCAACAGATTTCCCAGAGGTAGATTCTGATGTACAGTTCTCCTGGACCATTTGTACACCTTCCCTTGGCTTATGATCATTCTGCTTTCTGGGTATCTCTCTTTTATGCTCAAGAGCTTGCCTTCCTGTTTCCAGCAGCATGTCCTCCTGCTTCTAGACTGCCTCTTCTCTCTTTTGTATGTGCCAAAGGTTCTCCTCAGCTTTTCTAAATAACATCTGCTCTTCTGTTTTACTGTCGGGGAAGCTCCCTGAAAGTCTAGTTTTCGTTTAAGTGGATGTTAACTGTTACATTCTAGGTAAAAAAGAAAGTTCCAGGTTGTTTTCCTTAAAAAAAAAAAAAAAAAAAAAAAAAAAAAAAAAAAAAAACAAAAAAAAAAAAAAAAAACACAAACACCCCCAAAAAACAAAAAAAAAAAAAAAAAAAAAAACCCCAAAAAACAAACCAAACCAACCAAAGAAAAAAAGAAACAACAAAACCCCAANAAGAAAGAGCCCTTCAAAGCATTCAAGCATTTAAAAAGTTCATATACTCATTTTAGATATCCCCTGATGTTTTTGGCTCTTAAGTCACAATATTATGAAATTCTGCCACCCTGTATCTCTGCCCTTTGGCACACACAAGTTCCATTGACTTCAAAGGGAGCTGTGTATGCACAACAGTGACATGTAAAGTCTCCTCAATCCTTTAATCTTCCAAGAATTTAGTATTTATTACTATCTCAAAATAAAAGGATTTTTTATTCTTAAGAATAGTCTAAGAATATTGGCCATCTCTCCAGCAAAGCACTTAGGCACATGGTAAAGTTTAGGCAAGTGAATAGTTATATTCACATACTGTAAGATAAGTGCACTTTTAAGTCAGTAGCACTGCTTACATGTTTGAGGCTGGGCATGTGTTAACAACTGACCAAATGAGGACCATAGGAGAGAAATTTCTTCACCAAAGAAACCAGATCACAGGGAGTATAACAACTCCTTCTTCACCCTCACACCCCAAAAACATATAGATCTAAACCTCAGGTAATAATTGCCGGCATTTGTAACCATTTTATTCTGCTTCTGAATATGTTGGGTTTATGCATTCCAGTCATCAAAGGCAAGCTTGAGTCCGCTCTGCACCCTTCCCATGGAGGAGGAGTGAAGGTTACTTGGGTGATCCCACCATGGGCTGGGCCTGCAGCTGCACAGTGCTGTGCTGTTCCACAGAGGAGCCTGAGGCAGTGCCACAGCTCATCTTCCACTAAATTTGCATGGCCCAAGGCCAGCCCACTTCACAATGACATCAATGTCAAAAATTCCATAGACTTCAGCCACATTCTTTGGGTAACAGACTTTTATTTGGAGTAGCCCCTTAATTTCACATTTGTCTTTACAGCACTCATTACATTCCTGATATTACATAGCTGCCACAATTATTATTCTTACATACTCTACAATTTTTATTAACAACACCAAACAACGAGAACCAGATAAATACTGATATGTACTCATAAGCGATTCAAGAAAAGAGGGTGAGATTTTGGGGCTGGGAAGTTTTTCTATCCACAGAGCATTTTTTTGCAGCAGGGAAAGAACAAAGAGAAATGATGCTGTTTATTTTGATGGTTCTGAGAAGCTAACATTCGCCCCGTTCATCCCAGGAGCAAACAGCTGGCAAACAGCTGACAACATAGATATCAGTCAACTCCCACGTAACTCACAATATAATACAAAGAAATATAGGTAATAATGATATGACATGACAGGATGCATCTTTGATTGTGTGTGTTAAAAAAAAAAAAATCTTACAGTATATGGAAAAGATTACAAGAAGTCTTCCTTTCTCTTTTTGCTTCCTACTTTCCTACTTTCATAACATGGTTGCATATTTGTGATTTTTCTGTAAATTATGGTTTCTATTTGAAACATTTTTCTTTAATTTCCATATTCCCAAAAAGTCATTTTACTATTTATGTGGTCAAATCCCCCTAATGTGATTTGATGGCACATAAATAGTAGTACGACTTTTTATGTTGTCTATTGCTTATGTAGAGTTTCCAGAAACCCTATATTATAGCCTTGTATTAAACCCTGATAATTTTCAGGGATCATCACTATAATATATGGCTGGAAGACTGCTATTGTGATGCTGTTGTCAGCCAAAAACCTTGCCTTCAAATGTGTGCCTCAACCATAGTATAACATAAATCAAAATGTGTGTCTGCCTAGCTGTATATCTGTTCTGTGACTTTAAATATTTTTATAATCATGGGTGCAGGACAGAACACTGGAGACTTTCTATAACCGATGTTGGAAAAAAGTAGATGTTAAAAAAATAAATAATTATAAACGTTTAAACGTTAAAATCCTATAGCAAAAATGAGCATCCCTGTATATTTTTAAGAAGGGTCTAAGCTTACTTTGCATGGTAAGCCTCATGCTACTGTGTGTAACTATCTCAGCCACTGATTTATTGACCCTGCACAACGCACTTGGTAACCCTTTTACCCCTTTGCACGCACTCACCTGTGCCCCACCCTCCTTCCCCCCCAAAATACAAGAAATTCTGCACCTCTCTGGGCTGATTAAGCTAGCTGATACTAGCTGACAGATGATGCCAATGGCACCCATATTTGGGCAGAGGTGTTGGTTTTAAGGGTCATCATCCATAGGGTGCACAGATCTGGTATTTTGGAACAGAATCACGTTCTGGTTCAAAGACAAACACTAAACCTATTCATAGCCAATGTGTTCCAGTAGGAGATTTTAAGACATTCAGACTTTCCTTCTCCCTTTTGCATTTCCAAGTCTCCCATCAGCTCAGAGTATGAACACCAGATATGGGTCTCTGTTCATTTTATTTCAGTCATTCCTGGACATCACAATGTTGCCGTTTCACACTTGTTCTAGTGCAGAAATAAGGGGTAAATGTGAACCTAAGGGGGCAAATGTGAACCATTCATATGCAACGCAGTGCTGTGTGTGAGCCTCTCTCACTCACAAGTACCAACAGACCAGGGTTCTGTTCTGCTCTGTGAGTGCTGCCCGACTCCTGAGGTGCTTTTGGAGAAAAAAAAAAAACCTTTATCCACTGCCATCCCCTTTCTGCAAGGTAATTACAGAATATATAGAAAATTCCAGAGGACAGTGGCCTCCATCACAGCAGTAGTGAAGTTTTTATGAAGCTGTTTATGTCTATAGCCAAATTCCACAAAGCTTTATAAAGTGTGCATCCTCCTCACACCACTAATTCTATCAAATCTGATCAGCTAACGGTGGGAGTTAAGAATACAAACACAGGATCAGGACTATAGCGTGTGAAACCCTCAGAGATGAAAGTGCGACATAGTTTGAAAATAGTATTTCTATTAATAATGAATGTTCTCAATTTATACCAGATTTTGTAATGTTTCTGGGTACATAGTGTTCCTCTGTTTTTGTTGTCCCAGATGCTCTCCTTTCTGACTGATTTGGTTCCCTTTCACAAATGAGCACCCCCTACTCACCCTGGGGAAAGCGCGTGAGGGAAAAGGGTAGTTAAAATTACAAAACCAGGGAATTGACTGTAATAAAGTCCAGGGAAATTCCATGCAAATGTGGCCCTTAATTTCTTAGGCCTCTGCAACTTATCAGTACCTTTCAACAGGGCTAATGTCAGGTACTGTACAGCATTCCTTATTTTCAGAAAGCTGTTTCCTAAGGTCCAGATGATGTTATAAGTGGTATAACATGACTCAAAGTAGTTTTGCCAGATGTGATATCCCCTGTTGCAGCCTCAAATAGACTGAGAATGAGGAATGCATGCTCCATTAATTTCCATTGGAGTGAAGAATGCATTACTCCTTTCCATTCCCATACTAAGAAATCTTCACATAGTCACAGCTTTATTTTCTTTATTCAGGAAGCCATATATTCCAGCATTATCCTGTATTTGCTTTTGGAGGATGTTCACTGACTTTTTCCTTTGTCACTTCTGCAACACGTATGGGCAGTCCTGTCTACACACACCGACACAAATTATGTCCTCGAGGGAATATCTACAATGACCTGTTACTTTGGGTATTTCATAGCTGGTTTTCTCCTTCCAGTGATTAAACCCACAAATTTAGTTAATGTACAGAGCAGGTTTCGTGCATAAATCTACCCCCCATAATTGCTTTTAAAATGCTGGAACCACTTTCAGATGCTGTCATCCATTTCTTAGGCGGTGGCCTCCTTCTTTCGTGCATTCAGTAAATCAAAATTTACATGACTATTTCCCGCCAGACACTTGTGTAAGGTAGATCAGTTCTTTGTGTGGTCTTTTTAAATGGCATTTTTGGTGGATTTGGGGAAAAAAAAAGACACATATATAAATAAAAAGAAATTACTAGGAAAGCTCCTAAAGGATGATAACTACTGAACAGTCTCAGGCATGTTAATTGAGGGAGAAACTCAGGACATGTCTCTCTCACGTTGTTAGACTGGTCATTACAAATTGTTCATCTCTCACCACCATTCTGAAGTGTTGCTTTATTATTAAAAGTGTCGGTAACTTGGTCTTTTCTGAATTAACTCCTCTTACCTCTAAATGACAAAAAAAAGGGATTTGTATCTTTTTAGCCAGTCAGCAGAACTGCGCTAAGTCACACTTTGCTAATCCAAACGCTCCACTAGTCGCACACAGAAAATGGTGTTCTTTCATGGTAAAGCTTAACACTACACTGATGGTATTGTAATAGATACCATGTTACTACAATTTCACTGCAATTATAAATATCTCAATGTTTGTGCACATACTGGAGAGGTATCCTAGGTAAAACTAATTTGCTTATATTAAAAAAGAAGTAGCAAGTACAGTCTGCTTTCTGCTTCCATAGTTTCTAAAAGTTTCTTTGCTTGACAGCTCAGAATCAGTAGCTTCCCCTGGTTTCTCTAATCCTTGCTACAAATGGGGGAAATTTCTACCATATTTATGCCAGACTTTGCCAGAGATGTTATTCATTTTCAATACTCAGTGGCCGAGTCTTTGTTTAAGTGAATTTGAAACTTATCTAGTGTTTCTCACAAGAAGGATATAAAGTGCACCTAGAGAGGTTAACTCTCAGTTCATCTCAGGTAGTTGCTTCCGTCATAAAAATGTATTAGGAGAAAGCTGGAAATGCAGCCCAGATCTTCAGCTGATGTAAGCTGATGTACTTCCGCCGATTTCATAAACTATGATGGGTTATTTCAGAGGAGGATCTGTCACAATTCATCACTGCTTTGAAAATTGTATGGGGTGATAATCACAGAGAATATTGCTACATGTCTGACGTATTGCACAAATATTGCTCAAATGTGGTGTGTTGTTTTTTCTTGTGTAGCAAGTCACTTTGCAGTGCATGAACAATACTAAAATTAGCATGATGCTAGTAATTTCCTGATTGCTAAACTAATCTCATAGTCTGAAACCTGAGAGTGGCAGAAACAGGTAAAAAGCTCTCAGGTTCAAAAAAAGAAAAGACAAGAAAAAACACAAAAAAACAAGCCCTTAAAATATAATGAAACTTTTCCAAAGCCCAGATACAGAGCTGAGCTCAACTTCATGAAGATTGTTTAGTGACTTACAACACCACTGAAGTGTTACCGGCATAACCAAGGTTCTAAGTTTCATTTTTCAAAACACTTTAGGCAAAGAGGCAGCAAAAGATGGCCATCCTCCCCACCATGAGGCATCCATGCCCTGAGACCTAAGAGCCAAGTCTGCTCATCAGACTCCTTTCTCATGAGCGCAACTCGGCAGTTCCCTAGGGCTTCCCTGCATTTCAGGTGTGTTTTGAAAGCAGTGAGTAGTCTGGAGGCCCAGCCCAAACATGTGACTAGTTGTAATGAAATCTTCCTTGCAGGATTTCTCAACCAGACTAAGAGCAAAATGAGTATGGAAGTCTACCTACTGGAAATTGTCCTTTGGAAATCTTCGATGTCCTCTCTACTGCAGTGGTGGTTCTTCCTATTACTGCCCTTGATCGCCTTCTCATTTGGCTTCTGCTGCTCCAATCCCTTCCCAGGCAGGGACATTATGATATGTTTATTAATGAAAACACAGGCTTCTGTTGTCCATACCTTTAGTGGACAACAGTGGCATCAGCAGAGGCACTTCTGCTCTTTCCTGCTCTGTTCATGAACATGAACAGTGGCAGATTCATGATCATGGTTTGCACTCTCCTCCTAGGTTATCATTATCTCAATTCTGCTTGTTCTCATTTGCTGCTGTTGATTGCCCACCTCATGCCAACTTTGCCAATGCCGCAACACTCACTGACACCTACTTTGAAAGTGCACCACACATATACCTGCACAACAGAAGGATGGACTGCAATCACAGCACAGTTGTCATTATCCACATTAGCCTTGGGTGGCTGAAAATGAACAACATTGGCAATAAAGCTGCAGTTCAAACTTCCCATTAGTTTGTCTATGAAAAAACCCATTGGACCCTTGCTGTTGCACTTTCTTTGATAGAGGGCTTGCACTGACTCATAGAGCCTGCACCCTCAAATTTCTAACTACATATATCTAAAGAGGAAGGACACAGATCCAGAGGCAGGGGACATGTTTCTTGCTCCACCACAGGTTTGACTTACAAACATATGGCAGTCATATAGCTCCACAGGTTCTTGTTCATAAAATTATGTGGGGCTGGGGACATGATAGATCCCATCTGCATAACTCAACTGCAGTGGCATGGTTGCAAAAAATACTACTCTACTTGAAAACTGTATTTTTATTTTTTTTTTTTTTTTTCCACATGGGAAGTGGCTCAATCAGGCTAACTCTGAGTGATGCTACTCAGCTTGGGCAGATGTTGATAATTTCCCTCTTGCATCTGCTGGTTAACTGCCACTGTATCTATGTCACAGAGTGCAGAACTGAAGGCTGAGAGACACTTGCAAACTCTGGTTATGGAGATCAATAAAGAGCAGAGATTGTTACTACCTTTCCACCATCTCAACTCCTAAGCCCTCCTTTTACAACACACTATTTGACTTTCAGTTTTATGAACTGCATTGAGCTGTATGAAGAGTTCAAGGCAGATAGGCTAATTTACCTCTTTCTGCTCACAGACACTCTATGGATGGACTGTGGTTTCTTCCCCTTTACCAATTATCTGGGTTTATCTGACAGAGTGTTTTTCATAAAACAGTTAATCAGGACTATTCAAAAATATAACCCAAATTACTTAGATAATACTGGCCACATGAGAAACAGGTTCTTTTCCTCTCTCAGCTGATTGGGTATACTCAGACATGTATCCACAGCAAATATTTATATCTACACTATTAACATTCTACTTCAGCCTATTAGAGTTTTGGTGCTCTACTGTATTTGTAGCTCTAATAATTTAAAAAAGCTCTTTTAAAAAATTATTTCAAAACATGTATCTCTATAATAAATAACACAGATAGATTGCCATCAATCTGGGTGCTCAAAAATTATTGCAAAGCATGAGAGTTTCTACCTTCTCTTCAAATGATTTCTAATGCGGTAGTATAATCCTTCCTTCTCCATTTATTATCCTATTTATAATCTTCTACTAACCTTTATGTTACCATTTGTTCCTAGTGCTTACTCAAATAGGGAACCTGAACTTAAATCCTTCCCTGGGGTCTGGCAAAGATTTAGGTGGCACTGACTGCCACTCTGCCCTTCCTTGCATGGCAGACCAAAAAGTATGTGGATTTATTCTTGCCCACAAAGATTCCTTCCCATTCAAAGATATTCAAAGTGCCACAGGCACATAAAAGGTATTCCTTTGGCTGTATGGGCCCATAAACACTTCACTGAGAGCAGAACCTTGTTTTCTCAATGGGCCTATGTGGATAAAATTGAATACTATGGAGGGAAGTAAAATCAGGTTATAAAAACGTACCCACCCATCACTTCATATAGTGTACATGCCACAGCGAGATCCTGTCCTGCACTGCTCTGCATCCAGAGTAGCTCCATTAAGGCCATCATATTTTGGACTTGACCTGTGTCATTAGGAGGCAGAGTTTGATTGCATGCAGCCACTTCATATCATTTCTAAGCAGAGATAAGACTGCTGGACTTTCCCTGGACTTTCCAGTCCCAGCTAGAAAAAAGTAGGTACCTTACAGGTGCTGTTTCAGACATGCAAACCTTAATGTCATCAGGCAGATGCTTCCCTTTGCCCAGGTGATCTGCAAGTACTGACGCACTTTTCCTGGTCTCCTAGCCCCTCCCTCCTGCCCCCTTTCATTTCTGCTCCATGCTTTTGGATCACAGTCTGTGAGCTATTTCAGCGGTGAGCCAGAACAGGCTGCACAGAACTGCTCCCACAGATGATGACGTGAGATGAGATACAAGATGTGATGACACCAATATCTCTATGAGTATATATGGCCTTTATGGCTGGTGCAATGAAAACATGGAAAAATCTTTCCTGGGAGGAAAGTTTTTTCCTCTCTGGGTTTTGGGGTTTTCGTTCATTTTCTGAGAATTTGTTCAACCCAAGACAGAGAGCTTCAATGAAACTTTCCACAGTGACCAAACCTCAGACCATGATCGTGGCACTGCTGCTACAATCTCAGCTGCTCTATGTCACAACCAGGCACAAATTAAGACCAGGACTAGTGAAGGGGTGGGAGAGGGGAAGATGCTTTCTCCTCCACCTGCTGCAAGCCTTGCATCCCCTGCACCACATTCCACATCTTCCTCAGCTCTCCCCTTCTGTCCTCTCACTACCAGGTCCTATCCCAAGATGGCTCACTGCCAAGGAGAGCGAAATAACCAAGTTCCCGACACACCTATGGAGTGCAGCAGTGAATCCAGGCTCAGCTGCAACCTGGCATACACCCACTGTCAGAACCATTCTCTTTATTACCAGAATAGATGGAGCAGGCCCGAAGCACTGCCCTTGCTCAGCCAAAGCCATGACAGGCATACCTTGCTCCTAACAGGTAGAGAACTTGTCAGCCCAGCACACCTCCAGCACCAAAAGTCAGTGCTGAAAGCCGACAAGTTCCATCACTCTCCCAGAGGCACAGTGAGTGGGGCAAGAGAAGGCAGAAGTTTTGCTCGGGGGGGGGGAGGAGAAGAAAGGGACTATGGAGTACATGCACCCACATGTGAAGCTCTGACAAACAGTCGTGTGATTTATCATCATACTCCCACTTGTAACTCTAACCTAACAGTGTGTCATCTTTACTTTTCATGTTATTTATTTACAAGTGCATTTTCAGTATCAACCCTTTCATTCATTAATCCTAATGTGGCCTTTTTCAATGTCTACTTACCATTTTAAATACTTACTATAATTTACAGGGCTTTCTTGAACACATCCAAGGTATATTATATGGGGCTAGCTTAATGGAAAGTCTTGTACACCAAAGCAGGAAAAAAGTACATTTAATTTATGATGGCTTTGAATTTTGCTCATAATTTACTTCTGGAGAACTATTCATATAAAGCCACACCAATGACAATTTTCAGTGGGGATGTAGAAGGAAAAAACCAATAAATGCTGGTCTTATTATTCATTTTTATTTTGAAAGCCGTCCCATGTTGCATTCTGGGATTATGTAAACTACTTATAACTTGGCAAAGAAATTTTTGCATCTCGTTATGAAAGAAATGCAGTGTAATGACTTGTGAGCAATAGCAAGACCTTGTTTCAGGTGTGGTCCTAAGAGCAGTATCTAAAACATTTTGATATTAAGAGTCATAAGGTTTCAGTTGTATTCATCCTTCACCACATCAATGTTCAACAGGAGCTGAAGAGTTTGAGCACAAACACTCATGTCTAAAATTTGCAGAAGTCCTACACAAAGAAAAGGCTCTTTCATCTCACTCTTTCCTTCTGCTGATTCATTAGCAAAGAGGGGGGATCATCAGTTTCTGCCCCACAATATCGATTCCAGTGCAACCCCATGAAACACTAAAACAGATGGGGCTGATGATGTAATGGACAAAATAAGAAACATTGCACGGGTATAATTTTTTTTTAATTAAGATTTTTTGAAACCCATCCCATTTTGGGCATATGTCCCACTTAAATCTAGAGAAGTGGGACCCTGAGAAACCTTTCCTACCCAAGCATCACAACGAAACGGATTGAAGATGGGAAAAACTGGTCACTGAATGCAGGCATAAAGCTGAGTGGCAGGACGGGCAATGCTGTGGGATTGCCTCAGGGGTTCACCTGCCTGGAGCCGTCATGGTAGCCCTGCCCACAGCTCAGCTCCCAGCCTTGATTTCACTGGCTCTAGTTCACACTGGCAGAGAGCTGGCATGGCTCAGACTAGAGAAAACCTGGATGGGGATGAAATGCACAGCCGTAATTCTCTGTTGCTTCACAGAGGAAGTGTGCTGGGTGCAGGCAGAGGATGCAGCCAGGTTGCTGTCAGTGGATAGAGCAGCTCACTTGCCTGCATCTGTCTGTCATATAGCGAGCAAGAGCTCCCTGCTCCCTCTTGCACTTTGTTTGATCCCCAGCATCTTCTGCTCCCTCACCCTCTCCATCTACTCTTTCCCCATCCCCCCCGGCAGGATATTCATGAGGTGAGAGGACAGACTGTGGAGAGACCAGAAGAAGGCAGGTATGCTCTGTTGTGAGCATTTCTTGGGTTTCTGCCACTGTGCTTATGATCCTGAAGCCTGACAGGCAGAGAAATCTGGCAGGCACGATCCCATAGTCTAATATTTTCCATGAAGAGGTGGAGCAATGGCTAGTGATACATTTTCATAAGTCACCAAAAAAAAGCAAAGCCTCTTCCATCCCTCCATCACTGGTTGCACAAAGACCGTCTGTTTCTTGTGTGTGGAGACCTTAACATTTTGCTTTTGAGAAAGACAATTTCTGGTCACCGTTTGCAGGGGATACAGGAAATTACTTTTAGAAAGGCATACTGGAGGGCCCAGCCAGGACACAGCTCCATCAGGAAAATGTGGTCCTGCAGACCTTCCTCAGCACCATTGTAAACCTGCTGCACTAGCAAAGGGACCCTAGAAAACCTACACTCCATGGATCACTTTTATGGCAGTACCTTGAATTCAAATCATAAAATTTTGGAAATATTAATATCATTAGTAGAGAAGAAATAGTGAAATAAATACCCTCTTCTAATTTTGTCAGAAGGCTGTTCTCCTCACTGGGAAAAGATCTGGCTTGAACAGAATGTGTGATATCAGGGCTAAACAAGTTAATTTGATTTCAAACTTTCCAATGAGTCTTAGCATTTTCCCTTTTACTGAATATTATGACACAGGGCCTCTGCAGTTTGTAAGAGATTTTTAAGACTGAATGTGAAAGATCCTGAAAAGCAAAAAAGATTTGTATTTGTTGTTAGTTTAAATAATAGCATGAATGTGCAGAATGTCTCGCCTCAATCTTCTTTTTTTAATGGCCCCTGGTTTGCAGTCATAGTTTTGTGCCTGCAATTAATTGTGCCTGCTATAGAAACTGTGGGTTACACTTAATTGTGACTTTGGCTGATAGCAGTTTGACATCTGGCTCCTTGGTTATTCTTGCAGATATGAAGGCTCTTTTAAATACTTACTCATTTGTCATTAAGTTAGTCCAAACAATTTCAGGAACTCAGAATGGATGCATTAAAGAATTTGGAAGATAAATACTGCTCCAGTATTGACACTTCACCAAAAGCAGTCTCTGGACACTGATTTATGGCTTTGTCACAAGCCATGAGCAACATATAGCATACACTGTGTTGCTTCAGAGGCAGACCAGGAATTGCTGGGACCACCACCACAATCAAGGATGTGATTTTCACATGTAGAGGCAGAGCCAGTTTGTGTCTAATTACAGTGAGCATGGGATAAGAGCTTGTACCTTGCCTTCCAGGAAGACTTCTGTTGCTCATACCCAAGCCCAGGCTGCCTCAGCATCAATGTTTCTGGAATGTCAGTTAGCTAAGTGAAGATCAGCTTTGGGAATCTCTAACCCCCTGCTTTCACAACACTTAGTGTAATTTAGGCACAAAATTCCTATCTGGTCTGCTTTTTTTCTGCAAGGGAGAAACAAAGTGTATCAACCACATAAAGTCTGCAATACCTGTCCCTGGAGTGTCTGGTCCATTAAAGCACACTGAGCAACTGGGAGAAGTGTGGAGTCCAGCTTCTCACCTGAACCTAATCATTGCTCACCCAGTTGTTCATGGAAACAAGTGACTTTTTGGCCATAGCTGCTTTGCAGTACAAATATGGGAAGGTCACCATGGCCTCCTTGCAGAACTGGAGGAATGTAAAGTTGAACACATGAATGCTTTGAGATCCTCTGATGGGAAATAATCATGTTCTTTGTGTGAAGTTTTAGCAAGACATTTTTTCTCTGAAAACAACAAGTCTTCCCTACCCTCTCTTTAACTTTACTCCTTACTCAGGTGTACCTTAGAAAAATGAAGTTGTGGTTTCACATACAGAACTGAAGCAAAATGCAGAAGATGGCCAAGATTAGATTACTACCTTTGCCTCCTTGAGTGCCTGTGTTAAAGAGGTCCTAGTAGCTTCTTTGTCATTTTAAAGCCTATTCTGGAGCACTTGTGATGGCTTAGAAAGAATTCAGCATTATTAATGCATTACAGGTTGAGTTAGGTCCAACCAGAGCTGACTGAAAATGAACACAAAGAAGAAAAAGGTCTGAAATTGAGAAACAGGTTCTTGGTAACCTATTCAAGGATGGGGAGTCTTGGAAAGCACAAAAAGAAATATGGAGAGGATATAGAGGTAGAGCACAAGCAGCTTCAAGGAGGAAAACAAGTGGTGGAAGAATGTTCCCTGGGATTTTTAGGAGGAAGTCAAGAAAGGTGCAGTGGTGGAGAGGCACAGAACACAGTATGTAGAGACAGGAAAGTGTTGGAAGTGACAGAGTGCTGTTTAACACAGGGAAAACTGAAAAAAGAGCAGGTGAGATCCTCTCCTCACTACTGATGAAGGAGAATAAATCCCCAGTGTGCAGAACTGAAGACTGTTGTACACCCTGAAGAACAGGGCCCAGGGAGGGTAAATGCTGGGGTGCAGGGCATGGGCCGTTGTCAGGTATCAGACATTTCATTCAAAGGATGATCAAGCCAGAGTCCTGAACCAGGAGAAGAGTTTGGGGATACGTGGGATGCCACTGGAGGAGCCTCTGCTGTGCCAAGGGCACTGTGCTGATTACATGTGACCAAACACATTTCTCTGATAATCGAAACAAAACCTGGCAACGCTGCACTGGAAATACAGTGGAAGAAACATTAGTCTCCTGCTGCAGCACTGGTGAGACTGAAGGGAGCTGACTAACAAAACCTACAGAGAAAGAAATTCTTTTTTTTTTGAGGTAAAGTGTGCATGAGGGATTAATATATCTGAGTATTTGTTTCCCTTAACTTTGGTATAATACTCTCTATGTTGATTCAGTGAACAACAAAAAAATAAAGTTAAAATAAGGTTGAGTACAGCCATTCAGCTGTCAATCTAAAATCTTATTAGACATGTTTGTCCTCAAATTCAAGTGTAACATTTTTTTGATTGATAGAAAATGACAGCTAGTAAAGTTATGCAATTATGCATGGAGGTGACATTTTTTCTCCAATAACACTTTAGGAATGTAAGAATTTTGTCATCCTCACTACCTGCCTTGTTGAGAAGATGTGATTTACACTCTTATCTTGGGGGAAGGGAAGAAGAATCATTGCTACCTCAGTGAATGATCTGTGCATATTTTAAATTGGAATATACATCCTTTTTCTAGTACTATAGTACTATATCCAGACATCTTTTCAGGGGAGAGTTTCTTTGGGACTGGATGCATTTTTGAGCAGCAGTGGCAGGAAGCACTTGCAAGCAGGAGGCTGACACTGACATACTGTAGCAAGAAGAAGACCTGCCACAATACCCACGTACTGGATGCTGCTCAGAGTCCAAACACAGCCTAAACTTTTGGCTGATCCTTTTCCATCTCAGGCTGTAACCACTGACTGAAACTGTCTGCACGTACATTGTTTCCTTCCATCTTCTGCTGCCTGGCACCTGACAACTGTAAATTGGATGCATCACAAGGACCACCATGCATCCATTACAAAGTCCACAATATTCAGCACTTGTAAATGAACAATAATTAAAATTAACAAAGCAGGCCTAAGAGTCTAATGCAAAATGTCAGTTCTCTGCCTGAATGAAACTGTGGTCTACATACATTAGAAAAGAACTGGTAAGGCAGAGGAGACCTTTCAAAGAATTATGAGACACAGAAGGGACAGCAACAACAACAAAAAAGGACTTTTATACCATTCTTACCACCCAGTTTAGGAAGCAGCCACCTGCACTCTCAGTCAGCAGTGATGCCAACCACTGCTGTGTATCCAAAGCAAGGTATCTCCTCATGCCCCATTTCAGCTGCCCCCAGTGACGCAGGACCAAGCAGTGGGCAGGATGAGATTGCCCAGAGCATAGGGAGCATCTGAGCTGGACTGGGCTGTACATCTCTGGAGATGCATCAAGGAAGAGACACCCTGTAGCCCTTTCCTCCTGTGTGGAGCAGTCATTAAGGCACACTAATGTTAAGGCAGCATTTCAACATAACATATCAGAATTAGGCCAATATGAAACCAAAAGAAGTATTTGAGACAATCTGTACTAGGAAATATCCCCATATTTGATTGTAATGTGTATCTTTGACTCAAAAAAGATCTGGCTGCACAGCTACCAGTATAGGTGATAAAAATAGATGTTAACTCCAAGCACATGGTTCTCACTAGAAATCTAAGATTACACTTCTCTTCACAGTCCAGTTTTCTGAGATTAATTTCAGTTTAAACAAACAGGACAACCATCAGCCTTTTAACCTACGTAGGTTGTTAGATTATGTAGATTACAGAAATACTTCAGCACCTCAGAACCAGTTAAAGTAGGACACATAATGGAAGAAATTATTTGATTCCAAATCAATGGGAATGTTCTTATTTCTCCTATAGAAACTGAATAGTTTCCCTAAAAATGAGATTTCTTCAGCCCATGAATACTTTCAGTTCTGAATTTATATACTTGCTTAAGCTGCTGGAGCAAAAAAAGTAAGCATTTTCTCAGACACTAATTTGAGAAAAGTCACTTATTACGGTGTCTTCATTAAGCATAGGTCCAGCTTCCTGCATTTGTCCTTTCATACCTTGCTGTCTTTTGATTCTGTCTTCATCATCATAGCCAAGCACTGACAGCAGATGTACACAACAGCAGCAGACTGCCTTTTCTTTTTATAAAGAAATAAACAGGCACGATCAGCTAATGTAGCTTCCTCACCCATTCAGCCACCCCTGGGAGTTCCCTTACTGACTGATCTATTCATTAGCTGGGGTTAAGGTAACACAGCCAGATGAGTGCTTTGGGGAATGGAAACCACATGGGGCCAGCTGCCTGGGAATGGTGCTCTCCCACCTCTCTACTGAAATAGGAGGCATTAAAGGTGCAGAGACTCGCTAGATCATACTGCAAGATCCTTCCCTCCAGATGGAGAAGTCTTTTATTCTGTCCTACATGACAACTCCAGGAGTAAGAACATTCTCCTTGTCTTCTGAAGCCCATTCTGAAATCAAAAAGGGGGAAATATGCAATCAAAATCCCTCAGAGCTAGGGAATGTTTCTTGATATCCTGTCTAAATTCTCTTTTGATCTTCATCCCATCAAAACCTCTGGGGCCATCCTAAATCACCCTGTTCCTTGCTTGGTGTTTATGTCTTTCTGTTACTTTTACACCATTAAAATGCACTCCTAATCAAAATATAATTCACTTAATCTTCTTTATAAATGAATCCCCTGAGACTCTTAATCATTTGGATTACTCTTCTCTGGACTGTCTCCAATTTCTTGACAGCGTTCTGAGATTGACATGTCCCAAACTGTACACAGCTCTTTTGATGCCTCCTCAACAGTGCTGTAGAAAAGGAAACCGTTGCTGGAACTTGTCAGAGGGACTCTTGGGAAAACCAAATGCCATTGGCTTCATCTCTCGTTTCCATAAGAAAGCATAATGATTTAACATCTTCAGAGTGAAGCATTTTCATTTTTACCTTTGAAATAACTTCCCATTTTGCTTTTTGAATAGTAATTTTTATGATTTGGACACATTCTGCATCCTGGCTGGAATGCAATAGCCACTGATCTGAACATTTGTATTGAGTTTTGCTGTTTTATTTTGACTCACCTACATACACAGGCCGTCATTGACAAGATTTATCATTACTTTATTATTTAGTGTTATCATCTTTGCTTTAGAGCACACCGTGTAGGAACCCATTCTGCTACTCTCCACCTTGTCCTTCTCCACCCTTTGCCACATCATCATTAAAAATGTTAAATAAAACTAGACCTAGCTCATATCCCTGTATAGCATCACTGTAGGTAGACCTCAGTAACTGAACACCTCAAGTTATTATTTTCCTTGTTTTATGGACCTTCAGTTCACTCTTGGTTTACATAGCAATGCTGGCATTCACATCAATGTTAATTCCTGCTTCAAGTAGGATTTCAGGAGGGTCCAGATGCACTATAATCCTTTACTTTTTTTGCCCACTTTTGTAACTTGATCTGGAAAATCAAGGTTTGCCTGTCATGATTTATTCTGTAGAAAACCTTGCTGTTAATTGTGCTTATGGTTTGATTTCTGTCTTAATACATGTACCATTACCTTACTGGGAACGGAAATTGGACTGCTGAATGCTTAGTGCTTGGATTTTTTTTCATTTTCTTTTTTTTACTTTTTACCTTTCAGAAGTTCAGTATTTCCTTTTTTCTCCCAGCCCTCTGGTACCTTCCCATCACACTCTGTAACTTTCTGTAAGTAATTGCTAGTGTTTCTGTAAGTTCATTAGCTAATTCCCTTAACACTCTGAAATGCATGCACACCTGCTGATCTGTATATATATTCAGATGTTTTAAGTATTCTCTTACCTGCTGTTCATCAATAGCTTTGACAAAGTCGTTATTGCTACTTAATTATCCATTTCTCCTGCCCTTATTTTTCTTGTTTAACAGATTTTTATAAAGCATTTCAGTAGTTTACCCATTTTAGAACCATCATTGATTTAATCTTCCTCCTCATTTATTAATGAGTCTACTTTCTCTGCCATATTTTTTGTTCTCTTAATATATTTCATATGCTTTTCTTCTTCTCTTGAAACCGTTTGGCTGTTGCTGATCCATTCTTCTTTGTGCTGTCCTAATAAGCCTAAATCAGAGGGGTTTTCTTCTTGGAACTGTTTTTTGATACAAGACTAGGGAAAGGTGCTATTTACTTATTTACTTACTTACTTCTTTCTCTGTTGCAGGTAAAGAGCTGTGGGTTTGTGGTTGGGGGGTTTTGTGCTTCTTTTTTCTTTATTTGTTCCTTCATTTTTTACTATACTTACAAGTTGTTGCTGTTAGAGGTTGGACTCAATGATCTCAAGGGTCTTTTCCAACCTAGTTAATTCTGTGATTCTATGATTCTGTGTTTCTCTCTTAGACAGCGCTTAGACCTGTGTCCCTGGTGTAAGTGGGCTTGTCATCTGATGAAAATTCTCATTCCTTCCTTCCCACCTTGCCCCATTTGCTTATTCACTCACCTGTCATATATTTTCAGCCTCCTAAATCAGGGTCCAACCTGCCTAATCTTTCAGTAAAAAACAGCAGGTGTCCATTCCCTGTTTGGGACCTTTAATCATAAGGAGACTGGAAAAAGTGTGATCCTGATCCTGACTTTTTCCATTTTCTTTTCCTTTTCACTGGCGACATCAATAAGATCTGGACACCTTATCTTGTCCAAGCTATGAACGGTTACTCTAACCCATAACTGGAGCAAGCTTTTGGAGTTAATATTTCACCTATTGACTGACACCTCTCTCCCCATGACATACGAGAAATAATCAGTCTGGACTCCCTGAGACATGAAGTTTTTAATGAACCAGCCATTTAGCTGGGGAGCTGGGGAACTAGAGATCAGAAAAGAAGGGATTTTTCATGGGAGATGGTGGTTGGAGCAGGTTGGGTACTCTTCTTTCTCTAAAAGTTGAAGCTCACCTCTAACAATGACTTGGGCAGTAAGGGAGAGAGCAAAAACAGCCAAGTGCACAAACAGCACATTGTACACGGACATGTTTGCGTACATTGTGCATCACAAGGAGCTGTTGATGAAAGAAGTTTTGCCTGAGAGAATTCAAAAGAGACAAGTTCCAAACAGATAAAATAAAATGGATTTTGAGGAACAAAGCAGAAAATTATGTACCAAAAATAAGAGTAGATCCAGAGCAGAAAAAGGAGGGAAAATGACATGCAGTAAAGAGTGAGTAGTTCAGAAAGAAGAATTTCATTCAGGAAGAAGGAAAAGAGCTGAGGATCACACAAAGAAGCAGGTCTGTCTGACTGTGGATAATCAGGAAGCCTCTCTCCAGAGGTGATCTACAGACTGGTAAACTGCACACCAGGGAGTTTATGGTAGGTTTGGAGCTGGAAATGAAAGTGAAGAATCTACTGCCTATCTTCAGCACCGAGAACATAGTCAGATCAAGGATGTTTTCATTAGGAAAGACACTCAAAGTGAGTTATCTGCCAGATACCTTCAGTAGGAAAACAAAAGTGCTCAGGGATTAATGAAGCTACTTAAGGAAGTCACTTGAACAGCAGAAAACACAGACTGCAAAGTGAAAGAAAGAGATTGCAAGGAAAGTCTCCAGATTTAACTGTGTAACCCCCTCAAACTATATTATTAGAATGAAGCCTGGACTCAAAGAAGGAAAGGGTATGAACAGTAAAGAAAGCTATTTCCTCAGGCAGGAAATACAGACACGAAGTGAGAATCTCCCCAAAAGGAAAGTTTTCTGGAAAATTAAGCTGGGTTAAACCTTGCAAAGGTGATTAAAACAAATAGCAGCCATTTCCTCAGCTGTCTAAATAAAAAGAGAACACTGAATAAAGAAATGGAGCTTCTATAGAGTGAGAATATAGCAGAGATTAAAGATAACCTATAAATGGCCCAAAACTAAATTAATACCTTTGCCTCAGTTTTCAATGAAAATGGCATGAGGACAAAGGGTAATGAGTGGAAAAGCAGGGATTAAAACCCACCACATTCATTGTACAAGCAGAATTCAGATAGTGTAGGATTCGCAGGTGAGAGAGGTGAATAGCCTGGATTTTGAAGTCACTATTCCACTTGGAACAAACACTCTGATAACAAACATTCCTAATTTAGATATCAGGTCATGATTAATACCAAACCTGCACCCTGCTTCAATTCGCAGTCTTAGTTTACCTTCCTGCATCCCTTTGAACCGTTTGTTCATCTTCTCTTTGAGATTCCCTGGACCTTTTAACACAGGCAGCACATATCTTTTCCCTACTTCTGTTCCATAAACCCACTTAATTCACCTGAGGATTTTGGGGAACAGTTTTCCAACAGCAGTCAACATGAGGCCATGTGAAACACTTCAAGTAAGTTACTTTAATCTTGAAAAATTATAAGCATCTGAAAAACAGAGGCTTACAATGTTAGTAATGTACTAATATAAGAAATTATATCAGTTTTGATAGAACCAAATTTCAGTGAAGGGTGTTCTGTTTTACTACACTGTATTTTCTCTCAACAAACCACTCCAAGTCACAAAAATGCATAAAGGGAAACACTTCCAACACCTTCCAGCTAAAGGCCTCCTTATATGTCCAACCCTACCAATAATGTAAAGGATGAGGTTCTGACAGAGTTAATAATAAGGAATCCGTAAAATTTATACTGAGCTGACTGGTTTGAGGAACACTGTACCCCCTTCCTTCTCCTCCAGAGAATTTCATTTTTGTCTTGGTTATTGTTAACTGTCCTCTGTTACAAGCCAAAAGCAGAGTTTATTTTCCACCACCTTTATTCCTTTTTCCTTAGTGCTACTTAACGAGTTGAAGGGGCTGGAAACTTGTTCTCAGCGAAGCAAATATCCTATGAGTTATAAATGACATTTCATCCTCATATGCAGATTCTTCTGTGCCCAAGTGAATTATTTACAAGGTACAGCTTGTGGGCTCCAACAATCAGCTGCCAGAGATTTACACCTACACTGAGTCCCTGCTCTCCTGCTGGGAAAATGTGAAGTTTTCCACCGCCCTTTAAGATCTGAAGACTTAACAGATAATAGCTCTCCCCAAAGCTGGCATTGCTTTTCTTGGGATGGTGGCTGACTAGGCTTTGCTGAGGGAAAGAGAATAATGGTGAGCTGAGACACCAAGAGTGACTGCTTCAGTAGCTTAAAATAGTCTCCTTTTTTTCCCCCTCTGCATGCAGCTGCAAATCAAAAGTATCATGGATCATTTAAATATTGTACTTCCAGTCCCGTATGCATAATGACAAAGGTAGTCATAGCATTGTTTTTTCTCTTCAATGAGGAAAAAGCCCATAGAAATTGGATGCTACTGTGATCAACAAAGTAACAGGGAGGTGGATAAGAACAATAAGAGATTAAGTTCCCTACCAAAGCTTGCCTTCATATTTAAAGGACCAGGAGAAAAGCTTCAAAAACATATGAGATTTAAGATAAATTATTTAAAGTAAATTGGGAAGTGTTTTGAGAGCTCTGTTGCTCTTCCTGAGTCTTTTCATGTAAGACAGTATTGCAGGGAGCAAAGCATTATGAAATGGGGTTGTAGTTACAAGAGCAATGACAGTGTGGTGCTGCATCGCCAGCAGCCAAGTTGCTCCGGAGACCGTGGGTGTGGAGTGCGTGTGGCTCCTTCCTGACGCCACAGGTGGGCTTTCTTTCTCCTTTATAACCTTCAGAGCTTCTCACTAGCTTTCAATATTTTCATAATGTTTAGAAAGCTAATGATGTTTACACTTGGGTGGAAAAAAAGAGAGCTCTGTTGCAACTTAATCTCTCAAGAAAAGCAGTAAAAGCCATCTATGTGGTATATGTCGGTAGCAAAACAATGTAAAAGAGTCATTTGGGGGGAACAATCCCTCTGTGGCAGGAAAACGGTTCAGAAGGCATAATAATTTTTTTTCCTATTTAGGTATCTCTGATCCTGGAATATTTGATGTTATTCTCTCTTTCCTTCCATTTGAATCTCCACTGACAAGAGATAATCTGCTGCTGTTTTCATTTCCCTCTCATCCAGTTTATTTCTTATAATACTAGACTTGGTGTAAAATTGAGTATGCTTGTACCTAACCAGCCTTCTGGGAAAAAAGGACTTACTGTCAGGCTCCTTCTGCTGATAGACAGACAGACAGACAGAGAGATAGATAGAAAAAAAGAATGCTGAGGCTTCCCTCAAGTCACATGTGGCAGAGTTTATGTAGAGGCTAAACATTCAGTAATATTTCCAGTAAAATATTTCCCCCCTTCATGGCTTTGGGACTTGAAAAGCTCAACACATAAATACATGCTTAATTATACGTCACGGAATTCTCGTTGAGACTAACAGTCAATGTGTGTGTGCTGCTGAATTTGGGACCACAACCACCCCCAAGGCTCACTGTCTGTCTCCAAATATCTGACTCTGTCTACTGCTGCCTCTGTGAGACCCCAACAACCTCACTAACATTCTTTGCCTCTGCGCAGGATGTGGGGAGCACAACCAAGATGATCACTTGTGTTCCAAAGGATAGTGCGTGGCAGGAAAGCCCGGAGTGGCTTTGTGAGAGAAATGTCCCCAGAAAGTAGTTAAAATTTTCCTGCAGGAAGGAAGAGTGAAGGTTTTTTTTTTTTCCACATCATTCCCCTTGCTGATAAAAGGTTTGAGATTGTGTTGAGAATCTTCCTCAGCGTACTAGTAAATACCTTCTTTACTTTAAACCAAAGAACAGTAAAATGGCAATTAATTTAGACTAGGTAAAATATATAATTACCTAGTCATAAAATGGACCATAAAAGTACTACATTGTTGAATCCATTTCATTAGTAGCATGTACATAAAAACTGTTTTAGTGTATAAAGACGTAAGTATTGTGCTTCATTGTTTTCAAATGACAGTGCCTTGCTTTTTCTTGGTTTTGCAAACAGACCTCTCAGCAATGTTACTCCAGGAGTTGTTTAAACTTCTTTTCCTTGTATTATCCACATTATGCTAACTCCGTCTTGAAACAGCTCAAAAGCATCAACGTAACTTAAGAACCCAAAGCCAAAAGCTGTAGGTCACGTAAACCCAGACTGAATGTTGATGAGGCAGTTTTACCTGGACTGGAAGGTAAGTTTTTATGCCCTTTTCTTCATTTTGGTTTAATCCCTAAATTTGGGGGTGTTGCAGACAAATTGGCGAGTTAAGGAGCAGTGGCAATCCTGTAGAGCTGCCTTTCTAACTTTCATCTCTTTATTTGCTTCCTGTTTTCAATCTGAAAAGCCCACAAGTCTTTCAAGATCCACACACCTTAACAAGTATGTTCTACCGAAAAAGAAAAAAAAAATTTAAAAAATAGAACCTTAAGAGATGAGGAAAATTGTTTTCCTTGAGTTTTTAATCTCTGGTAAATTCAGTGTAGCTGCTTTGCAATGTCACCGATTCCTGTGAAACAGAATATTCTTCAGTGATCAAGAATACAAACTGGCATAAAGAACTTCTTCATTAGGACATCAAAACTATAGGAATATTTTCAATTTTTGCTATAACTTTTTCTCCAAAATGATTTCACTTATTTTGTGACCACCTAAGGCTCTCTAAGGTACACAGCAACACAGTTTGAGACATCTCTGTGATGTTCTGTACATCATATAGTTGCTAACAACCTGTCAAAGTCATCCTGACACCAAACTGAGAAGCTGATGATTTTGGTAACGTATTTGCAGAGATGAAAAAAATGGTCCTCATTATTGCAATAAAACCAACAGAGACACACTGAGAATCAATTACTGATTCTGTGACCTGTTGAACTAACCCTCAGTCAAGTGGGGGAACTGCACAGAGCATCTTACATTACCAAATGATTTAGGATGGAGCGCTGTCTGAAGACTTGCAACAAGTCAAGGCAAATATATTTCCGTAAATTGTAGCTTGCTTAATTACCTTGTTCCTGAGCACAAAGATCAAATTGAGCAACTTAAGGTGCTGAAGCACTCTGCCAGCTGGTCATGAGAAGGAAATAATTAACACACACAAGAGCTAAGTTTAAGGATAAGGCTCCTACTGACAACAGCAAGGAGATCCAAAGTTAATGCAGGCACTGTGTCCTTGACTGGATCCATGTGCCTACAATTTGCAGCACATATTGGACTGGGGAAGAGCACCATGTGTTGCAGCCATTTCAAGCAAGCAGATGGCTTTTTAAAGCGCTTGGTATAGGGAAAGTAAAGCCCTTTCAAAGGTTGGCATTTCACTCTCATTATTTGTCACAGACTGTTCCACCTCTTGCCTTCACAATGCCCAAGTATTACCAAGAAAATTCTCACTCATGGAAGGATCTGTGCAAGCATGTGAAAAACATCCCCTGATACAATGAAGTAGCCAGTGAGACAGGAAATTAGAAATGATATTTCATGTTTGGAAACCAATGCCCAACACTGAGTTATTTTTCTTTCCAAGATCCCACCTAGCCTTGAGAGAGAAAGCTGAAAGTCACAAAAACCCTGTTTGGTGCCTACCTACACTTCTCAAAGGCCTTCATGCCCACAGCACAATCTTTTTGCCTACACTGAGCATCTTGCAAAGGTAACACCTTTCTTCCATAACCAAATTCACTTACAAAGTGGAAAGTAATTGTTTACTGTGGAAAGATGAACCTAGGAGCCCAACTTTCATCCACTGCTTCCCGCATTTTTTAATAGGATCTCTCATGCCTGCCTGAATAGTCACCTAAGATGAAGAGAAAAAGACACCTAATTTTAACATATCATCTTGAAGAATGGACTCTTTGGAGTACTGCGCACTACAGATTTGTTATGATCAGAGGGGCCAGATGTCACCAGCTGAGCCGTTCATTTGATGCTGTGCCATTGCTTGGTGCTGCTGCCATAGCTACTGCCCTGCCCTTATGGTGGCTGCTGTGATTCATTGAAAGTAATATCATCCCAACTGCCACTCCGGGGAATCTTGCAGGCATGATTTTCTAACACAGCATGACCCATTAAAAATAACTGCCAGGAATCCTGCGCTTTATAAAAGGGCATCTTCATTAGCTCTCGCGGTGGGTCGCCAGAAAGTCCCAGGCGCTACAGTAGTCATGGGGTAATTTGTAGTTATCAGAAACATTGCATTTAATGCTTTTATTCCTGTGGAGCTGGAGCCCACTGGTTACTAAACACAGGCTCCTCCTCTTAAATCACAGAAATTAAAGAGGGAAGAGACCCATCAGATTATTTTGTCAATCCACTCTTTGAATGTAAAACTGGCAAATGTATAGTCTTCACCGCCAAGATATTCAGTGCCAGGGACACTCACCACTGTGGTACGGGCCACTTCACTTATCAGTGCCTACTAGTGCTTGGCCTTTCTCCTAAAACAATGAATTCCTGGGTATGCCGTGCAGCAGTTCGTCCTTCACATAGAGTTTCATCCAAAGAACAGACTCTAAATGACTGCAGAGGGCTGTAGATTGGGCCTCTCACCTGCTCTATTTATTCTTCCAAATATACTGGAATAGAAGCTGGTGTTTTACTTGGATAGTTAAGACAGAAGAAATCTAAACTTCTATTTCTATCAGATTGAATGGGAACTCTTTTTTTTCCAGAACTAAACAAACCTTCTACATAATTTAAAATAAAAATCTTGGCTTTAGTACTGTATGGACATGTTCTACAGCATCAAATGTCAACAAATCTTATATACTCCCATTGTTTATTAAAAGAGGTACACACCTCCCTGAAGATCTCTCCTGCTTCCCAGCACTGGAGCTCATTTTATGATGAATTGGCAAGGGCAGAGTCCCCCAAAAAAGAGAAGAAACACATGACAGGGGTTATCCATGAGTTTGTCACCCTGGTCCTCAGATGCTATGGTGATGAATGACCTACAAAAAAGCCACCCTAGACTAGAGTAGGAAGGTTGTGGTAACAAGCATTAATGAGAGACCTGAGCCCAGAAACACATTTTTTTAGTCCCTTCTGGTAGAAGTATTTCCTCTTGTACTCTAGGTTGAATATTGACTCAAATGCAGTGGCCAAGTGACGATCTGAATCTCAGATTCTCTCCAGCATTGAGTTCGAGCTATAGCGCTTTGGACCATAGCAGCAACTCATAACAATGAGCAATAAAAAAAATAAATTCCAACACATGTCTTGCTCTGCAAGGGTGTGGACTGAGCTTCAGTGCAAGCTCCTTGCAGGACTGAAAGAAAGGCCTCCAGGCTATGTTGCAGTTTCTGAACAATGTCCAAGAATAAATCCTAGTTCTGTGGTGAGTATATCAAATAGGGAGCAATTCTTTCCATTATATATTACCTCCCCAGTCATTATGAAATCATTTGGTATTCACTGTGATAGCACCAATCATTAATGCACTCATTTGGCGTTCTTATGGCTTGTCTTATGCACTTCCCCAGGAATTCCATTGTAATTAACCATTAGTTAATGTAAATAGTAATGGACATTTAAATGAAAGTGTTACCAGGCAGGGTCAGTAGTAGCAGAGAATCAATGTGTTCATGAAACCAGCTACAGTCACTTCAAAAAGCTCCTCTAATGGTAATGAAAGCCTAAGAGTAAATATGTTGCTTTAACAGAATCAGATGCTGTTGAAAACATTTTACAGCATTTCATCTGAAAACCATATTCAGCATTTCTCCTCCTCTTCCTACTTCTCTAGAAGAGTGGACACATGGGCAGCCTTCATGTTATGCAGCAAATAATGAGGATTACTACAGAGCTTTTCTCTGCAGAGCGTTACATATTGCTTCAAGTACACCAGCAGAGCATCAGATGAGTTGGCAACTTGCACAGGTCCTATGAGTGGTGGGTCACTGATTGGTTTAAACCAAAGAAAAGAGCAATAAAGAAAAGTGAGCCTGTGAAAAGCTAAACTGTTTGCATGGCATCAGTCCTTGAATAAACTGAGGTAACGAAATGTAATAGAATGGGGTCCGGTATTATACCTTCTTCCCTACCAGACTTGTATTCCTAGAGATATTTTAGAGCTGGAATTCACTGACCTTTGTACAAGTGACAGAGATCTAGTTTTCTGGTGAGAAGACACAAATTATCATTGAGTGGAACTGTGAGGATAATTTCTTGCAGAAAGCAAAAGTAGCAAAACTTGATGTTTTGCCAGATTATAAAAGGCCAAAAAATTTCACTTTTCAGCCAGGGTACTAATGTGAATTATTTTTGTGACAAAGAATTCCTTTTGCCAACTAATAATAGAAATGTGAAGTTTTCACTGTCCTGTGGTGTACTATCCAGGGTTCCTGTAAATAACATTAATAACAAATCTAAGTCTACCTCAAGAACCCAGTGGAAATAAAAAGTGCTTCTTCATTGGGTGGCCCCTTGGTAAACTTCATTAAAAGAATCCAAAACCAAAAAGCATGAGAGCAGAGTGACTGAGCTTGTGGTATTTCCATCAGATCCCCTTAGTGCTTACAGGGCTATGCTTTTGCACATTTCAGCTTTTCAGCTTATCACTCTGAATGGTCCCAAACTGTGAAGCACTTTATGCAGAAATCCAGTTGTGAAATGGAAAACACAAGGAAGAATTTCATATTACCCTTCCTTTGAAACTAAATATTTTCATCCTTTGTCTATTTTAGCTTTTGCCTGAAAGAAATGCAGTAGAAATCTTTAATTACTCAGAAAGTTCAGGCTTCAAAATTTATATTTAATCTGGATTTAAAGGAGCATTTTCTGAACAGATGTGCTGGTATGCAAACACCTGCTGCTTCCTTTCTCCTGAGCATGCCTAATTTTAGTTACTTATTTATTTTTTTCCCCTCTTTGTTCCTGTTATCGCGGTTTCATTTAGGTCTTTCTGACTCTGAACAATGCCTTTGCTCTTTAAACTCCACTAGACTTGCTGAATATCAAAAGACACCCTGAGGACCAGTAGGACTTGGAGCAGAGCAGAAAATTTCTCTTCCTTAGGGGCTGCTCTTTTGGGGCTCGGTCCAAATGGTCATAGCCCATTTCATCCTGACCTCCTCACTATGCTGATCTCAGCCATACTGCTCCAAATGGAAAGTGATGTCACCGCTATCAGTGCAGGAATTGCAGCAGGTCCTCGGTCCCACTTGTGTTGAACTGGCTGCACTTACCCTATTCCTCAAGGCAGTCAAACTGGGCTGAAGAAGGAAATTTTTCTCATTACCAGCAGAAGACTAGTGCAATGCGGTAAGTTTTTCATCACTTCTTTCTCAATCTATGCTACAAAACTGATCATAAATAGTTTCTGGGTGCAATAAAATTGGGAGCCAGGCTTCTAGAGTAAGAGGGGAGAAGTAGGAATCTGGCAGAGACTTTGGAGCCATCCCAAATATTGGGTGGTGGGTGGCAGGAAAGGGAAAGCCATCTGGTAGCTCAGATTTCCTGTATAAGGAGGTCCTCTGGTTTTGAAAATGTGGGCCTCAGCTCCTCTGGGAAACAAATGCTTGCAAAATGAAGAAGGAAATGTAATGGTTTGCCTGCAAATTTTGATACGTGATGCAGTAAAAACAGAGTTTCTAATAATGACATTTCTACATTTCTTCATTATGAGTCATGAGTAAACATGACATTTCTGCAACGCGATCTAGATATGTGATCAAAGATTAAAATGGAGCCATTTTAATATTTTAATTATTTCAGCACTGTCAGGCTTCAGAGTCTGTTATGCCAACACCCAGTGCAGAGGAAATAATTTGTAACAAAGAATTTTATCAATTTTAGCTGCTTTTTTCTCTATGGGGATTGTGTGTGAATGGGTCATTATTTTCTCAGATTTGCTCATTATTCGAAATGATCCACAATGAATAATTTATACTAATATTTCTTGTTCTGCAGCTTCTTCACCACCAGTTTGTAGCTGCCTGGACTAGTTTTGTCTGAACAAACATATCACATGGCCTCATTTCTGCTTCCAGGTTGGCTGATAGGTGCTTTGCTGGGTAGGGTGCTCCCATTTACACTTTTTATACATGCTCTCGGCAGATATGGCTGTTCTCTGTTTAAAAATACTATTTCCACAAGCAATCTTATGAGCCAATTCATTCATTATGATATCCATGGAGAGTGAACAAGAGTGCAAACGCAGCAAAGAGAATTCAAAATTTTATCCCAGGAATTATTTTGCTGATTTTTCTTGTTCCTTTTTTTTTTTTTTTTTTGAGTTCTTAGGCCACCCTGACACCTGCTTTCACTAACAGACCTGTATAACTACTGGAGGAGTGCCAGTGAGTTTATCTAGGTGCAAACATCTTGTGAATGTGCATGAATAAGAAGAGAAAAGCTTTCTCAAACAGCCAGTGGCTTACAAATTACTGATATTTCAGTCCAGGGCCACATGCTCCTAAAGGGTTAGGAAGAGGTTCCCCTATTAGTCCAGTAATTTCAGGCATTTAACAGTGACTCATGAAACATTTGACTTGATAACTAGGGAGTAATCCCAGATGGCTGAGTATCCATCTTATCATCCACAAAACCTAATAGTGTAATATGGGTAAGATGTGAGGACGACCCTTTCTTAAATGGTAAATCTAAAGAGCTCATCCCTAACACAGAAGAGATAAATCCTCCTCTGTTAAATCTGTAATGTCTCCTCCCTGCACTTCCTGCTTTTCACACCACCTGTGGCAATCAGTCCAAATTTCAAATACTCTACCAGTAGAACAATTCAACTTATTACAATTCCCTAAACCAATCCATTCATTCATGACCCTTTGTTCTGGAAATACTTTTAACATAGCACTTTTATGGTGGGCAGAAGATATCAGAGGTAGGTGTCTCGTCATCAGACTGCACAAGGCTTCCTACAGCAAAACCCAGTTTGATTTGTAAATTGGGCAGTCTGAATAATCAATTTTTTCATCATCTCCTCAGACAGTCATACAGTCCTCAAACGTGCAAGGTCTCATGAGAGTGCTATCCCCCTCCATGATGCAAGTAAACCCAATCTTATGCTGGAAATGATCCATTTGTGGTTCACATTTGGAAGTAATCCAAAACCAAAGAGAGATGCGGTTGGAGCAATCTGCCCATCAATTAACATTACTGAATAATTCCTGAATTCCTGGTCTGCCAGAACAGTAGCTTGCAGTGTGGTTCTGGCCATAAAAACAAGGGTGAGGATGAGGCTCAGGGTGGAGGGAATCACACAGCTTGCTACTTTATTTCGTGTTTCTGTGCCACATGGTGCACTGGGGCTCAAGTACGAGCCGAAACTGCTTCAGAGAACGCCTGTTCTCCGTGAGTCACCGAGGGTGAGTCACGCACACCGACACAGGATCAGAAAGCCTTCCATTTTGCAAATGATAAGTGATGATGATAGTTAAGCAAGGGAGTCCACTGTGACTCTCCTATTCCAAGATGTGTCATTATAAACCTGATGGAGCGCCTGCAAAGAAAATACCGTGCTCCAACTGCTTTGTTAGTTGTCCTTTCCTAGATAAAAGGAACATCCATACACATTTTAAGTTTCACCTTCACATTCTTTTATGCTTTCACCCTCAGAGGGGTGACTATGGAAAATGTCTGTAATGCAGCTACATCCATCTATCAGCCTAGCTTTCCGTGCTTCATCCCAGTAATAATACCAGTGGTTATGCAGAGCCCTACAATGGTACCTCCAGGAACAAAAAAATGTGGCTTAGAAAGATTTTTTTTTTAAATTACTAAAGAATATTTTTTCATTTTCCATCCTCTGCAGATGTCATTTTCTTCTGATGAGTACCTGTAAATTTTGCCCTTGAGTCATTACACACACAGTGTAAGTAAGATGCTAAATCCAACAGGCTATTCTGGCCACCAGATGGAAAAGTTTCCCTTCAGCACCCAGAAAACCATACATATGTAAAGAAAAATCTCATTATATATTAGGTATGAATATCTAGGTATACCTGCAAGAATTTGTAATCATTTATAAACTAAAATAAAGAACACATCAAAAGATGCTGAGGTTCACCAGAAAATAGGCAAAATATAAGGAATCAGTATTAAGGTAAGCAACAAACTTTTATTTGGCTTCTTTCTGCCTATGTGCCATAGCACAGTCCTTAATTACATTACTATGTCTTATTTTTCTTCATTTTCTTCCTCATCTATGGAAAACAAGGCTTATGAAGCTGGGCTATTTTTCAGTATTATATTTTAGCTTTATCCAGCATGTGGCTTCATGCACTGTTCAGCTCTGCACTGGATACAAAATTATTGTTTTCTTCTCCCCTTCCTCTTGTGGGGACATCATAACAGTTGTTTATATTTTTTGCTGCATTTAAGATTGTACCTTCATAGTACTGTGAAGAGATGCGAAATCATTGTCTCTGGTTTGCATGCATAAAAACTGAGGCAGAGACTAATATGAACATTCTCAAATGTGTCATTTAATTTGGTATTCCCAACTCAAAGAATTACAGTCTGATTTTTAGAGTATTTGGCATGTTCACAATCCTTTGTTCGGAGCAGAGATCATCTTGACCTCGCACATGTTTGCGGGAAGGCTGCGGCTCTAACAACCAGATCTCTGACCCAAAAAATTCAGGCTTCCCACGGAAGTAACTTGCCTGTCGACAGATGAAATCTCTGGACATGAAGCCTCTGGACATCCAGCTCTGCATGATGCCCTCCTTCGACAGAGCTCTGCAGATGACTGTTTTCTTCATCTGCTTTCCTTATTCCAGGCACGAGACATCTATTCATTCCCACAACGCAAGCAAGGAGGATGTCCGCCTACAGTCACCACATTGCTCAGATACATCACCAGAGCACACGATGTCCTTTGCAGCAAACCCGACATGGGTCCTAAAATGAAAAGTAATGACATCATAGAGACAGTGCTGTGCAGATTAGGAACTAGGGTGATGATTAAGTTGCAGACACAGTGCCTGGCATTTTGTGGCGTTCTTCTTTTGAGCTCTCAGCCACAGTGTAATGCATATGTCATTGTTCTTAGGCTTATTTATATGTTTTGCCCAATTCCAAATTCTTTGGTTTACCTTTGTTAATTTCTTCTCATTTTCTGTTCTTTCATTGCATCTGTGATGGAACAAAGCCAGTTCTCAGTATGGAAATCACCACATAAACAGTTTAGACTTGATGGGGCCCAAACAACTGGCAGGAGAGTCTTCCTACAGGCCATGCTTAGCAGCATTAACTTAAGCCATTGGTATCACTGCAATCTATAGGTCTCCATTCCAGATAGGTTGGACCGTAAAACAGAGTGTTACCAAAAGAAGCAGAGAGATTTGAAAATCCAGCCCACAAAATGTATGATTTCTTTTGACAGGACACTGTTGAGCCTTTCCATTTTCATCTGCCTGCCACTTTGCAGGGCCCCTCCACCAAGGTGTCTGCATTAGAAAGCAGGTATTACATGCATAAGGTTCTTCTTATGCACTCCCCAGGGTGGACACTATCACTGAGAGTCTCAAAACAGCCCCACTTAACTTCATGGCAGTGGGGTATCTGAATCCCTGAAGCAGCTTTCAAAGTCTTGACTTGCAAGCACTATTGTTTGTAAACTATGACAGTCTGCCTTGGTGGTGATATGAATAATAATGATAAAATGCAGCATATATGCATTGGTCATTTAATTTAGGCTTGACTGGAGACTTAGCAAGCCCATCTTCCAGCAAAATTGATTGCCTGTGAGCAGTGCAAATGTCGCAGAAAGAGACCTTCCTACTATTGAGGTAGGATCAAACCAGGATTACAGTCTTTTCATTTGATGTATACTAAATTTTAAAAATAATAAAAAACCAAACATGAAACAACAACAAAAAAACAGCTCAACAATGTGCTTGATGAGTTTAAGACCTGCAGGAAAATATTTAATGTCACGCAACAATGAAAGGAGTTGGTACGAAGCATAAATGGCAAAGCAGTGAAAAGAACTGACACAAAGCATACTGGCATGTACAGCAACACCCACACAATCAAAAGCATTCAAGGAAATTAAAAAAAGAATCAAATGACTAAACATCTAGCTATGCAAGGGAGTTGTATAGCAAAAGTAATCTCCATCCACAGCTATCCCAGAGATTTGAATGAGCTGGAATTTCAAGAATAGGTTGAATCAGTTGGCAAAAGAAAAAGAAAGAAAATTAATTAGGGGTAGAAAGAGAACTCAGAAATGCACTCAAATACTCCAGTCAACCTTTTTAGTTCATCTGTATTTCAGTAGACACATTTAGAGGTGCATTTGACCCCAAAACTTTGGGGGTTAGCTTTTGGGGTGCTTCAAAATTGATGAGATATCACAGACAAGTTTGTATTTGGCCTCAGTTCCAAGCAAAAAAAATCTATACCAAATCCTTTCCAAATTTTGGCTGCTTGGTTTAACATCCCAGTTTGGATCCAAATCTATACTGAGTCTTAACTTCTGTCGCTTCCTATCATGTCACAAAAGAAGAGCGTACATCTGGATGTAATGTAATAATGAGACAAAACATAACAAATACTGCAATGGCTACCTTTACAACTTAAATGCTCTGGGTTTTTTCATGTGATAAGCTGTGCACTGGGGATTTTTGGAAATTCAGGGCATAAAATGTGGGAATGCCCAATGAGCCCCATTCAGTTCCATGACAGCATTTGTCTCTTAGTTACAGCAAGGGTAATGTTATCAGCACCAAGCAACCCAGAAGAAAATTATCAATTGGTTACCAAGAAACCTAATGATTTCATCAATATTATTTTACCAGTTACAAAGGTCATTTGGAGAAGTAATGCCACACAAAATGTGCTTGTGAAGTGGGTGATGTGTGGGTGGCTGTTAAGGGTCAACACTTCATTTCTCATTTCTTTAATTGATACTTCTGAATGAGTATTAATTGAGCTGCAATGAGAAGAGTGTGCAGTTTGACAATGCAAGTGACAGGATGGAAGTGCCATTTGCAGAGTGTATATAACCACAGCTAACACCCTCAAAGCGTTAATTCCATTTTATGTCTTTCACATTTAATAGCAAATTTGCCATTTAATCTTTAAGACAGAAGTTACTTATTCTCAATCTACCTCTCACTTGCACTGATATAATCTCATGCCACTCAGACTGGCCTGTGGCATGAAGCACATCACACTTTCAAATCAGGTCCATTTTTTCATTAGCTCATATCCTTCCTGAGATGCCCTCCTTTACAGATGGCTGATCAGCAATCAACACTAGTTTGTTTCAATCAGAAAAGCAGCCGTAACTTCTCATTTAAAGACTGTTCCTGGAGAAGCGCATTAGTTGAAGGCATAAAGCTGGCACTGGGGCAACAGTGACTCTCACGACTGATTTCATTTAGGATTTTTTTTAAAGAGATAGACCTCTTTTTATGTGGAGACCTGTTTTTTATTTTAAAAGGAAGCATAATGAAATCCATGCCTTTGCATGGGAACTCTTCCTGTAGCATGGGCAGGTGCCAATGGACTGTAAATCTGAAGAGTGAATACAAAAGGTAGCAAAAGCCCAGGAGGAAGCCAGGGAATAGTTCCCATATGTACGCGCTGACACTTTCTCCCTCTCTGTTCCTCCTCCAGCAATGCAGTGTGTTGCCCTTTGAGCCTACTTGACTGAGGTTAAGCATTTACACTTTTTCAGAGGACAGTCAGTCCACTCAGGGAGATACCAGCTTTCATAGCAGGAGGCTTCAAAATGATTTCCTCTCTGCTTGGGCAGCTCAAAAACACACGTGCACAGAAGCAAAGGTCAGATGTCATCCAAGCGGTGTGAGAGTGCCAGCTAAATGCTTGGGATATATTTTTATATTGGCCTCAGCTCAGCCTCCAATTCCACAGGAATCTACTTGGCACCCACAATTCTCTCCAGTGCATTAACCCTGGGTGCAAGTGATAGGATTTAGCCTTCCAGCACTGACTAGTGGGTGCAGTCAGATAGCTAGATAACTTAATGATATCATTTGCACTCACAGTTAACTACAGGTAGAAAAGAAAGCTGAAGTTGCTGGAAAAAGACAGAAAAAGAGACAGATGTCTTTTTCCCTCTCTCCCCACCCTCCCCAACCAGATTTCTTGTATTCAGTGATGAACTGTTTTTTAGCTTGCAGTCCTGCAAATACAGAGCTTCTCATTTTTTCTTTCCCTGTATTGGCCATTTGCAGTTGAGTGCATCAGTCTCCTGCTCACTCTTTTTCTTTCTGTTTCCACAAGCTGGCAATCCACAGGCTACCCACCTTTCTTTCCTTACTCCCTTCTTTCTCCTCTTTCATATAACACACATACCTGCTTTTATATTTGAGCTCATCCTGGTGGTAACTTTTTCTTCTTCCCATCTGCCTCTACCCGTCTGGTTTTTAATTGCTTGTTAATTTTGTATGGCTTTTTTCTTTTTTCCCAACTGCTGATTATTTTCTGATACACTGTAACTTGAGCCAGATCATCTTTTACCCACTAATCGCCCTATTCCCTAGGCCTTTACCCACATCCCTTACTTTATTCTCCCTTGCCCTCTCCCAATTTCTTATCTGCAATCAAACCTGCCTTCAAAGAAACTGAGGAGAAATCTGTCTCCCTGCACACTTGCCCCAGTTGATGTTTTATACAAATAAGTATGTGTGATGTCACCCACATGTCATCTCATCCATGATTGCAGAAGGATGGCATTGGATGGCGATTGCTTCACAGTCTCATGGAAACAGGGACTAAAAAAGGACCTCTTCACTAACTGGGGTCTGTGGATTCAAGGAAAAGACACAAAGAAACTAAATTAAAAATGATGGTGGTAAAACCTGCATAGGCAAAAGGCACCCTGGCGAGCCAGAGCTTCTCTAACCAGTGGATGTGGACCCACCTTGCATGCCTTCTTCAGTTTCCACAAACTCCTGCTACTTTATACCAAAACCAGATGTGAGCTGAGTCCAAAGATACTCTGAAACTTAATTACTACTCCAGTTTAGTATGAAGCCAGGGCTCAAATGGCTGAATTATACCATTTGGAAAGGACAATTGGTTATTACACTTATCAGATTGTTTGTGACAGGAATGGGTTAATTTTCCTAACCTTTTCTGTTCTTGTTCCACTCACAGGGTTGTCAAAAGGATGGATAAACGTGTTGCTATTTTCTGGTTTTGTTTCAGTGTCTATCACGAGAGTGGACCAATTTCATACCATTTGCTGCTTTCATTACTGTCTCAGGGTTGTCACAAGAATTGATAAATTTCAGACTGTTTTTCTTGTCCTCATTACAATCTTAAGGTTGTCATGAGAATGAATTGATTTTGTGCCATTTTCTGTTCTCATTACAGTCTTTGTCATGAGAATGGCTTCATTTGGGGCCATTTTTGTTCCTGTTACTTACAATCTTTTGTCACAAGAACAGGGATTATTTGATGAAAATGAGAAGACAGCATCTCAGACACTGAGATTCAGGGATAACTTGTTCTTGTGACAGAGATCATAATGAGGACAGAAAGCGGTACAGAATGTATCCATTCTCAGGATGATTTTAAAGGTTGTGATTTTATGACCCTGATTGTGCCAACCAGCTTCACCAGGAGATTTTGCCACTTTCGTTGTAGTAACCACTACTTCATTCAGGCTGCTGGTAGATTTCTCACTACTCAGCAAGGGGAGATATATTTATACAGGGGCTGTGAGAAGTATTGCAGATGAGCAACACTGGCTTTGGGATCCACAGGGACACATATTTCAAACTCCAACTGGAATTTCAGGAGCTTTTCACAGGATTCCGGTAGGACTCACCATTATGAAGGCAGTCATCACTGTTGCATTTTGGAGGGTTAAGCACACAGAAAAGATGTGTTTGAGTGTCTGGATGATTTTGGGTTTGCCTATGTTGCCTGCATAGCCAGCTTGATCTGAGAGCTCTGGGACTCTGAGTTCAACTGGAGGTAAACCAGTGACTGCAAACGAGCGCCTAAAACTCAGCTAAGAATGAGTTACTGTAAATGAAAGGGCAGAAGTGAGAGATCAAGGAATGTACAACATCCAGGGCCTAGAAAGCCTAGAAGTAATTATTGCATTCTCAAAGTTGATCGAAGAGAAGCAGCAGGAAATGTTAAATAAAGCAGAAATTCATACAGCACATGAGATGGGAGTGGGAATGAAAAAGGCATCACAGTAAGACTGAAGCTATGGAAAGGGAAAATGAGAAGGTAGTTTTTGAGGAGGGGACATGAAGCTCCACCAGAAGAAAGAATGCTAAGGCATAGCTAAACACTCAAATGCTCAGATTTGGTTGGTGCAAGGCAGAGAACTGAAAGGAAGGACAAGGGAAGGAGAAAACTAAAGAAGAAAAACACTTATCTCCATGACAGGATGGACAGGGGAGCCCTGAAGAAGGTGCATGTGTTTACCAGCCACATTTTTAGTAATGTTAAGCAAGTGGCAACCTACTGCTTTGAAAAACCTTGCATTAATTGCTTTTGAGCTCGCCAGCTTTTATTTTGCAGCAATTAAGGTTTTCTTCCTGATTTTAGACTCCTGGTTCCACCAGAAATTGAATAGGGGATGTATGTATCGTATTCCCTTTGGCAAGCCTCATGAGATAGATCCAAAGAAAAGGGAAAGGTGACTTGGCAGCCGTTGCCATAAGGGGGATTCAAGCTGTGAACCAACCCAAAAGGAGATCATGCTAACTGGAATACACCACTGGAACTGCTTGGATAATCATCTTGCAAAGCTGTCTGGGAAATCATCAGAAAACCCATCTGAAAATAAGTGTACCTGAGCAGTGAAAGACATCACGAGTAAAAGGAGAGTGAAGGGCATGGACATACCCCACTGTCTAAGTAAAATAAAGCAGGAATTCTGCAATAAATAGACCTGACAGATGACACCTGGTATTTCCTGGGCCAATTTCTATGAATGTTTTATTGATCTTTTACATTCTAATTTGTCCATCGGAGCCAATGATCCTTTGCTTTGTCTGTCCCATACCTCCTCCCCTGCCCCCACTTTTACCATATGTACCTAATCTCACTGCTCTGTCTACCATCTGCCATTGTTTGAAGTACCTGGGAATATAAGTTTAATCATAAAAATGGTGGCCCTGGCTGTGTATACTACGCTAATGTTCAACTTTCAGAAGATGAAGTGACCTCCAAATGGCTTACTGCTTTTCATTAATTTCTCTGTATAATTGAACACTTTTCGGCATCTCATTTAACAAACTGTTAAGCTCCTTATTGCACAGAAGGGCCATGTGATGCGCAGGGATTCTGAAATGCTTCCTCTCATTCACAGTTCTCCTGCTAATATCCTGGGCATTATTAGTAGTTCACAAAGTCAGCACATTTTCTTTTTGATAAGTTTCCCTGTTCTGCCCTCCTTTGTCCACCTCCAAATGCCTCCTAGTACTTACAAAGAATAAAGCCGTGCTGCCTAACTAGCCTGGTGCTTTGGATTGCTACCCCTACTCACTCAGTTGCCTGTAAGGGGATGTACTTATATCATGAAAGATAAATCCCAGCTAGAAATATAGGTCCCTGACAACCTAATCACTGAAACCCTGTCAAGTAACCCCTAATTTTAAAGCAAGTGGTTAATTCCCAGCAAATTGATTTATGCACTGTTTGAGGTTTGGTGAGTTGTGTTGTTCATCTGTTATTACCACGAACTCAGCTCAGCCTATTCATTTAGACCACTGACACAACACAGTGCATCTCCCAAGAAAATTTCCTTTGTCAGCACATCTAGAATTTGCTAATTAAATCAACGATGACATTATTCACTTTCTGAAAAAAGCAACTTCTCTCTCCTGCCCCCCTTAATACACGTGTGTACATAAACATACACACACCCAAGCATGGTTTTTCATAAATGTACGCAGTCCAAAACTTTGAATTATCTTTATTAACCATTTTAGTCAGCTGTAGATCATCTGCTCATCTCAGTAGACGTGTACTGTCTATATAAACGTAGTAACCTCTAAAGTACATGTGCATCTGTGTGTGCATGTGTGTGTGAATGGGGCAACAGAGGGAACCGTATGATGCTCATAAGCAATCATGAGTCTCACTTTTTCAGAGCACACCCCAAAGTGTGAATTTTGGTAAAACAGTAGAATTGGCCAGCAAGTTCTTTTCTCATCTGTGTTATTGCAGATGAAGTGAATTCAAAACACCAGAAAAGACAGGTCATCCCTCAAGCCCTGTAATTATGAGTCCATAATACCACTGCAACTCTTTGTACTATTTAAGGTGCAGACAGTAGAAGAACATAGAAATTAGCCTTTTCTGAGCATTCGGTAAATTTTTCAAAGGTTAAAAAATTTTTCAGAGGTTAAAAACTCTGAATAAGTGCCCAAAATAAATCTATCTATGCTCAGACTCCTGCTTCCCTAAGTGTTATGTGCCATGGAAGGAAGCCTTCATCTGCACATAGATATGCCCCGGCAAAGGCCCTTGGTTGTGCTTGGGATACTGTTTGCCTTGCAGAGCCACTTAAATTTGGTAGTACCTTCTGCTGGGGGCACAGTATGGCTTTTAGCCCCATGATGGATCCCATGTTTCCTCAGCTGCTCTACAGACCACTGGCTTATTACAGCCAGTATGTTTGCAATGCAGCTGAGGAGAGAGGTCTCTGCAATGCTCTATCTCCAACTCAAAAAGGTATTCTTGATTCTTGTGTGTCACTTCCCCTCTGTGATAGGTGCCTTATCCCCTATTGGCAGACCAGGACATGTTCATTCTTACAAGGAAATGAACAAGAACATGACAAGGAAATGGGAAGTTGTTTAAAAACCAAATGGCTCTAGCACTCTGGTCTGTACATAAACCAGAGCGTGGCAACTCACCTCCATTACCCCCAGCCCCTAATTGCAGAATAGCATCTGGTTTTTAATCCTTCTGAAGACTGAGTTAAACCCAAATTTCGCTTTTCAAGATAAACTGACCCTTAGCAGACTCAGAAAAATAAAACCAAAAAGAAACACTAGACACCATGCCACAACCTTGCTTTTCGAAGACAGGGGTGTGCAGGGGTGTGCCCTGAATACAGATTTGCTGTATGCCTACTGTCTTCTAGCTGGCAAAGACTTTCCAATATCGCTATTTATGACTGACCCATTTGTGTTACTACTGAGACATAAGTGGTGCATGGTACCACCCCTTCCAAGCAGGTCTTGAGGTAACACCTCCTTAATCAAATCCAAAGTATCCTCAATTCTTTTCATTCCATTTAATTCTGTTTATTGAAGCCATTTAATACCCTTGTTTAGTCAAATACAGTCCTGATGTATGCTCTTGGCCCGCTGTGGAAAGGTTACAGCATTTCATGCTTTCATTCTTCATATCTGAAGCAGCCGTGCAGTTTTTCCACCAACTCATTGCTTGCTAATGAACTTTTTTTTTTTAAGCAGCCTGTCATTTTGTTTAATGTTGCAAAATAAGGCAGTCTTTAAGTGGGATCTGATTTTGCTAAGAGATGTCTAAACTTAAGTGAGATAATGGATGTAACAAAATACCACCAAATATGACAGCTTTGTTCTGGCAATGTAATTTGCTGATTCTGGAAACCAAACGCAGAACAGTCTGTGCCAGTCTTAGAAAAGAGGCTTGTTTGACAGATATAAACCTGCTTAAATATCAGCATACACTACATTAAATAGCAGACTTCTGCATTCATTTGTGGATTTTAGTCACTTGTCATAACACAGGGTTTTTATTTTATTTAAAATGTCTCATTGCTCCTATCACTCTGGTGCCCAAATGCAGTTGGCTGCTTCCCCCTGCCCCCCACACCTAAAGCTGGAAGGGACTGTTTCTTGAGAGAGACACCAAACTCCCCTAATTATACTAATGTAAAAAATCATACCTACCTCTTCATTCATCTCAGGAAAAAAAAAGGTTTCTGTCTGCTGTGTTGTGGAGAAACTTTGGGTTGGACTTGGTCATGTTCTTTCTGCAGGTAAAGAAAAAAGATATATGTTCAGAAAGGAAGTCCAGGAGCATAAACTGTTCAGAAACTGCTGCTTTTTTCTTGTTGACTATGTGCCATTTAGAGATGCCCCTAGAACCATGAAACAGAGCCATCAGTATTTCCTGGTAGTCAGACTGTCGGTGGTCTGTAACAGTATCTGCACGTAGTTCAGATTCAGAGTTTTAAAGTATGTGAGCAAAAGTTATCGGATTTACCAAGCTTCGGCATTCATTTGGATCTTTTTAATATCTTCCAACACATATACATATGTAGACAAACCAGGATATCTTCTGTTTACTTGCTTTTGACACTTCCACATTTATCAGGCTTATTTCACCCTACCTTAGTCCTTCTGTCCACAGACAGCTTCCACAGTCTCTTCCTCCTCTCTGCAGTTCTCCCATATTGCTTTTTTACACTCTCCATTTTTCATATTTAAAGTTTTAAGATGTTTGGACCTTGGTTTTTAACAGCAACGTATTTCTTCACTTAAACATTGTTAAGGTCCTTGTGACTTTCCAGGTGCCGATTCTGACACTTTCAAGTAAAATTAACTGTAATTGTCACATATTGCATCTTACCAATATTTCCACAGTAAATTCTGCCCAGCAATATGATGTTGGCAACCCTTTCTCCTGCAAAGGAGGTGTGTTCAAAATGATCACCCATGTTATAACTCTCCTGCACTCAGACCAGATTTATGTTAGTTTGCCTTCAGACACTTCAGATCAGAACATTAAATGATGATGTTTTTTAGATCAACAAAAATTAATGATGCTATGACATTTCATCTCACTGAAGGATATGCATCTAAATGTGCTGTTCTGGCCCCATGGAAAAGAAAAGGATTTTTCCTAGAGACCTGAATTTCACTTTAATTCTACTCTTACTTATATGGATTAAGCTCAGGGGAATCATAGGTTTTTAATTTATTTGGCTCAATAACTCATAAGTCTTTTATTTTAATAAAAAATTAAGTTATTTTTAGGCTAAATGAGTGATTTGTGGGGGGAAACTATATAATAATTAAAATAGAAGACAAAAGTAAATCTACCCCACAATTCAGAGTTGCATCCCTCAGTCCAGAAAATATCTTTCATATTTTGGTATAGAGCAGATATTTCTGGTTGTGTTACCAGCCTTATTTTGCAAGTGTATGGTATTTTAAATGTAAATTAATAAAGCAATTAAGGCAAGACTTCTTCAGAAAACCAAGTCAGTGCCAGTCTTCTCTTTCCCTACCCCACTAAGACCCGCATAGTGTAGAGTCAGTGGCTTATTCATGCCTCTTCTTTCAGTCACATAGCAGAGGGAATCATGAGACCCTGCCTTGGCTGCTGAGGCCGTGTCTCATTATGGAACTGAAAAGCCCCAAAAGGCTGAATACAGAACCATTATTCTGGCCATGGTATAGTCTCTGGAGATGTTGTTATTCTTCCCAAATGGGTAAAACATGTTAGGTTTACTAATTTTCTTCATGAACCTGGCTATGTCAAACACCCTGCAACCAGCAGAGCTCTGCCTGTGAAAAAGTGGGAGGGACATGGCGCAGTTTGGGCAGGTATGGCACAGAGGAATGAGACCCTGGAGTAAGTCACATTTCTCCCCCAGAGAGGCACTGGTGAAGTGAATGAAGGTCCCCCACTCTAATCTGCAAGCATATATTAGGCAGGATGGAGGGTGCTGGGTGGAGGCAGAGGGTTGACCTTTAAAGAGTAGACCTTAAAATCTGTGAGGTTTTCACACCACAAGAATTAAGTTGTAGGAGCAAGTGGGATCAGAAAACTAAACACTTAAAGCACTGTGACCTCTGAGAATAACAGCTATTCAGATTAAATATTGATAGCATGCCTATATTTATAGCCACTGCTAAATGACTCAAGATGGATAATTTTCTTTGATAAAGACACACCTCGTAATTTTACACATTTTAGCAAAATTGCGAATTGCTGGAAATCTAGCAATGGGATTCCTTACTTCATTTTAAAGTAGTAAACCTCTCTCTCATTCTGCTTCTAAACTTCCTGTGCCTCACAGACTTAGGACAGAGCATCTTTATTACTATTTAAGTCAGAAGCATGAGCAAAGCATATTTTTGTGAAATCGCAGTTTCTTCTGAAAAGATTTCCTGGAAGTTTTGACACTCATCATTTTAGGAGTGGCCAAGGTGGGGAAGAGAATTCTGACTTGACACAGCATAGAACGTGTCTGAAGGTCAATTTATTTTTTTCCTGGAAGGAGCCTGTAGGAACCATGCAAATTCAGTGGTTCTGGCATATTTTCCTGAAGATGGATGGACTGACAATTCCTGAAAATTTCAGGTTCGTATTTAACTGGAGCAGTGACAATGAAAGACAAGTTCTTTTTTCTAACCCTTCATGTCTTCAGCATCCACAAACCATGCACTTGCAAAAAATAAGGTTGACTTCACATGTAAAATTCTAAGGTATAGTTCCCACTGATGTAGATGAGTCTGGCAGAAGGAGAGATAGGGGAGAGGCTTCACATTATTTTTCCACTGGACATTACTTTTAACTATTAAAACAGCAAAAACTAAGCATTAGGTAATCTGCTGATTAGTGACTCGAAAGCAAGTCCCACGGACAGATATAAAGGTGATTAGTGAGATCTTTGCCTTTATTTTCCAAAGGATCCCAGAAGCCTACCAGCATTGCTGGTCTCTGACACACATGGAAATTTGCTACTCAGAATCCTATGGGGAAGAAAATGCACTTTATTACTAAAACTATTCAGAACAATCTATCTTTTTTGAAGGCCAAAACTGAGAGAAGCTATTTAAAGTGAATTTAATGTGACTTCCACTGTAGAGGATGGGAAGCCAAAAGGAGAAGTTAAAAAAAAGAAATCAATGCATGCCAAGAGTCAGAGAACCACCCACTCATCCAAGCAAGCCAGAGAAGAGTGCAGGAGACACAGCTGCCAGATAAAATACATTACAAACCTAATGAGATCCAAAATATTGATGATCACAACCATCAGCAGAAACAGGAGAACCAAAAGAATTTAACTACATCTGCAGAGTCTAAACATGAATTAAAAAATTATGGCTGACTGCTCAGGTCAAACAAGCATCATCACCAGGTAACCAAACAAAATAGAGGCTTTATTTCTGTATTTTTATTCACACCAAGTCGTTCATACTATACAAATTATCCCATTGAATTCAGCAAGGCTGCATAAGTATCCTATCCAAACTTATTTGAGGCACTAGATTTGAGTCCTAAGTATGGTAGTTCCCTTTCAGTCTCTTAGAACACAGAGCTGGAAAGAAGGTGGATGACACAGACAAGGGGTAAGGGTGGGCATTAAGCTGGGAATTCATTACCAGTCCAAAACCAAAGCCCTCTCTACAGGTTCCTGGGGGAAGGACTGTCTCCTGGATTCCCTCTCACCTGTGGAACCGTTTCAGATGCACCACTGGATACACACTGGCCAGGATGCCTCACTTCTCACCACATGACATTCCTGGTGATCCAGCAGAGCTGTGTTGCCATACAAAGGGGAAAGCCCAGACCTGAAATTACATCTCCTAGTTCTTGGCTGACCAACAGCTTTGTGAGGGGACCTTGATCCAGCACAGCTGCAGAAAACTAGTAGCTGCAGACCCACCAGACAGAGGGTTTACCAAGGACAGCCATCATCAGAAAACCTGTTGGGCCTCCAGGTCTCTGAGGTATCATACAGAAAACTGCCTGCACACTAAGGTATAGAGTCACAGAATCATAAAGGTTGGAAGATACCTTCAAGATCATCTTGTCTTACCATCAACCCAGCACCACCAGGAGGAGGTATAGAAGTAAGTTTGCATCTGCGCTGAAGGCAGCTCGGGGGTTAAGGGCAATAATATTTCACCCATACATGAAGAGCAGAACAAGGGCAATTGGAACACTTTGCAGCTGGATACTTCACGGGTTAGAGCTAGATAATAGATATTCAGAAAAATTAACAGAATAAACTTTGGATTTTGGTGCCTCTTATGCTTCAATATGGTACAGTATTGTCTGTGTTTTTATTCCTGAAAAACTTTTACAGACTTTGGAAAATGGTGGTTGTTAATGCTGGGCTCCCAAAGGGTTGTCAGAGACCTTTCTTCTAGTCCTCTTAACCTAATTTTTGCATTACACTTGCCACTTTGACCCTGACATAGAGCAGGAATGTATGATCGAGGTTACTTTGCCATAGTGCAAACACTGTAGTTTGTTACAAACATAAAATAAGGTGACCCCTGAGATAGTAGGGCTGCAATTCAAAGATTCTCCTGTTTGTCCTAGTTAATGAAGAATAAAACGTATTAGTCTGTAATGGAGAGAATTTTTGGTAACCTTCCTGCAGGAGATACCCAGAGTGAATGTCCTTTAGCAGTTCAGTAAAAAAGGCTTATAAACATGTTTTCTTTAAGCCTATGTACACAATAGGGAAAACCATATAATAGAAGTGGATTATTCAGAAAAATGTTTTGCTAAAAACTTGATAAAAAGGTTTTGGTCCCACAGCAGAAAGCTTAGTTACAAAAGAAGAGGAAAAGAGGCTGCTCACCACTTACAGCCCCTTATCTCACAGATGTTATCAAGGTTTCAGTTCAGCCTTAACAGCACTGAAAGCAGGAAGGAAGACCTTTGTAGGCACAATTACATCCTGCAACTTTCCACCCTCGAGCCTGAAAGTGTGTCTCACTCAGGGAAGTCCCAAAAAGTTTAGTTCAACACTGGTAAAAATGATATTGCCATTAGCAATATGGACAACTTTCCAGCTAGAAAGGAATTCCAGTTGGCAAGGACCTGCACCATGCAGCATACGCAGATGTCCCTACAAAGGAGGCAGAATATTTCCCCTCACCTTTGCTGGCTTGCAGTGGTGCCTGGTTTTCCCAGGGAGCCCAGCACTTGGCTCCTCTGCAATCCTGACTCCAAACTCTGCCTGCCCTGGCCCTTGGAGCCTGCTTTGAATGGGCCATGAGCCATTCCTATAGCTGACTGCAATCTTCATTGAATAAACGAGGCAGATACCCTTTTTAATGAATGAAACACATTCCCTTTTATTATAGTGGCTCAGACAAAAAAAATGGGGTTGGAGAGAGTTCTAATAATTCAGGTATGATTAAAAAGAGGATGTTTACTGGCTTGTAGGTCTTGGGGAGAAAAAAACAACACGGCAGCATAGTTTCTATATACATCCCTAGGGAAAAGTTCAAGAAATAAGAAAATGCATATAACCATTGTTCGTGTGCATTATGCAAGCTTTAAAAAAAATAGATAGGGCTGAGTTTCAGAGTATCAGGAAAAGTATTTGGGCTGCATTTAAGTGAGAAGGATTAGCTTGCATGATGTTGATTTATAAATGGCAACAACCAATCCCTTATATTCTCTCCTGCAGCCATCTCTCCTGCACAGTAATTCCCAATGTTCCCTTTTGAAAGCCCTTGATACTCAGTTAGCCCCGAGGTATAATGTTTGATAATATAACTACTGCTTCTGTCACTGTGTTTTGTACAAACGCATTATATGTGGCCCAGAATGGTAAAGATTTATGTATGGGTATGGAAAATAAAAATCAGCATTGATTAAAAGCCCCAGATAGACCATCCAATCCCGCCCAGAGAACATCAGTTATTTTGCATTTTGACGTGGCGATTGATAACTCATAAATGCAAGCAGGAATGACAAATGCGGATGGAAACTGGCTTTGACAAAAACGATAACAGTATCAGTCTCGAGGGGCGATGGAGGTATAAGCAGGAGCTGTTTAAAATATTTAATCATTTTATGAAGGCTGCAAGATGTTGTTTGACCCTGAAGGAGTGTGAATGTCACATGGATCAGAAATTGCCAAGTCTTTGAAGTGAAATAAAAAAAATGGTGTTATTATAGATCCTTCTTGACATCCTATCATTTTTGTATAGGATTAAAAATATGTATACAAAGCTCTAGATAAAGGACTCCGGCAAAAGATGTCTTGGTTGAAGGGAAAAAAAAAAGTAAAGACATACTGTTGTGAATTTTTACTTCAAAATCCCAAAGCGTCTCTTTTATATTCTTCTGGAATGGCATGAATAGAACCAGCAGCCCCCTAGTAAAAAGACTCCTTTGGTTTTTAACTACAGGGTAAATTACGCTTTACTTTTGTTACCTTGGGTCTGACTTTTGGTCTTCAAAAGAAAATCTTTTTTTTTTTTTCTCGTTGTACTTAACTGAGCAATGGGTATTGTGTGTGAATGTATATAAGTATATCCATATGACCCCTAGCTGTAACGCTACATTAAACATATTTATTTAATTATATACACGCACAAAGGTATGGAATGTGCAAGGTGTGGGGGTTTTTTATGGGAGAGGGAGGAACTGGCAACTCAACAGTGAATTGATACACTTAATTCTTATCTATATTTGTGTTTTCAAATTTTCCAGGTCTTCCAGAAGACCTGGAACCTAACCAGTCAAGAAAAACTACCAAAGCCACAAGTAAATTCTGAGTGAATATTCCCATATGAATGAGGATTAGTTTATGTTACACTGTGGTATATCAGCAGATGAAATATTACACTGTATATTTCCTCTTTATCTGGTGTATTTCTTCCCTCCCTCCCTCTTCCATACCCTCATCTCTCCCTCAAGTAACTGGGCTTTGCTTTATTTTATTATTTGAATTTTGTTTAGTCAGGGGCATGTGGATGTTTAGAAGGACATTTATTTCAAGAGGGAGATTTCTGAAAACCGTGGTTCTTTTAGGGTCTGGTTTTGTCTTGTCCTTGAAATACACTTTCTTTTCTTTCCAGTTTGGTCTGTTCCATATGTTTCTTCAGGGCAATTAATCATTTAGACTCGACATATAATTTGTTTATTCAGTAGTTATAGATCTGCAACCTTTCTTTTCTTCCCTCCCATTAAAGATTTTGCTTTCCTATCACAGACATTTTCATTAAACATCTGTTTTATGCCTTTACCTAATATTCACTGCTAGGAGCATGCAAAGATCTTGCTTGCTTTGTATTAAGTTCCCCTCGCCCTGCCCAAACCACTAGGAAATTACACATATTCAACTTCACAACAGACCCCTCATGGTACAGTGCGGTCACAGCTCTTTGTGTATCCTGCACGAGCTGATCCTTTTATTTGCTTAGGATAGCACAGACGCTTTGTTCCTTGCCGTAGAAGGGATTCTGCCTATTCTCATTTACATGTCCCATTGATTTCAGCTAAGTACATACAGTACATGGTATTGCAGCAAAGACCATTGGAAATATCTCTGTTATTGCAGCATGCTGCACGCTCTGCAGCAAATCTGCACCACAATAAAGCTCTTCCTGCAGCATCCAGAGATCCTCAAATAGCAGCAGGAGGGAAATGCCTGATGGTGTCCTGAGTGATATGTTACATTTGACTGTCACTTCAGGTCTGCCTGCTGGAGCTGTTCCATCCCGGTTATTTATTAAAGAAATTTCAGGGTAGTTTGGTTTTTTTTTCTCCCTCCCATTCTTATGAATTCCAGACCTTTTCCTCCTCCGTTCACAAACGAGCTCTCCTCTGAAGTCTGAATGACAAGCCAAACTTCGTGATCTTAACATAGATCCTTACAACACACAGCTTTCTGAATACTTCCACAGGAATATTTCATGCTGACGGACAATGCCAGAAAGGACATATGCTTTTGTTGCTATTTTACTCGCACACTTTCCCTCAGTATGTCCCAGTCACGTCCAGGACTGTTGACTTTAATTTGCCATGTCTCCTGGAAACAACAGGAGAGCATTCCTTTCAAAAGGGACCAAATCTGTCCCACAACATTTGCCTCTATTTTATGCTAATAAAATTCCTCCCTGCCTTTTTTTTTTTCTTTTTTTCCCTGTCACTGCAAGAGGGTCTGTCTCTCTAATGACACAGGTGGATGTGGTACTTGCCAAGGGGAGCAAAGTATTAGGAGCAGAAAAATATCTACTGACATTTCACCACGTGAGTGGCTTTGGGATGGCACAGGGAACACTCTCTCTGGCAGCAAAATCCCCAGGCCAGGTCCTTGCTGTAGACAGGGTGTTTTCTATTTGGGCCAGTACACAGCAGGGCTGTGACTGACACCTCAATGTCACCTCCAGCTTTGAGCCCATTTGCAGTTGAAGGTGCCAGCAACAGTGGGTCAGCTTCCCTCTTGCAGGAGAGAGCAAAGCCCAGCTTGTCCAACCAGCAAATTTAGATAAATTCAGCTCATCTAAATTATTCATAGCTCCTATTCCTGTTTACATGTGTACTTTTTAAATACAAGTACAAATGAAAGCCAACAAAGGAGAGGTATTTTGTATAGCCATAGTCTCCAACTTAGACATCTAACTGCTTTTAATTGGAACCGTAAGTCATTCAACCATCAAAACAAATGCTGGTCTGAAAGCAGCAGCCAATTTTATAAGCTGGATCCATTAAATGGACCTTGCATGCATTTAACGATCTCTGCACCCACCTCAAATGAGAAGTTTTTGTGCCTACAATAGGAAAGTTAATTCTGCCATTGACCTTTCTACAGTCATCCTACCCTGCTGCCTGCCTTCTCCCAGAGCCTGTTATTCTCCATTTTTACTCCAGAATGAGATAGAACTTTGTCTTGTGTGTTCCTCAGCAATTTTGGGGTTTTTTAAATAATGGGGCAATTTGTTAAAATTTTACCTTGGTATTCTTCAATCTTAACAGCTAAGGAATGACAAATTTTCCTTGAAGGTATATTTTATTTCAGAGTAGAGCAAATCTTAAACAGAGAATGATTAAAGATAGTGAAATATTTTGTTTAGGACAGTGCAAGATTTTCATATCAGCAGAGAACTAAAAACCAAAAGAATTCAGGGTATACCAAGGTGACCTGCTTTTGTAACTTTTCCATAACCTGTTAGCAACCTGTAGCAGTCATTTTCCTTACAGTTCTTCTCCCCACACCTCTAACTTCTTTTTCCCCCAGAGATTTCCTTCATGCAACTCTTTAAACCTGCTTGTTTGGTCCTTGTCCTGTTTGTCCCGCAACTCATCCCATAGGATGCTTAGTTTGGAAACCTCTTCAGTATAAATCCAATCCACAGAAAACACTCCCATTTTGGGAGACAGGAGGAATGCCGTGGTAGCTTGGTGCAATGGTTGGTTCATATGTATTTTTATTAAAAAATTTGCTTCTTGTGCCAGATAATCTGCCACCTTCTGTGCTCTGTGTAGATCTGCTGAGGCTGCATTGTATAAACTAGACAGAGTTTGGTCAGCGTATTTAATTCACCCTTGCTTCTTTGACTATCATTTGTTTATCAGGAAAAGACTGGTCTAGACCTTAATCAAAATGAGGAAAATGAAATTCCTACTAATTAGGGAGATCTCAGCACTTGCTAGATCTTTTCAAAGATGAAGAGGTTAATCATTTGCAGTCAGACAGTAAGAAATGAACCTCTTGTCTCTTCCTTCATCCTCTATGCAGTTCCTCCATTTCAACATCCTTGTTACTAAATCTGAGACAATGTGTAATTATACAGAAGGAAATCTCTCTGGGGTATAGCTGAAGTTGCTTAAATTGTGCTGATTTACAAAGATGAAGGATTTTTATTTTTTTTCCCCCAACTAGAAAAAAAATTACCTTTTTTTCATAATGGCAAACAACCTCCTGCAAAGTCAACTCCTTTTCTGAAAGTCATTGCTAGTTTTATAATTTCTGAGTCATTAGATAACAGATAGAACTCCACACTTAGTGGTTTCAAATGTTTATGGTCTGCAATTCATTCTTAATGAGCTCTCTCCATGTCTTTATTCTTCTTCACACCCTCCTGCTGGGAAATGTCTTACTCTGCCTTGGCTTTTGTTAATGATTCCACAATCATTTCAGAGCCATTTCTTCTGCCTTATGTAATTCTGACACTGCATAAGAGCCTGGCTCTGCAGCCTCACAGTTGGAAATGTAACCTTTAATGTATTAATTTCTCTTGCTCAAAACAATTTAACCTCTGTCTTGGTTTTGTGATTGCTAAGTGTTCCAATTAAATGCCTCTTTCATTTTTTGTCCTGGAGGGCTTGATCTTACCAGTATTATGTTTAACATACCCTACCTAGCAAATGACGAGCACTCCAGGGTCCCCTCAAGTGTTCTTTATCAATCCACTATCTATCTCATGAGTGTCTGTCACATTTTCAAAACAACAACAACGGAAGAGATTAATTAAACTACTTTTAAACACTAAATAACAAAAACCAGTACAAGTGGAAACAAATAATTACATAGCAGGAGAAGGAGTAATCCAGGAGGAATACATGCACTACCCCCCAGCCCCCTGATCAATAGTAACCCATGAATGCTATTTAAATGCTGAATCTTCCACATCAGGATGCAACCGGGATCAGGAGTTGTAAGAATGTGAAAATTAATCACAGTAACAAAAAGTCTCTGTGTGCTTGTCTTTTTTTATTTCACCACCTGGCACTTAACAAAAAAACATGCCCAGCAAGTTCTGAGAGGTTTTGAACCAGCATCCAGCAAGAAAACATCTTTTTGAATAGAAAGAGGGAGTAGGAACAGGGGCAAGGTGGAAGGATTGGAAAAATATCCTCAGATAGGTCACAACCCCTAGCACTATTGTTTGTAAATGGTATCATAATGAGTTGACTGTCAGCTACTTCAGTGGGGAAATTCCATGTTTTCTGTTTCCTCCTAATTTCTTTTTGCCCTATGTCAAACTTATTTTGACCATCAGCTTTATTACATTACATATTAAGGCTTTTGTGTAAAGTAACTGAAAGAGTGATAGAATAAGACTTCAGCTGAGCCCATGCCTGTTTATCCCCAACTCTTATCAAGGTGCTGCCTACATGTATCTGGACTCAAAATGCTGTGCAAGCGACCCGGGAGCAGAGGTAACAGGAACAGCAGTCTGGCTTGTGTCACAGGTGCTGGGGGCCATGCTCGGGCTGCCCACTGATGGTGGGTAACCGGTGCCATCACAGCTGCTGTGCCCGAATTCAGGGCAGCAGCAAGCACTTGAGGTGACCTGCCACTCCCCAGGTCATGGGCAGGCAAATGAAGGAACAGCAAGACTTCAGCCAGGCATCTGAGACAGAGGGGAAATGGCTCGTGGTCACCAGTGCTGTTTGCTGATGCTTGCAGATGTAATTCCAAATACTTCCCAGACAAATGAAATTGTTATGGTGTGCATGCTTCACAGGCATTATCTGAAAGCAGGAAAGGATACAAGTCATAAGGAATTATTTCAAGGCTAATGCCACTCGCTCAGTCATGATTTCTTTTCCAGCCATCCATCCCCAGGAGCAGTTTAATGGCAGCCCAGGGAGAACCACACCACAAGCGCAGCCTGTCCTCCTTGCTCTTTCATAAGCACTTGCTGGAGTCCAGACACAGGAGAAATAGCTTTGGCATGTTTCTGGCATTAGAGCAAAAGTGCCCCTCTCTCTCTGTACCCACCCTCCCACACAAGCAGCTGGTCTGGGCTGAGAGTGGTTATTGGTTTCTAATCCCACCTCTCACTTGCAAACTTCAAAAGCTTTAACTCTGCACTTTTCACAGTAGGGTGTTGGTCTGAGAGCTTGATAGACCTTCAGAAGGAGCACAGGAATGTCAGGCAAGGCCTTGGACTTTACTGAATGTGCACACACCTCTTCATCCCTGTCTCCCTCCTGCAACCTTCTAGCTGTGCTCACGGCACTGCTTTCCCGGCTGGGAAAGCTGGTAATCTTTTTTTTAGCTTTTGTTGTCAGCTTTCTTCTCTCTTAGTGAGACCTGTCAAGAGCAAGCCCATCTCTGAAGAGTCAAATCTCATTCTGCAAAACACTGCAGCTTCCAAAATCGTTAAAGGAGTGCCTCAAGTATTTACCACTGGTATGAGGTTCAGCACCATTTGTCCTGAATTCCCTTAGTTTTTGGGGTGCTTCCACCAAGATGATACTGCAATAAGCTTTCCCACAATGCTTCTAAGTTTCTTGGAGTGCTCGTCGGGCAAGTGTCTGATTGCCCATGGCTCTACCATTGCATGGTAATTGTGCTCTCAGACACACAAAGGGCATCATTTAGGTGCCCGGACAAAAGTAGCTCCTGCAGTTAGCGATTTCCTAAGTATCCACATGGTAACTGGGAGATGTGACAACTGTGGGAGACCCAGCCGACAGCAAACCTGGCAGCTGAGGGACCAGAAGGATGTCCAGGGTGTCTCAGATGATGGTCCTAGATACGTTGGTTTGGGAAAATGAGCTGTGCCTAAAGTATCTGAAGCTCCTTAAATGAATGATGAAACTGTTAGTGTGTAGGGTAGCCATTATCTGTAGTGCCACAGTCTGGCAGGAACAGAGGAAGGCACTGCTGTGAGCTGGTAGGATGGCATTGCTCCCTAGAAGTCAATATTTACAAGAGACTGCCAGATGGGTGTGCAGATCTTCCTCAGCCCCAGACTAATCAAGAGTCAAAGGAAGCAGGTCAATGTTTGCAATGTTCAGCTCTCCTCTATTGCTTTATGTCCACATTTCCACATAGTGAGGAGACCTTTTCAGTAGTAATGAGATCTCAGCATCCTTTTCAATTACATCGTGGCCACGGAAAGCTGTTGACTAAATGCATTTTTATTTTCAGACTTGCAATTTTTACCTGTATTTATCACAACAGCTCCTGCAATCACAGCCATGAGGTTTGGTTTTAGCAATTATCTGCTACAACAGTGTCTCACTTACTTACCTCTTGCTTAAAAAGCAAAACCCCGTCTGCTCACAGACCAAAGCACTTCAGGAAGAGATTGGTAATTTGTAGACTGACGTTTTACCTTCATGGATGTTACACATTGGCAAGCTCAACCCATTGTGTGCAATCTTTGGTAAAACTGAAATTAGATATGTTGGTCCCCTTCAAAAAGAACATGCGGTATACTGACAAAAACATATTTAAGTGTGTATTGGAAATCTTCTGTGAACAAGTGTGATCTCTAGGAGACTTTTGAGATGGGATTCTTCAGATGACATGCCCTTCACTGTGGAGCTTCTCACTAAGTCCTGTATCCCTACATGCTTTGGTACAACAGGACCTCACTCCTAATTGGAATCTGTGAGCACAAGATAGAAGAAAAATTAACCTAAAAACAAAAAAAAACCAACAACAACAAAAAAAAAACCAAAAAAAAAAACACCAAACCCACAGCTGATTCGGGCAAAAGTCACACATTAAAATTACTCTGAAACAATTATTTGCCAGTGGTTTGGGAATCAATGCTTGTTTAAAATGTATTGATAACAACAATTTAAGCTCTTCATTACAGATCACAGAATCACAGAATCACCAGGTTGGAAGAGACCTTCAAGATCATCGAGTCCAACCCATGCCCTAACACCTCGACTAAACCATGGCACTGAGCACCACATCCAATCTCTTTTTAAACACATCCAGGGATGGTGACTCCACCACCTTCCCGGGTAGACCATTCCAGTACTTTATCACTCTTTCCATAAAAAACTTTTTCCTAATATCCAACCTATATTTTCCTTGGCGCAGCTTGAGACTATGTCCACTTGTTCTGTCAGTTGTTGCCTCGAGAAAGAGACCAACCCCCACCTGACTACAACCACCCTTCAGGAAGCTGTAGAGAGTGATAAGGTCACCTCTGAGTCTCCTTTTCTCCAGGCTGAACAGCCCCAGCTCCCTCAGTCGTTCCTCATAGGGCTTCTGTTCCAAGCCCCTCACCAGCCTTGTCGCCCTCCTCTGGACACGCTCAAGCATCTCAATGTCCTTGCTGAACTGAGGGGCCCAGAACTGGACACAGCACTCGAGGTGTGGCCTCACCAGTGCCGAGTACAGGGGAAGAATGAATTCCCTGCTCCTGCTGGCCACACTGTTCCTGATACAGGCCAGGATGCCGCTGGTCCTTTTGGCCACCAGGGCACATTGCTGGCTCATGTTCAGTCGTAGTTCACTACTATCATTTGAGCCATTATCTTTTTTGTGCCTGTAATGTTGTATACTATGAGAAGTAAATTAAGTGAACTCTTGATGCGTCCTTTAACTTTGGATAGGTTTTAGGATTCTGTGAGAATATACCAGCTATATTTCATTTCTCTTGAGGATTCTACTCTTGAGAAAACGGTTAAAAATTTTCCAACATAATTGGGCTTTCACTGGAAAATTAGGAGTTCATTTAAATAATTTATTTCACATAAAGTGTCTTTTTATGTAGAAATTTTCAACTTTACATTGTAAAGGCAAGAACTTCATACTCGAGAACTTCAATTTCCAACACAAACTAAAATAATTTAGTTTAACAATAGAACATCTTTGAAAAAAGCCTATCCATTTTCAGTTTTAAATGAAAGAAAAACAAATTGTATATGGGCAAAATGCTCTTTTCTAATAGTTCTAGAGCTGACCTCTCCACTGAAGTTAATGGACCAGATCATAAGGTATTTATTCAGTATTCTCTTGGGAATTTCTCCAGTTTTACACATGCAAATGCCAAATATCCGAATATTAAGTGTATGAACCTCTGAACATTACTTTCTGGAAACAGTAGTTGCTCAGCATTTATTAGTCTGTGTAACAAACTTCTTCACCCATGGCTGACTATCATCAGATGATGAATGCTCATGCAGTTTTTCTCAAGCTGTGGGATGGAATAATACTGCAAGGCACATTTTTTTTCCGTGAAATAGTCTTCTCACAGAACTATGCTAAAGCTGAGCTACTCCTTCTATATACAAGAGAACTGCACAGGCAATATTTCAGCTTTTGCTGATCCAGCAAGAAAGACAAGCAAAATGGCTCTCCTGGGTTAGAATCTGTCCAAAAGCAGCAGGGAATGTAAGGATAGGTCTCCTGTGCTTTGAGAAAGAAGTTTCTGCTGGAGCTTGTACGCTGCAGCCAAAGTTAATCAAGAGTCCAAAATCAACTTAGAAAATTAATAGCATGATTTTTTTAAAGCTTAGCTCTGCAGAAAAAATCTCTGATATATCTGCAAGATTTTGTACAAACAAATATACACAAATGCAAGACAAGACATTATAACCTCATTAGAACTGTCACTGCCCAGCAGTTACCAAGATCGTGTTAGGTACCTTTCACAATGGATCAACATGCTCAGATAGCACCGACAGCAAGGAGCTGCAGCACAGAAACCCGTAAATGTGCATGCAAATGCAACACAAAATAAAATTCTGTGGGAATTCAGACACTTTTCTGTGCTAGCTGTATGTTCTTAGATTGTCTTTTCAAATGCTCACGTGCCAAAAATGAAAACAACTGCCCCGCTGCTGAAAAGCATTGGCAGAAGGGTGCTCTATAGAACAGATGAGAACTTTGTGATTGTCACCTATGGATTTATTACTGTCAACAAGTATCATAAAGCCAACCTGTACTCACGCAGTAATAGGCTGTGTGAGTGGAACCAGGAACCTCACTGTCATTTGCCGCACTGCTGTTCACTCCAGACAACAGTCAGAGTCTCCAGCAAGGGACGGTGAGTGCCTGCTGGGAGGCACGTGGACTTAGAACCCCCCCAGGCACATCACCATCCCCACTTCTTCCCAATTTCTCTCCAACAACAACTTTCCAAAAGAGCAACCTGCTCAGTCCCCCTAACAGAAAAACAACACTACTAAAAGGAAAAAAAAAACAAAAGCCCAAGCATTATAGCCTGACTGCTTCACTCAAAAAATAAAAGATCAAACGCTATGGGTCTCATCTGTAGCTCTTTCTCAACCAGGTGACCCCACCACCTCTCTCACTGTGTGACCACATGCTAAGGTTTTTCTGGTACGATGCTGTGTTGAAGGCTTTGTGCTCCTCTGGGCAATATGTGAGTAATAATTGAGTAATAATAGTGGTGTTTTCTTGCAGGAAGCTCGTTGTACAACACATGCCATTGGGTTCAACATCTCCCCTCCTCCCAGCAGTTAACAAGGAGTATTTAAGATGATATCAGAAAGTTGCTAAAGAAAGTTTGAAATAAGTAATTTTGTAATCTGGCAACCAATTTCAGTCTTTTTGTGCAGTGATAGATTTAATAATTTATAAATCAGTGGCATGAGCAAAGCAAGAACCAAAACAGAACTACCCATTTCAAAAGTGTAAAGACAGTTAACCTTTAAACAGATGGATAATTCCAGACAGCACTGTAAAATTAATAGAGCCTAAACTGTAGGTCTCAAAGCTGCAGAATACATCTTGGGAGACCATGTTTTTGAGATCATCATAAATCAATTTTTTTCTTATCAGTCCCTTATGCATAAATCGACTACAAGGCCTGCTAGGTTATGAATATGTATGTAATGACATGACAACTGATCCAATGCTCCAGTATCAAAAGTCCTGTGATCTTATTGCTTATACTGAACCATCAGCTTCTTCACATCATACAGAAACAGTCACAACAACAATATGAAGGCTGGACTGGGAAAAGGTAAGAAGAGGAGATTTTCTGCAGGGAAAATTTTAGTGAATGAAAGCACAGAATCTCTCAAGGAATCCCATTTCCATCTTTGCATTATTTGCAATTCTTTTTCCTCATTAAATCATGTCTTTTCTGAGACATTTTACTTTCGGCATCTAAAATCTTCCAGCGTTGGAAAGGAGCAGAAGGCAAACTGTGAACTACAAGGAACCTGATGGCTTTTCCTGTCTTCATGAACATACATGTGCTTCCATACAAAAGAAAAAACCTGACCACACTCCAGGATAGTGCAAACACACACCCCAAAAAACCACTTACACTTACCAGAACAAGAATTACTAGAAAACATATTGTTTGCATTGCCTTAAAAAGCACTATTGAAAGCATATTTCATAAAGGTATACATTTATAAGTACAGGATAAGATCAAAAACCAAAAAGAATGAGGGTTGGGATGGAAGTGAAGCTCAAAGAGTGATGTTACATAGCTGCCAGGCTCAGATATGCCAGTCCCTAGGAGACACTTTCATTAGCAATAGGGAAGATGCTGGCTGTGGAATAAACATGAAACTTGATCTGATGATCACTTGCCTTGATACCACATAGACCGCTGCTAATTATGAAGCTGCCTGACAAGCAAATAGTGCTCCATATTTATAACAACAGACAAAATCAGCCAATTTGTCATTTTAATGCCTGATATAACTTTGAATTTTCCATAAAAGCAGAAAGGAAATGAGGACCAAAGTTTACAGTTAAAAAAATAGAGGGGAACATATTTCTCTGGATTCCCAGAGGTCTTTGTATTTTTCCCTCATCCCACAATACTTCTTCACTCTGGTCTCTGCAGGGATTACTTTTTACTCCTTCAGTCACACAGACATGGAGGTTCTCACCCATGGTAACAGCAAGGCAGGGCAACACAGTGAAACCAGCCTGCTGTAAAACCAGTACAAAGCGACAGTGAACTGGTATCAGCTCATCTGAGGACAGAAATTATGTCCTCACTTTCATTTGCCCCCATCCTGGGTAGGCAATGGGACTTCATGTGAACAAAGGCAAATAAAAGGACATGGAACTGGGAGATGTGTCCTTACTTGAATATTAAACAAATGAGTATCAGCCAGCAACAAATGGGGGTTTTCAGTCCTCCTTGATTTCACAGAAACACAGGCAGCATGCACAGAAGCAGTGCAGTACTAGAGGTGACTTGCTCACTTTACACAAAAAAACTTATTTGAACAGACACATGCTGAATCGAATATACAACATAAAGCTTCTAAGCTATATGTGACCCACTTTTGCAGATATCTACTGCTTCTGAGTGCTCAGTATCACATTAACATAAATGCCATTAAGTTTTGGCCCTGTATCATCTTTATTTTTTATAGATACATAATTATTGAGAAGAGGCTGTTAACTTTTTATTGACTTTAAATATAGTCTATCAGTTCTCTCTATCTCACTTTGTTTAAGGATTCGCCCAGCAGAACGATTGTGCTGCCGCCACATTGCTGCATTTTACAAAAAAATATGCTTCTGCTTCATGGAGTGAGGAGAGATCCACTGTACCCTCTCAGGTGCACAGGTACTGGGTACACACAGCAATTGATACTGGCTCATCGCAGACATGGGCACAGCCAACCCTTTAATTTAAGAAAGCTTGGCGCCTACTTTTAATGCATGTTATAACCTCAGTAGTTCTGCAACATCATAAAAATAATAAAGAGCAATGTCCCATGTCTAGAAACAGAAATTATTTCTATCGGAATTGATGCATTTGGTGTAATTAATTCCCATTTTTTAGCCTTTTTTAACTAGGAAACAGTCACTCAGTTCCAGCAGGAGAAGATATTTTAAAAGCTTTTTATCTAGTTTTTAAAAAAATTGAATTTGCTGTTCCATCTGATGATGGGACGAAGCAGAACTTTGCAGAGTGTTTAAGCACATTTCAATCTCATAATTTTATCTGGACTGCCCAAAAGAGACACTCAGCATAATATTTCACATGTCCACAGGTTGAAACAAGGTCTCAACTACAATCTGTTTGATTTTTTTTCTTTTTCCCACAAAATAGGGAAGAATTACGTTTAGTATATATTGTGCAGAGAGAAGCTTACCCGAGATTTCCCTCTTGATATGGCCAGAAAATCCTTCTTGGGGGGAAAAAAACATGTCAGATGCTTAAAAAATAACTAAGTATTTTAGATGCTACTTCAAAAAAATGTGGTATTTAACTTGCCACCACCTCCCCAAAACTATTAGTTTTCCTGCTGGGTTTACTAGCTGAAATACCTCAGTGTTTTCACTGAGCATTACCATGTTTACAATAAAAAGAAAGCCCTACGGGAGTCTCATTTGATTTCATTGCACTGTTTATAAATTAACAAGAAATGGAGACTGTTCTGAATGGCAGAGACAAAGAGAAGATACATACACACTGGGAATTCTGTAATGGCAAAAACAAACTCATCTCTGATGATAAACAAATCCCTGACCAGAGATGGCTGGTTCAGCCAAGGCCTCTCTATCCAAGGTATAGGGAGGGGTCACGATGTGGTGTTTAAAATCTCAGGGCTACTGCAGACAATGACTGAGGTTAAATCTTGCTGATGAAATCCCAATTCATTGATTGCACTTTTTATTGCTATCTGTGGAGGTGACTGGAAGCAGTAGTGAGCTGTAACTTGCAAGTACAGCATTCTCATTGGTTTTGCGGTGCTGTATTGTAATATGCTGCTGATTGCAGCTTAATCAATGCTGTGATGGCAATACAGCAGAATTGACCCCAGAGATCAGAACTGCCACTGCTCAGCCAGTGCACTGCTCCTTGTGAAACACAGAGGCCACGGAGAGCAAAGAGCCACAGGGCATGAGAACTCATCCAGATTCCAACTTTTGAGCACCTCCTGAAGAACTCCTCTGGGCAGCACCACCACCACAGCTTTTTGTTAACCTGTGTTTTCCACCCAGCCATCCTGTAAATGCATCTTTTAGAGGCAACAGTTAAGGAGGCTGCTGGCCATGCATGGTGTCCTCAAATACCAAGGACTTTAATATTTTGTTACTTCAGACTCTGACGAAGTGGTCCTGTGCCCTCAGTTTGTGAGGGTTTTGTGATTGGAAAAACTCTCTCAAAATTTTGTGGTATTTCCATTTATCCGGAAACACAAGTTAACTCCCTTCATAAGCATATTTACCTGAGCAACAGCTACAACTCCTCACAGAGACATCAGAAGAGATAAAATAGATAAATGTGCTCTTCACTTAAGCATGTGCTGAAGTTGTCTCCTGAATTGGGGTATGAATTGTGAAAAACCGTAATTGTATAAGACCTAGTTGCAAGTCTTCCCACAGTGATAAGGGTTGGACTATTACTTTCATTAATAGACACAGATTTCAATTGACTTTAATCCTCCAGCATGCTGAAGAATTAGAAGTTTAATGTAAATGTTTGGTGTCAAACAGAATTGAGGAATTTGTGGTGAATTATTTATTCAGCTAATTTAGCCTCTTTTTCCGTTAATGAATTCTTTGCTTTTTTTATAAGTGCATTTGTTATTCCAACTTGTTTGACCAAAGATTTGTGTGAATCTATTTCAGCTGGTGTTTTGTGAACAAGCTACTGACAAGGGCTTTCTTTCACTCATAGCTGCTTGAGCTGATGAACTGGGTACCTGAGGCTCCTGGTGCTACTGCTGTCCCCAGACTGGCGACTAATGCTTTTCAGGTAGACATGTGGGAGCTTGTGCAGAGAGGAACAGGGCTGCATGGTAGGATGAAAATTTAGGGAGAGAGATGAAGCTGCCCTTACCTTGCTTTCTGGTCAGTTAAGTCCGATCTTACTTTCAGAACTGGTCAGAGTAGGCTACATCTTCATAAGTAAAACAACTTTTGAAGCATGCTACCTCGGCCACAATGCTGTTGCTGCATTTCAACAAATTAAAGGATATGAGCAGAGAGATCCAGCTGCTCAAAAGCTACAAATATAAAGTAATTTAGAAGCCTTTGACAGAGGCAGAGAGGCAAGAATTTCTGATAAAAACACAGCTGCAAACAGCTTCGAGCCTTGCAATAACACAAGGAATGTGTATCAATTTCTGTCGCTGCAAACATCGACTGCTGAAACTTAATACCAACCTCGCCTTCGTGGTGATGAAGAGATGACATTTCCATTTTATTGATCTCACAGAGATGCAGTGCAGGCGGTGTCAAAGGGAGCTGGGCACGGGGGCACCCCAGCCCGTCTCCATGTACAACAGGTGTGTCCTGAGCCCACTGTATGGGTTGGTCCCCAGGAAGCCTGGACAAGGCAAATCTCTTGGAATACACGTGCAGCTAAGAGGAAGAGAAACAAGATTCCAGTGGAAAACCAGACTTAACTATAAGATCATTTGTGTTTCTCACCAAACAGAAGACCTTTATATTAAAATAGAATCATAGAACGCTAGGTTGGAAGCGACCTTGAGTTGGAAGATCATCTAGTCCAAATTGCCTGCCATGGGCAAGGACATCTTCAACTAGATCAGGTTGCTCAGAGTCCTGTCCACCCTGCCCTTGAATGTTTCCAGGGATTGGGCATCCACCACTTCTCTGGGCAATCTGTTCCTGTCCCTCACCATTCTCGTAGTCAAGAATTTCTTCCTAATATCTAATCTAAACCTGCCCTCTTCCAGTTTAAAGCCATTCACTCTTGTCCTGTTACTACATGTCTATGGAAAAAGTCTCTTCCATCTTTCTGGTAGGTCCCCTTTAGGTACTGAAAGACTCTCCCCAGAAACTTCTGTTCTCCAGGCTGAACAATCCAAACTCTCTCAGCCTTTCCTCATAGCAGACATATCTACACATTTGTATTTAACATTTATGGCACAGTATATCACAGTAACATACCTTAGGAAAAGTTGCAGCAGCTGAGCTTCTTTGGCCTTTATGAAATGACAAAACATGAAAATATTGTTTTAAGAGGTACTAAGTGCAGATGATCTTAAGTGCGGGGCAGAGTAAAATTATCATCAGAGGGCACATTTGCACATCAAAGGACACATTCAGAGGCTTCAGTTATCCAGATATTCTGATTTTCAGCAATAGGAAGTGCTGGGCTTGTCTTGGTGTTTAATTACAAGGTCCAGCAAGACATACTTTACAGCGCTTTTTTAATTGCATCACAGTATTTGTCACATATATGGTATCAAAGTTGCTGGCACTGTTATTTTTTATTTTCTTCCTACAAGTTGATGATGTGTGAATGAAAGTGCTTCAATGCTTTTAGCACTGTCCGTGTCATGAAACAGAACATAAAAATATTTTCAGCGTATAAACTGAGGAAGGACCAGGAGCTGTTCATAAACATGTGCCTTTAATTTTGTTTCTGTCATACACTCCCCTCACACCTTGAAAGGTGATTTTATTCACAGAGTTAAATTGTTCAAAGGCATGCAATGAGATATCTGGGGGGAGGGAGGTTGATGTGCATTTCTCATGTTTGGTTCCTGCTTCAGGAGGGAGCTGCATTCCTCCTGTTGGAGTCCTCACTGAGCTCCTGTCTAGCCAAAGGCCCAAAAGTAAGGAAGAGAGTAAGGATTGAAGCATATTCCATAGATAAAAGTTAATCATGGAGAATATTTTACTGGAAAATTTTGAGTCTGTCCAAAAAAAGAAAACTTTTGGTTTCCTTCATAAAAAGAAAACGCTGTGAATTCTCATTTTATAGTGAAGAAAATATTTATTTTACGTCAAATGAAATGTTTTACTTGGCCAGAAATTAAATTTTTCAGATTTTTTTTTCTATTTGCCTAAGGAAAAAAAAAAGTTTATTCAGACCAAGAAGAAAGACTTTTTCCCTCCAATATTGCAATGCAGCCAGCCAACTGAAAAGTCAGTTATGTGCATAGCTTTAGATAAAAGTAGCAACTTTTGGCTTTGCTGTGCTACAGAATGAAAAATGAAAGAGATTTCATTTTTCCTGCATGCAGGCAGAAAACAGCAATATGATTTTCCACTCCTTTAGCTGGGCCTTCTGACTCGGCAGAGAAATACTCTCACATAAGCTGTGGCAGAAACATCATCACACAAGACACAGAAGTGACCTGCTTTCAGAGGGACCCATCAGACCAGAAGATCATCTACTGGAAGGAAAAGGAGGCACAGGACGTGGGGAGACAGTGACAGAAGCAGGCAAATGGAGACCAAATGGATGGACTGTCTGTAAGAAGAACAGCAGCAGGGGATGTGAGCCCAGCAGCAGCAAAGACAGTTGTCTGGGATGGCCAGTGTATGGCAAATCCCAGCACCAGCTCCTGCACTGGTTCCAGTGCTGTGCTGTCACACATCCCTCTTGCTGGTTCCTCCCCCAGTTGGAGGGAGAGCAACCCAGGGGCTCTGGCCCTGCATAGATGTGAATGCACCTGGAGTCCTTATCAACACCACTCTCCTGGACACAGATCAATAGCAACAGAAGAGAGGTTGTGATACCAAAGTGGATACTGGCAGACCTATTCCCAGAGGAAACCTGATCCTCTCTGCAAGATCTGCTATGCCAGAGTCCTGCCTGCCTTCTAAATAGGTGTATGGGTTGCATCTACTGCTGGCTTTTTCTATCATGCAACTTTTCTTGTGCTGGAAGGTGATTTGGATTCCTGAAATCCAACCAGGGGAGGCAAGCTGCTAATGAGGAAATGAGGTGTTAGGAATAAGGCTCCTGCTCGTCCATGGAGACACCTGTCTGTCCAAGACACTGGATTCCATACTGCTATCCAGTGGCTGACCTAGCACTGTGCAATGGTGGAGTGGCATCCTTTTCAGTGGACATGTACTTTTGCCTGGGCAGAAGCAAATTGTGGACACTTGGGAGCCAATTGCCACCTCCTGCCAGCTGCTATGCATGGCTTCTATAATTTCAGGTATATTGGCAGCAAAAATAATTGCAAGGTGCGATCTGCTAACTTGTCAACATCAAATTTCCTAGCTGTGAAAGTGACCTGAATGAACTTAGCCCTGGGCTGGCACAGCCTCCCTTGTGTGCATGGCATGACATAGACAGTTGCCATAACTTCTCCAGGGTGTCCACTCTCCAGAGTAGTTTGCAGTCCATGCATCCTGCATCAGGCAAGAATCACGCCATGCTCTGTGTCATTCATCCTGATTCAGACACTCCAGTCCACAGCCAGGGAACCTGCTGTGCCTGGGACAGCCCTTTCCGTGCAGTCTCCAGCACACACCTCCTCACTGCAGCAAGCTGCCCCCACCTCCTCTGATCACAAGCCATGGTGGAAATGCCCTCCCGCTCTGGCACCACCCTGTACACTCTGCTTCCACACAGTCAGGAGCAGCAGGAGCTCACCCCACTGTGCTTTGTGCAGGCAGGAGCAAGGAAGAGACATGGCAGGCATGCCATCGGGTGGGCATGCTGGCAGCAGGGAACTTTCCTGCACCCAGACCCAGAGAGGTCCCACACCTCACAGTAAAATACCCCCAGGGGCGCTTCTGCTCTTGCGACCTTGAGACCATCAAGGTTGCAGCCTCTATAAACCCAAGTGCCTGTAGTGCCTTGAGTGGGAAATAAGTGCAGTTCATCAGGCCCAGGCTAATCCTGCAGGGAATATATTTTCTTTTGAAGGTCCTGACAGAAACCATAAGCCTACCTCAGAGTATCTTCCCAGTGGCTGCAAGTGTTTTTCTCAACATTCAAAGCTATCTCGGTTTTCCTTAACAGCTCTCTAGAAGCATGAAAAGAAGGACCTCCCTGTCTTGAAACCTGAGAGGAGAAGACAAGACTCTTTCAGGCTGTGTCATGCTTCCTCGGGAATCCAAATCCCTGAAGATGTGATTTCTAAACCAGTCAAGACTTAATTTCTGAATTATGTTGTGTAAGGTACTCAAAACATAAAAGTGTCTCTCTAATGTGCCACTACAATGAGTATGTAGAGTACAATATTTGCAATAATTTAGCAGGAGGCCAGTTGAGCTGATAAAGCCTGAGACAACTTATGAAAATACCTAAAAAGGAAAATTTATATTTTTTTCCAGTCATGGATATAATAAGCATATTTTCCTAGGCACGGTCTGCAATTCCTGCCTCCCTATAAAATGAATGTGTTTCCCGAGTTAAATGTATAGCACCAGCTGAAGTGAATGGGGTGTGTGTTTGCTTTGTTTTTCTTATTAAATATAGATTTGTGGTCAATCAGGAGTTGTAAAAATATTACTGAGGTGGTTACAGCCAATAATATTTTCCTTTGATAATTTTATGGCCCTGTGGTCAAAACATGAGTGTCTTGAGTGTGAAAGGAAGCAGAATCTGATTCTGCATGCCATTACCAACTTGCTGGTAATTAAAAAACTGAAAAAGTCAACAAAAAAGTGCAATGTATTCTCACTGTAGCTGTTGCTGCAGTAGTCACTGCCAGCCACAGAGATTTGCAGGCTAAACCTCACCACTGGCACTGTTTCCCTTCTCTTTCCCCCTCGTCCTCCCTTTATCCTTGCAATACCCACTTTTTTCCCTGGCCTAAAAGAAGCCACCACCAGAGATGAGTATCGTTTTACAAATATCATTTTATCTATCATCTGCATCTGGCCGAGACAGGGAAATGCTATTTCACAACAAACAATTTCTTGGTTAACAGGAGACTTCCCTCCCACCCTTTGACCACTGCCTCCCTCCATCCACCCCACTGCTTTCTACCAAGCTACTTCCCGTGTCTCCACCATGCTGTGGCACTGCTGGGGCTGGCAGCCACCCACTGCCCCATCCTGGGGTGCTCCTGACAGGGCCACCTGCTCCCCACTGCCCTGACAACTCTCCAGGCCCATGGGGATAACCCTGGCCTTGGCCAATCTGTGACCAAGCCGACCACGCCAGGCTGGCAGTGCAGACATGGGGCGTGTGGAAATGGGTTCTGCCCTGGTAATGAAAGAGTGGGAAGCACATCCACAAGGGAAATAGGACCAGGGCTGCTCTTCTCCGGCGATGTCAGCAGAGAACAGGCAAAGGTCTGCAGATGGGCTTTGGAGCTGAGAAAAGACAGAATAAAATGGGCACTACCCTTTAGGGTATAGCAAAGCCAGTTATCTGAGACTGACAGTTCCCCTTTGTCCCCTGACTACAAAAACTGATACGCTGGAGCAGACTAGATGTGACAAAATGCTTAGAGCTGGAGAAGCACAGTGATAGCCCAGCACCCTTTCCTTTCATTGGCTCTGTGGCCACCATGTATAGAATCTGCAGGCTCATGCTCCAGGTTGTTAAAAATGGTTCGCTTGTCTGAAATATAGAACTCTGAACTTTCCAGAAAGAAAAATACGCCTCAAAAATGACAGGTTTTTCTCCCTTTAATGACTTGAAGATGTTGCAGCATTAGACATAAGAAGGAATCCTCCCTTGTGAAGCACTGAGTGGCCAGACATCACCAGTATTCCTTTTTTAATCCTTTTCTGCTTCCTTACCAAGAAGCAGCAACCAGTGTAGCAGAAGTGCTGCCATCTCAACCAAGCCATCCCACTGCCCCTCCTCCTGACACTGCCTCAGCTCACACACATTACAGACAAAGAGATGGACTCTCAGCCTGGTAACTGGCTGAATGGCATAAGTATCACCCCAACCCCACAAAATGATCTTTTCTGCTAGTCTGAGACTGGCCACTCCCAGATGGTGGGCTCATGGGGATGGGCTCTCCCCCTAAACCCCACTGAGTGCCCTGCAAGCAGCACCAGGGCACTGGGGCAGCTTTGCCTTTCCCTCACTTTCTGAGGAGGGCAGGCAAAATCCTCTTCACTCCTGCTCAACAGAAGATGGTGTATGAAGAACTATTCATGAGGCAATTTGTCTCTGCAATTATTAAGGACTGCATATACTTATTAGATTACATATAATACGTACCAATATGTGCATGAATACATGGTATTAAAAAGAAACAAAAGATTTTAGTCCTGCCTGAGCATCTTTATGCAGTGTCTGAACACAGCATTTTAAAATACAAAGGTACAAAGCTTTTCTTCTTTTTTTTTTTTCCTGGGGGAGAGCATGAGGCAATAATTATACTTCCCATCTTTTTTTTTCCCCAGAAAGAATGTATCCAAAAAAAAAAAGAGAAAAAAAATGCCAGCATCATTTCCTCCCACACACTTTTTCTGTTTTTACCTCTTCAGAATTTTGGTGGAAATAAAATAAGATCCAATTATAAAATTGAGAGAAAAAATTGATTTGTCAATTGAAAAAATTTTAACACTTGCAGAAAATTATATAGGCATTTTCCATTTCAAGTTTTTTATGAAAAATCAGAACATTCTGAAGACGTTGAAATGTTATTCTGAAGTATTTCGGTTTTGTCAGCTCACTATTTTTCAACAAATACATTTTCAGTCAAAAATTGTCAATCTCCTTTTCTTCTCAGATCCTTTTGCGACTACCTCTCAGCATCTCCTTACACCATCATCTGCCAGCTTCTGGGCCCACAGTAAAGATCATTTACCTCCTAGCAATTTTCTGCTAATTGGGTCTTTTTCCTCATGCACCCTACAGCAAAGGCAAGGGGGGGAGCAAGACCCTCTTATTCCACCCAGCACCTCCCCTGGTCACCTTTCTGGACTCTGCTTTTGCAAAGGCATTTGTGGATAGGCAGAGGTGACCTGAGACAAGTGACAGATTGCTTTCTTCATCAATTATGGAAACATCTCTTTTGGTGGGGATTTTTTGGTGGGTTTTTTCCTGGCATTGTTGTTTATGGCTTTTTTTTTTTCAAAGCACAAATATGGATTTATCTGGACGGGAATATGTTTCACAAATTAAATGATGTCTCATCGTGAGGATAAGAGGGGGAGCATCCACTAGATTAGTTAATAGGTCTCCCATCTGTACTGTCTACGATATGATGATAAGCATACCTAGAAACTCAGGAAACGATTCACAAAAGCAATCAGATAATGAGGAATATAATTCTCAGAAGGTCCTTCCTGTGTTTGAACAGGGGGAACAAATTAAAAGCTCAGGTTGTGTGGTAGCTTGGAAATAGTGCACATGGTGACTAAGACTCTTATCAGAGGCAGCACTGAAATAACATTTTCTGCTAAAGAGCTTGAAGAAATATGTTACAAAATTATTAATAATGCATTAAAATTTGCAAAAGCATGAAGGCAGCGATAGTTGAGCTGTGTACTCCGGGAGTTTGAGTGGAAAGGCAGAAGTGCTTATAAGGCACAGACAAGGAGGTGGCTTCCAGTTAAAATTGCTCACAGTGTTAAATATGGGGGTGATAATAAAGGTTTGTTATTGCTTCTGGTAGTATTGGGCTAGAAAAATACAACACAGCACAAGAAAATAGAGCACACCCTCCCTGAGAAACAGAGACCCAGCTCTGTCCTGGCTGCATTAGAGCAGCAGCAGCAATCAGCCTGTGGACAGCTGTGGCCACCTTTGGAAATCTGCAGCGGGCAGAAGCGGTAACACCCACAAGGAGAGGGTCCTTCTCCCATCCTTAGAGCAGCATTTCAGACAGGGTCCTGCAAAACATCCCATCAGTCAGGCTGCAGTGCTGTCTTTGTAAACTCCAGGGAGGAATGTAGTGATGTGATGAAGGCTGGTAATACACACCAGGAATGCCCATAAAGGAGATCTTAAGCAGCTGCTCATAGTGTGCTCCGTGGAGGACAGAGACTGGCCACACCAGGGTGCAAATCCAACCCCCAAAGCAGGGATATCCCAAGGCTAAGTTTTGTCAGTGCCCTCTCTTCCTTTAGAAAGTACCACTGCTGCTTGGCCAGACATTGAGGCTCCTGTTCAGACTGATGTGCTCATAGTTTTTGTGCCCATTTCTGTCCAAGCCAGCACCTTCTTCCCCTGGCATCATTTCAGTGAATTATTTATGCTCAACATACGTGTATGCTCCAGGCCCATGAGAGACCTCCTTAAAGTTAGCCAGGCAGAGCTGTATGCATCTAACCCTTCATTATAACACATATTAGATGTATTATTATTATTAAATATATATCAGGGCTTTTGGTCTCCTTTGATTTTGTGGAGACCGGGAAAACTAACACTTTTTAAAAGCCTACAACTTTGAAAAGGTAATCTTCATGTTTTATTAATAAATTTGTAAGTACCTCACTGGTATCTTCATTGAGTATCATTCCCTCTCATTCTTGGTTCACTCTGACATGACTTGAAAAGTATGTGCTGTTTGCCAGAGATTTATTTTTCAATGTCATAATTCCAACCACGAGATAATATTGAGCCGTGGAAAAAGGAGAGGTGACCTGCCAGAAGACTGAATAGCCAAAAAGTGCCTTTAAACTAGACAAAAGCCTTTTGCTTTCACTTCAGAAAAAAAAAAAAAGAAACCCACACTGCTTCCCAGGTATGATCCAGATCTGTTATATACAAAAAAGTTGTTCAGTATAAATCTTTATTTCGTATTTCAGAAGGAATGCGATAGAAAACCCATTCTAACAATAAATGCTAGTCACCTGAGGTCTATAGCTTGTTTTGCAGCTCAGGAAAAAAAAAAAGCCTCTGTTCACCCTTGGCCAACCGAGTTACATTTTCTGCTATTATTAATGCATTGCAAGGGGTTTTTTCATATCAATTTGAAATTATGCATCTGGGAAATCCCAGTACAACGGCAGTCAATGCTTTGTTTCTCTGTGTGGCCCTTTGCAATTACTAGAATGTGCAAATATAATTTAGCGCAGGTAAAATTCAATCAGTCACCCCAAGCACAAAGAAATCTCCATCTCCCAGAAAAAAACCCAGAGAGTGTTTCCCTGCAAATGGCACAAGGGAGCTGTAAGAGTTTCTAAAACAAATTTATTAGAATATTTAAATTCAAGTTGTAATGGGAAATTTAGCTCGATAGGTGAGGTGGTGGCAGGCTGAAACCCAGGCGAGGCAGGCAGGCAGCTTTCGGGGCTGTGGGCTCGCTCAAGTTACAGCCCCAGTTCTGCTTGCAGGGGGTGATTGCAACACCAGGCAGGCAGGCTGCCCAAAAAGCAAACCTGAGGGGTGCAAGGGAAGGCTGGGGGTACTGAGGGATGAAGGGGCTGCCGAGGAGCGAGGGCAGAGGTGCAGCTCTCTTGTGGTGGCACCAGAGAAGGCAGGAGATGTGCTTCTCAGCCAGGCTCCACACACAGCCATTGACCATGGAGGCACCACCTGCCCAACTGCGGGTGCTTGGGGGGCCACGTGCCAGGCTGGCAAAATGAAGGTCCAGGAGAGAATAGCTCCACAGCTTTTGAAAATTACACCATAATTAGGAGGTATAGCTTTAAAAAGAGAAAATTAGAGGGAAGAAAAAAATGCCATTTTAAGGACTGCTCTATTTACACTTCTCAAGCAACTCCAGTACCATAACGTTTTGTTTTTGTCAAGCAGCAAAGGCTGCCCTTCACCTCCCGCTATTTTCAGTGGGAGCTGTGTCATCTCCTTCAAAGGAATCAGGATCAGGCCTCCAACGCGTTAATAAGCAACAAGAATTATGGAAAGAATTACATTTAATGTGAAGTCAGGCTGCCTGCAGTGATCACACTGCACAGCCTGTCACAGATTGCTTTGTGCTGGAAACCTACAGCATGGACTGATCCGTGGATGAGACAACTGCAAGACATTTCCTCTTGGCAGGAATATGGAAGGAGAAGATGAGAGACAAGTCAGCAGCGTCTAAGTGCATATGTGGATGGCTGCAAAACTCCAGATACACGCAGCTCCACTTCTGACATTCTGAGAGCACTGCAGACATGGCATGGAAGCAACAGCCTTTGCACTTCCTGAGCAGTCATGACCTCCCTCCCGATGAAAAAAACCTGTTCTGCTTTGGTACATCTAAAATCCCAAGGTTGTAAAAGCACACGCCTCAGCATTAAGAAAGTACCCTTTTACAAGTACTTTGGAAAAGAAAGCATAACAGTTTTCTTTGTCACTTCCCTCTGAAAGAAGCATTCCTGCCTATCTTCTGGAAGAATGAATCAACAGAGGAACACGTTGTTCCAAAAAAACCTTCAAGCATACAAAAAAGGGTTTGGGAGATTGTGTCTAAGGTGACTCCCATGCTGGCTCTTTGTCTATAAGACTTATCTTACTGAAAAGGCTCAAGCAATGTTTTTGTTTCATGTCCTCATAAGCCCAAAGGAAGCTGTGACCACCGCAAGTGGACCTGCTGCAGCATACAGCAGAGCATTAGGGTGCCATTAAAGCTGGAAAGTGTTCAGCCAGTGTGAGAGCAAGGGGGGGCTTTTGCTTATTGTAAATAGGAAAGAATGAGAAACTGATGAATTTCCCAGAAATAAGCAGCAGAGCTGAGGAATAGCCCAATTTACTCATTCCCTAACCTGTGATTGCACCTGAACACTGAATATGGTCCTTCTACCCATAGTGAGAAGCAAGGTTATTTCTGTGATCCTGCATCACCATTGCTGAGCTATTTTCCATTCATCTGTCTAGCAGGTCACCTGTACACTGTGGCAACTGGTTTTCTTCACAGAATGGGCAGCTGTGAAAAACAATCTTTGGGGCCCCAAACTAATTGTGGACAATGTTTTCACAACCCTTGTGATCAAAAATGTGCCTACTTTCCCACCCACTCATATTTCTGCTGCTCTGATCTTCACCTTTGGACTCAGTCTTTGCCTCCTTTTGCTCCTACAAAGGAGCAAAGCAAAGCCATTTCCTGGAAGTTCCTCCCTTCTTCCTTCTAAATCACTCAGTTGCGTCCTGTTTTTATATCTTGCCCTAAACCTTTCCTTCGGACTATAACTTACAGCTGACTGTGTAAAACAACATCAATATTGTAACAGCCACTTTGGAGCTGCAGTGGTGGAGCTCTCTAAATACGCATATTAAAATCATATGAAATTTCAGGGGGGCGAGGGTGAGAAGCGCCATGAACATCCAGGTGCTGATGACTAAATTGTTTTCAAATTTTATTTTTTTTTTAATTTCCAACTGGCCTGGAAATAACAAAATGTAAAAAAGGTGCTTACAGTTGTTTTGAAAAGCTCCCGTGTTGCTACAACCCCTGCTTACCTTATGGATGGCTTTAATTCAGGGTACAACATTGCTCCTGGCATATGCTGAGTGGTTGCACCCCCACCTCTACATTAAAAATCAGTGTTTCCTCTGGAAGTTAAAACATCCTGAGGAAGAGAAAAGAAAGCAAGAGGATTTATCAGACAGAGCCTGACACGTCGTAAAGATGCAGCATTGTTATCAGGTATCATTCTAACACACTCGCTGCTCTACACCACTCAAAATTTTATGACCACAAAAACAACCCACACATACATGCCAAAGTGTGACTAGCCGAAGACAGCTCTCAGCATGTTAGCTTCATTTCGCTCAAGAGACAAACAAGAGATCACAGATGAAACTGCCTCCACCACACTGACGTGAGCAGTAAGGTAGGGTTTTGTCAAGGAGTCAATGCAGCTACCAGACCAAGAGCTTTCTTTTCGTGGCTTATAGTACCTGTAAAGCCTTCTGCTTAAAAGCCAATCAAATAAGACACTGAGTCACTTAGTTGCTTCCTAGAGACACATAACAAAAGCAGTCATTGTATGAATAGTCGATGCAAATATTTTGTTCACAGTTAATTCAGAATGAATAACACAGAATCATATGGTTAGTTCTGTGCTCAGGTACAGCAAGATCTATAATGCATAAAATTGATGTTAAATGCATAAAATCTCCTGCTTGGAGCATCAAAACATAGTCATGGCCTTGAATGCTGATGTTAAACCTGAAACATATTCCACATACCACATGGACTGCAGCTAACATTAACAGCTTTCCATTGTAACAGCTACATTGCTGTAATTGGGCAGGCACTGGCTGGGGATTTCTTCAGAGACCTATTTTTCAATTAAACTTTAATTTTCAAGTAAAAGGGTTTATATAGAATGAGATTGTGTGCACACCTAGTTGTTGCACTGTTTCAGAGCATGTGATTTCTAGGTTTATTGTCCAGAACATTTATTTGTCCAGAACAGTGCAGGGCATGAAAGGAAAAGCAAAAGAAATAAAAGCAGGATGATGCTTTCCAAACTCCTTTCCAGGTTCAGGATAAAACAGATATCCTGGTCAGCAATTGCAGATGTGTGGTCAGCTTGTCTAGTGCACTATGAGTTATCTCAGCAAGGAGAAATGCATTCTGCATTATTTTCCTCCTGAGTGAAGACAAACAGGAAGAAAAACCACCAGGAAAACAAGAAAGGTGTTAGTCAAGGAAACCGAAAATTGCTCTTCTAGGAGGTCAGTCTTGCTGCAGCGTGAGTTTAGGCTCCCTAACTACTCACTACCTGACTCCTCTGCTACTACTATTCATCTGCCTGGGGCTAGTGAGAGGAGTTCAAGACAAGCAAACCCCAAGATTCCTGTGAATCCCTGCTGTAACTCCTGCCATTCCTGCTCTCCCCATGCCTGCAGGCATCACTACGGGTCCCTTTGGTGGAGTTCAGGTGAATGCAGGAAGACAACTCTCCTCTCTGGGTCCAGACAGCAGCTCCCAAGCATTGCAGGGAAAATCCATTACTGCTTCCTGGTGTTAAACAGTTAAACCAGCTGGATTTGAAGATCTAGGAAATGAGGAGGATGAGATAACTACATTTGCAAGAACATTTGTTTTGAATCCAAACCATTTCCCCATGTGTATTAATATGAATTACCAGGAGATTGTCTGAGGATTTATATGTGTAGTATTCCAAGAGAAAAGAAAAAAGAGCCTGAGCAGGAATAGTCAGTTTTAAATTAAGATAAATTACTCCAAGTTTCACTTTAAAATATACTCATGTCCGTTGTTTATGATCCTAGAGTTCAAAATGCTGAGCGTGTCTGCTGAGAGGATATATACCTCCTTTGCAAAACTCTGCTCTAGTTGTTTGAAAGACAGCCTGATAACACCACAAGGAAAAAAAAAAAAGAGGGGAGGGAGAGAAAAGGAAAAAAAAGAAAGTGGTAAAGAAAGAGAGGGAGTGAGACTACAAAGCACTATTGACAATTGCTAATCTTGAGGGGGGTGGTTTCAAAAGTTTTAGGCATCAACTACAAATTAAATTTTTTCAAGATGAACAAGAGTGTAGTCCCTCTCCATTTACATAATCAAATAAAAGGTAAGATTCAGCAGCATGAATACTCGACCTGCCAGTAAACTGTTTGTTTCTTAGAAATAGAGAGAAAAAAATTTCTCTAGCAAGTTAGCTCTTTCTCATGCAGTTCATATTATACATGGCAGAGACAGAAGATATAAAATTTGCTGCAATATATTAGTTTGATAACATTGTAGAGAGTTTCTCATCAAAATACAGAGATGGGGAATTATAGTTCCAAGGCCTAATTTAATAACAAAGTATGCTGTTGTTAAAACCATTTTTTGCCTGCTCTCTATAAGCAATGTGTGCATTGTATGAAGAATATGGGAAGAAAAATGGAAGAATTATGCAGACAAATACTGGTATGTGACCAGAGCTTAGGAAAACATGTATCTGCCTCTCAGTGTTCTTATTGCCCATAAAAGAACATTTCACATGGTCAACAGCTCAAATTTATGTGGACCCTTAGGGGTAACTTTTCAGTACAGTGACTAGAACTTACATACGCAACCGCGTTATTGTTAATGGGAGTTCTGTGGCTACTTCTTCCACTCAGTGCTAAACATGGTGTCCTTTGCTGTAGAAAGCTAACTATCTACAGACCGCTCTAGCTCCCACTCTTGCTCTTCTCCTTCATCAGCAGTCTCAGAGGAGCAATGCAGAGTGGCCCAGAAAACCACTTGCTCCTTCTCCTCGCACTCAGCTGCTGACAACCACTGAGAGGGCATGTCCTTTCCCCTCACCATGAGGACTGCACAGTATCTGTGATGCTCTTGTCTTTTTCCATTGCTGACTGCAGGTGAATCTTCCTCTGGCTTCTCTCCCTGCCCAGAAATGTGCCACTGTTTCTGCTGTGGTTTAAGTGCTGGAGACCTTCCAGCAGGTTTAGCACGTCTTTGTGCCCCCCTTTTCCCTTGGGTGTAGCCAACAAAAGGGAAGGTCTTGTCTCCACTGATTTTGCTGGGTTTTATTCTTGAAGACTCTTTCCTGCTCTTACTCTCTTGGTGTTCCTCTTGTGATGCTGGCCGTACTGCATCCAAGTAACTATCTGGTCATGACTCCAGCATGATGAACAGAGACCAGTGCAGGAGCATTATGAATTGAAACAATAGTTTGAAAATAGGTAACCAACAAATGCCTGACAATAATTATGGGGCTTTGAAAAGAGGATCGATTTTCTTTACTGCAGCTAAGCTTTAGGGTGACATTTTAAAACTTTTATCAGCAAATCTAAGGGCTAGAAACTTCACTTACATGTGTGTCTTCCCTAATCACCTGGCCACAGGCACTAGGACACGAATAACAATGCCAGGTACTGCAAAATTTGCTATGAAATTTTCACTGTCAACAAAACCAGAAGTTGCTGTGCACCAACAAGCCACTTTGCTCTGATAGCTTGAACATCCACAAGAACTTTGTGGCTGTTGGTCACATGCCATCTATATTATTACACTCCCATGTTTGGTTACAGGTCTGGATGTGCAGCTGCCCACTATGGCCAGGAGCACACCCACCCAGCCAACAGGAGCCTATTGTTCTGTCACACTCTGATCTGAAGTGGAGTTGAGAGGGCTCCAATGCTTGGGTTGCTGATGGGTATAGTTGAAGTCCACTTGTGCCTGGCTGATGGTTATTGCGTTTCCAATGGTGAGGTCGGGTGTTCTGCTCTGGTTTCTGAGGTCTATAAAGTGGAGCAGTAGTTTCTTTATACTTGATCACAATACCACATAGCATTTAATAACAAAAAAGATGCTGTCAACATCTAGCCAATCTTATTATCTTATTATTTGTCTGCCAAGAAGTGTAAAAAATCAGCAGTCCTGAAGGTGCTCCTCCCTCTCAATACTGGTTGAACATCATTTGTGAATGGACTGCATCCATGGAGAGGAAACGTATACTACCTGCAGATGTGAGTACATAGACACTTTTCTCTGTGAAATAATGAGAACCCACATAACATCAAGAAAGTCTCACTTGGAAACAAACACAGGGCCAAGGACATAATGATATTCCAGGTAATTTTTATAGGCTCATCCTTATAACCTGTACCACAGAGACCCCCTGCTCGATGGAGGAAGAGCTTCACTATCAAGACTCCTGTCTATTTTTTTGCAGCACCGGCTAGAGATAAGGTACCAATTTTATTTGCCACCATTTAATTCCTTTCTTTTTAATTAGATGCGTTAGGTACTCAGAATCTTGTTTGGGATTGGTCTCACAGCCCATCATATTTCTTAAGCTATGATAGGACAATTGGCCATTAATTCAAAGCAGTGCTAATAATGGTCGCCACAGCTACTAGGAGAAACAAATGGGAAGGCTCTTGAAAGACCTCTCCACTTTTAACCCCCTTGATACAAATTTAGATTCAAGTCAGACAAACAAAACCTCAATATCTCAATTATACTTCGTTTAATTGTATGATTCCCTTTTGGCCTATATTATTGGTCAGTCCCCAGCATATGAGGAAAAAAAATGATGGACTGGGAGGGAGTGGGGGTGTAAATTATCTAGGAACACATATATCCCTTCCATGCCGTGCCTTTCCATAAACCTTCCAAATGGCAGCCAGAGAAGGCAGCCCAGAGTCACTCCTTGAGCAAGGCCGGGGCACTGAGGAGCCTGGGAGCTGCAAAGCTGACCTTGGTGGCAAACTGTACCCACATCTTGGAGAGAGCAGGCTGTGGCAGACGATAACAGAGCTCATGGGGGCGAGGGGGAGTTGCCTGTCTCATGACACAAGCCCTGAATATTCTGTGATTTTTGTTCTTGGAAGTAATCTCGCCCACCTTCTCCCCTCCCTCCCTCCTTCATTTTCTTCTTCGACATGCAGCCCTGCTCTGGTATACTGCCTGAGTGGGAATTGCCTGCAGGTCCTGATGTAATAGCTGTGCCATATGGTCCCTTCACACAGTGGGAAGGTGGAAAAATCCAGAAGGAAAAAAACCAACAGCATCCCTGGAAAACTTTATGTAGCAGCTCAGCAGAACTACAGCTGTGGCCACAAACAGAGGCAACAACTGGAATATTACGCATGATGCATAGGGCACGGCAACAGCACACGGCCTCCCCAGAAGGCTGCTGAGCTTTATGTCCCATTTAGCTGAGAAACCTCCCCGCATGCCGTAAAGCTCCATTACAGCACACAAGCAGGTGTGGCAACCCCGGTGTTTTCTGTGGTAGATCACTCAGCTTCTCTTGCCTTCAAAGTACCCTCTGCTGGCTGCCTTTCTCCAGGTGTCTGCAGAGAAACCTAATGAGACTGATTGGGATGTGCTGATCAGCTTTCATTATGAGCTGTTCTCTAGCAGTCCGATTAATCAAAATAATGGTATGTGCTGTGCATGTATTTTATGGCTGTACCCAGTTTTGCTTTCAAAACTAAAATAAGACACCTGTTTTCCCCACCCTGTCTTGCTGAGTAGTCCCTTTAAGAGCATAACCTTGTTATCAAATATGTGATATACCATCAGAGCTGGGGAGCTTCATATGCACATAAATATCACTCTTCCAGTTTGTGCTTTTTATACTAGCAGAAGAATCTAATGGAAATAAATTCAGTCCATGGGTCAATTACAGGCTTATTTTCATATTTATGGACTTAATACTTCCACACACAAAAAGATTCTAATGATAGCCTAAGGCACGGAGTAATCAAAACAACAGCTATTGAAAGGGAAAGAACCAAAGAAAAGTACCACTTTGAAATTCTAACCCTATCTCCTGATATTGTTATATACACTATGCAAAAAATGCTTTTTCACAAATGAGTATGATTTTTTTACCTACTTACCATCAGGGTAATGTTAAAAAGAAACTAAAGGCAAGAGTTGCTACTGGAACAAAAGCCACACTTTTTCCACCTCCAAATTTAAGAAATTAATGCTTCAATGTGAATAATCAAATTTCCATCTTTCCTCTTGTTCCTCCTTGCCCTCGTCTCAGTTAGCAAAGGAGGCAGGATATCGTGCTTCCTTCACAGATGGGGGATGTCCACATGCTCTGCAGCGGCTGAAGGGTCCTGGAGGCATTGGCCCCCCTCTATGAGAGACGGCAGGCATACATTCCTCACGAAGCAGCTACATGTCTTTGGAGGCTTCACCGCTGCTTTGGGGAAGGGGAAGAGGGAAAGACGAGCTTTAGCTTACTCTGTAGAGCTGTCAGGATAGGTAGCAGAGAGGTATGGAATTTAGAAGGGCTAAAGGAGCTGCTGTCCTGCCCTGTCCTGTGAAGGGGCTCCTTCTTCCCTGATGCTGGCCATGGAGGGCAGGCTGCATTCCCTCCCCTGCTGTTATTGCTTGAAGCAGCCCCCTCCAAGATAATTCACAAATTTCCTCTTAGGTATCAGCTGGGCATATAAGTATTTGTTATCCCAACTTTTTTTCATGTATATTTTATGTGCCAAACAAGGATGTAGGGGGGAAGGAAGGGAACATGTTTAAGATTTCAATGCCAGCTGAAGCAAGATAGACTGCACGAGCTATCAATGAGCACTTCATGCATTGCAACTTCATTGTGTTGTTTCTTGAGTTAGCTGTTCATTAGGAGTCACTGGATTGGAGCATCTAGCATGTGATTATCTATAAATGATATGTAGTTACTTGGAACATTTTGTGAAGTCATAGCAATCTCTATTGACAATGCATCTATTAGTTTGGTCAAGAGGTCAGCCATCAAGAGGATTTTTATGGATCTGAATTCAATGCAAAGGGCCCTAAACCTCAAGCCTTAGTTCTCTAGAAATCTGACATAAGAAATAGCAACAGAAAATGAAATATTCTCCTCATTTGCTGATTATTTCCATGGCCCCTGAATGCCTATGAATAAACTGTGCCACACCACCTGACACAAGAAAAATAGCCATAGAGGAAGCTTAATATTTGCAGTAACCTCAGTTTCCTGGAGCTGGAGCGATCCCTTAAATAATTTACAGCTCCAAATGTGAGATAAGACTATCTCCAGTTCTGGCTTTGTTGTGTGTCCTGGGTTATTCTAAACCACTTTGTGCAAGGGACATCCATCATTACAGAGCCAGCTTTACCTTCATCCCACGTAGACATCTGAGAGACAGCGACTGGAAAGAATGCCAGAACTGGAGATAGTCTGATGTCATTTTAATGATTGTAAATTATTGAAAGAAGAATACCACAGACAGAGTCCCAGTCATTTGGAAGTGTTTGCTAAAATGTCTAAGAGGTCTTGAGTGACAATCTCTACTGCACAGACGCAATGCAAATAAGGTTAATGACTTTCATTTGGGAGGGAAGAAGTACATAGGGCAGAGCACAATTTCCAACTCTATGCTTCAGGACTCTCAATGGAAAAAGGAACAGCTCTGCTCAGGATTGACTCCATCAGTTCTTCTTATATTCCAACAGCATTCATAAGATAAATGGCATTAAAAGCAATAAAACACTTAGTTTTATTTAAGCACAGTTTGTCAAGGACCTCAACTTTTACCCACTCCACTCAACATACTAACTTCAGCTGACATCACTACTATCTAGCATCAGATTTTCTGGGGGTCCAGCAGGCTGCCAAAGTTCCAGAAGCTGCCAAAACTGTTTTGTTACAGCTAGAAAGAAAGCAAGAAGGGAAGAATTATGAGGACAGTAAGAAATGTTGTGATAGATTTGTATATGAAACTGCCCTAGCAGCTGTGACCCTAGACTGAGCTTGGTGGTGGGCAGTGGCGAGCTTCCTAACCCAGAGGATAAGAAGGTAGAGGAGCATCACAAAGAGCAGCAAGCTGACCTCTTGCCTCAGGAAGTGAGATGGCTTGGACTGTGATCTTTTCAACTGCCTTCTCCAAAAGAAAATTTTAAAGACAGTGCAGTAACTGAAAAGACACTTGCAATGTCAAGAAGTGCTTTCTATGCAGTATTACAAACTCTCACCACCGATTACAACATGTGTCTTCTCTGCCACACAGGCATTATCTCATCTATTTAAAAGATGGGTAGATTCAGTCACAGAGAGGTCATATCCAAAGTCACATACAGAGCTGGGAATTAGGAGCCATCAAGTTGCACTATAGCAATGTAAGACATGGTATCTGTTGACTTCACAGTCGGAAGCCCAGCATACAAAAAAAAAAATTACCTACTGTCATTTGAGGCATTTTCCACTTCCACACATCTGCTCAGGGCACTATATATTGGCTCCAGGTCCCCAAACCATGGGAAACAGCAGGCTTCCTGCACGGCTGCTTTGGTTGTGTTCCTCATTTCAGGCCATTGTTCCAGACTGTATCTTTTGTTTGGGCCTTGGCAGGCAGAAAGACAGAGCATGCTAATGAATATCTTCGCTGCGAGCACAATATGAGAGGCATCTCATTTTCATTTTCTTTCCTGTAAGTATTGAGTTTTAAACTCAAGCTATGCAATCAAATGAAATTCCCTGTGAAATGATGGGCTCTCCCTTTTGTGCAGGTAGTCGAAAGACACTGGATAAGCCACTTCTCAGGCAAACCCACACCACCTTAAATGTTAGAGAGCAGTACAAACATGCAATTTATTGTTGCAGAATGGAAGCTCTTGGATATTTATTGGTAAAAATAGGAAACTCCTCTTCTACAATTTAGATCTCAAGTACTGTCCATACTTAAAAAATTTGATGCAGGTGATTGTGTTGCTCCAATATTGGTAGGAGAAGCTGGCATCATCATAACAACACCTCTGGCTTCTGTTTGTTTCACCTAGATTTTTACCTCCAGAATCATGGGTGGTTTCTTGACTTCTGGAAAGGTTCCTGGTTGTGGTTGTCAGCAGGTCGCTCAGAACCCTTCTTATCCATAATCTGCAAAGTTAGAGACTCTCTTTTATGTGTATGCAAATATTTCATCTGGCATTGCACAGAAGTAAGCTTATCCTGGATTGATCATGCTTGTCTACTGTAAGCAGAACTCCTGCTTTCCAGGAAATGCAACCAGGAGTTTGATGCCTCATTAAATCATCTCCCCCAAATTTCTGGCCCTCTGCTGGCTGAGATTTTCTGAAAGTGTGCAAAGAATGGTTTTGACTTTCAGCAGGCAGTGTTGAGCATCCGCAGCCACCACCGCCTCCCAGGGAGCTCCTGCCTGTTTGACAGTTTTGAAAATCATTAAGTCATTAAGCTACTATTTAAATTAGGAGCAAGAACCTAATTTTAGGTACCTGTATCCGAAATCTGTATTTGCTCATTGCCATCACTTCAAAATTCTTCATACTAGGGGCAGAATAGGACTTCCTCAACTCTGACTTCCTATATCAGCTCCTATAGTCTGACCATCTCCTTTTGGTTCCTTTCCTTAGGGGAGTTGTCTATGCCCAATTCTTTCCTGGGTTTTAAAAATTAAATAAACATCTTGGTGATATGCATTTGTGTGTCGATAGTCTGTATGTATGTGTGTACACATCTGCTTGCATGTGTGCGTGCCTAAATCAAAGTACTTTAAAAAGCTTTACTGTACCTTAATACACATTGTCTATCATCAGTGGAAGTTTTCACTATGTTCACAGAAAGGTGTGTGTGTGTGTGTCTGTGTGTGTGTGTATGAGAAAGAAAGAGCAAGAGAGACAGACGGAGAGAGGGAGAGACAGTGCACCAGGAATTATCTATGCATAAAGAAATTAAAAGAGAATATTTTTCCAGAGCAATTGAAGCCCATCTCCTGAACAATGACGACAGCTCCTCATTTTCGACAACAATAGAGGGCACGTAGGAGTCAGCTCATTAGAATATCTGTGGCTCTTTTCTGTTCTCTCTGCATTAAGCCCCCATAATGTCAGTTGTCACTTATTAATGACAATTAACTAGTAATCAGCAGTGAGACTCTTCGAGGTGGTCCTTGCCTGACAGGTGAAGAAAGAGAACATTGCGTAGTGCCATGCAGTGACATGGAACCTTCAAAGGGAGCACGGCATTTCCATAAATTATTTCAGAAAGAAATTTTCTTTTAGACATCCTCTTTAAAGCATTAGGATCTTTAACCCTAGAAGGACTATACGGTTGCAGCTGTCCTCCCTCCCCCCTCCCCTTATCACTAGTATTGGATAAAATTGGAAGGCAGCCTGATCTGTCATGTAACCCAATTCCCATCTGGGGCTGGAATAGCTATCAACCCACTCTGCTGAAACTATAAATACCTTCCCTTGATACTCAACCTTAAGTGCTCACTTAAAATGATGCCCAGATACCAATAGTGAAGTTGCCAACTGCGAGCAGCTAGGTGGATGGCCAGTAGAGACTGCAGCACATCTATTATAAAGTCTTTAAAAATTAAATTACTCACAAGCTCTCGATTTATGTACACGCATAGCCTATGAAATTGCACCATCTTCTCCCCTGTTTCTGATGGCTTTTACATTCCCTTCTTATGTCTTGTCTTAAATGAGGCAGCAGCTACTGTTAGTGTGTGTTTATACAGCAACCAGCATACTCAGGCCCTTGGACTCTGATTGCTATTACAATACAGATTTGATGTAGTTATTGCTCTTAGAAACACTGAAGTGGGAAAAAACCCAACCACCAGCAACAAAACAACCATTAAGTTTTCCCCATGCAAAGCTTTCCTCTCTGCTCCTCTCCCCATCTTATGCAACATCAAGAGCCCTCATCATCATACTTCACTCAAACTCTTTGCTCAGGCTTCTGTCCTTATCTTGCCTCCTTCTCCCTGACCCTCCAGCTTTTGAACAGACAATCCTGTGAAGCTTTTACATTAAATATTTCAGCTGTCCACTACAAAACCCTGAGACAAATTCAGCTTCATTCCATGTTTTTTGCAGGAGGTCAGAGAGGTTCCCAAACATCACTCAGGCATGCTTATATCTCCCAGCAGAGAGCCCCTTTGAGCTTCACCTTGCTAGGTCCCCTTTTGTCTCCTAACATGCAAACAGGCCTTCCAGCCTTCCCCTTTTCAGGCCTCTCAGTCCTAGCTTTGAAAATCCCTGACATCTGCTCTTGCTAATAGCAATTATTCTTCTATTATTTCTTTTCCCCACCTTGTCCTTCTTCTCACAGTGGATGTCCAAGCTCCAATTTTTTTTTTGTGCTGCTTTTACCCGTCTGATGGCTGCTGATCATTAGACTCCATTCTTAGTCATTCTTAAGTCTTATTTCTTCTTTGCACTTTTCCAGACTTCCAGTTGTCAAAGCACACCAAAAATGTGAAATGTGACACTCACCAGCCCCCAAAACTTGGGCGGAAGATCCCCATGCAATGTTAAGTCTAGACCTGCTGCCTTTTTTAGAGCAAAGCTATCTAATTTTTCACATTATCCCACCACAGAAAAGTGGTGCCAAGAAATAACAGACAGTTGATGCTAAATGCTACAAACTTTAGCAAGGTAGCACTTCAGAGATAGCCAACAATACAACTCTCCCTTGAATATAAAGACACACAGTGCTATACGGTGCCTCTCTGAACCATACTTTATCATCATGCTACACACTCAGATACTACTACGTGTAATTATTAATACAGCATGCCCACTGCAAACATGCTGAGTGCATTTGACCTTGGACTATGAAGTAATATACCAATTGTGGGCAGTGTCTGAGCCTGAAAGTGGGTTTTGGAGACAGCATTTGCACATTAATAAACTTAAAGCTTGTTTACTGTCAGAATTTTCCAGTTAAACCATTACAGTTACACTGGTAGCATTACAGAGTTTCTCTGCCACAGCAGTCCTGAGCAGATTTTCTTATTAGAGAATAAAAGTGGCTTTTCCCAGTTTGATTTAAATTGCTTCCAAAGTACTTTGGTCTAAATTGAGAAAAAAAGTCCAGAATGAAAATGCCTAGGGAGTGACTTATACCAGTCACTTACCAATAAGAAAAGCCATTAATGAGTCTCACATCCTACCTACAATGGGTCTAGTTTCACCTGGAACATGGGATGAACAGCAGTGACCTACTACACAACTTTTTCACCTTCATAAGTAGTACTTAGAAATTAGGTGTCAAAGACCCTGAAGCCAAAGGACAACATTTTCAAGAGCCACTTCTTGTGTTGCCGTACATAGTGAGTTAAGCTAGACTGAAGAGACACATGAATGAAGCGACATTTCTGAAAACATAAAACTTTGTAATGCTTTATCAAGATCAAAATCCCCTGTTATCCTGTTCCTCTCCCTCCCAGTCCACCCTCCAATTCCTTGCACAGCAATAGTGACTTGCAGAGCCATTCTGCCAAGTTTTCCTTGCTATGCTGGAGGCTGGGTGGAGAGCGCGGAGAAGATGATGTTCTTGACACTGAACCTGTAGCAGTGCTTCCATGACAACAAATAAGATGTTACACTTTGTAATCGTGCAGGGATAAACTAAGCCTAACCAGGACTTGAAGAAGGCAGTTAGTTTTGACAGAACACTGCTCCTCAGAAATGCTCGGGTTAAACCACAATTTCTTTGCATGTCCCAATACACTGTGCATTTCCTGGGGGAAAGAGGAAAAAAATGGCAGAAGTCTTCTTTTTGCCCAGCTGGGTTTCACTGCCAGAGACCATCTTCAGTAATTTACAGCAATGGAATCCACTAGTTGCAGAATGGGGTAAATGGCATCTGATCCAACCTGTCTGTCTGTATCTGAGGACAATGCCCATTTCCACGATAAAGCAACCTATCCTCCCATTCAAACATACAAAATTTTGTAATTTTAAGTAATTCAGCAGGACTGATATTTGGTCTCATCACTGTTCAGTCTTGAGTATCCAAACCTCACTGAAAGGAAAGTCAAGGGGTGAAAGGATTCTGGCCATAGTGATACACAGGATGATATAAAGAAACTGAAGTGCCAGCTGGCAGGTTGATACGTTTTGCCAAACTGATTTAGCACCTACCAGTCCACTAGTGAACTTATTTGAAAGAAACTGCTTGCTCTTAGCTATTGAATCTTCCATCTCAGATCATATTGGATGGAAGTCAAGTACTTGTTGTGATGATAATCCTTCTGGGGACCAAGGAACTGTGCCTGAGAGCATGCTCTAGTGGCTACACCTCTAGCTGCTGGTCATGACCTTTGGGCACTATTTCTGACCACGTGGCTTGTAGCATGCTGCTTTCTTGATTCCACCACCATGGGTGTCATTTTTGGGCAGGAAATACAGGTGCCATTCTGCTTTAGTGGTTCACGACAAGCTCTAATACAAACTTCAGTTTGTATACACTCTTAAAGAAGTGGCTTTGGACAAGTTGTCATGTGTACCAAGAAAGGTGACTTCCACCTGCATGACCCAGAAAGTTGGCCTGTATTTGCCTAATGTGTCCCACCAGCCTCTAAGATTTAATAATGTATGGTGTTCTGAGCAAATGAATCACGTCTGGACCCCTACAAGAGCAGATGGGTTGCAGGCACCCAGACTCCAACCTTCCTTCCTCAAGTGACCATGTGGCATTTAACCACAGGTGTCCTATAGCTGACAAGCCTGGTCAGGAACCTGTCAAGCTTTAACCTGCAACTTCAGACAATGCTGACACAACCACTCTGGACTGAAAAACAATACACTCTCACTCTATCAAATTGGTTCAGATTTATACTGTAATGATGGTCAACACATTGTGGCTTGAACAATTTAGTCTGAGAAATGCTTCTTTGAAAAGAACTAATAATTTTAACAATTAATTTTCCCTGAATGTTTTAATGTTCCCAAACTCTAAGAAGTTCATCCAGAAGTAAAAATTATTCAAATCCTGACAACCTGGCTATAACTAATCAAATTTAAACTTTTTATTTTTCACAGGGAAGGGAAAAAACCCCAGGTAACAACTACAGTAGTTAGGATAAAACTGACTAGATTCATTTTGACTGCATTGACCCTTATTCAGCGGTCACTGGACAGAACTGTAGAGATGTTTAAAAATAAGGGATCTTCACAACAGAGTAACTTGAGCTCCTCATTCCCAGTGAGAAGGTCTACAGCTTTTATAATCATTGCCTATTCTAATATTGGTTGTCTGAAAATAACTAGGTCCTCTATCAGTATCCACAGTCCTGACCTCCTGGTGCTAAACTACTGTAAAATCAGTTTTGCTGTATCACCAGTCAAAATACAGAGCTAATGAAGATGTGGGATAAAGAAGCACATTCCATAAATTATACTAACCTGAGGTAATCTGCATCATCTTAGACTTGTAAAATGTTCTCCTTTTCTACAATACATCCAGTTTTGGATATTGATATTTTCACTTAGCTATGATATCACCTTCTACTTAGAACAGCATCTTTCATCCCAAAATGTGGTCTCTCCACCTACCTGTAGGATGAAGCTGAGTACACACAGTGATGAAGAGGAACTAGGCAAAGCCACATGAAACATTATGAGAAGAAACTCAATCAGAAGAGTGAGGAAAACAAAAATTTGGAACAATTATGTTATATAGATTAGTACCTGGCCAGTAAATTTGGGTTAGCATTGTGTTCTAATCCATGGACAGAAAAGGACCCTGCTTTTAAATTTCGGTGAACAGATGGTGAAATCCCACTTCCTGCTACTTTCATGCTAGGAGAGTAACTCAATACTGCATCAGCCAGGAGACCAACACCTACAGAGCTGCAAGAACACTCCACATAGAAACTGGCCTCTCCTTGGAGGTCTCCTAACCAGGACCCCTGCCATATTATTTAAAAAATATCACACACTCAAATCTGAGATAGCTTGGGAAAATGCAAGCAAAAGCTGATGCACTGTGCCTTGATTAGTCTAACACAAGATAATATGTATATTTTATGCCTTTATACTTAATTGTAATTGCATTTTAGTGACTTCCATGAAAAGGACAGATTATATTTGGTGTCATTATTACTAGTGTAACCATCCAGAGAAATCTGTAACATAGTTATGTTGCAGAAGATATGAGGGAATAACCCACTAAATGCTATTTAAAAAAAAAAAAGGTCATTTCATTCAGGACTAAAGTCATCAGTACACAGAACTCGCAAATTTCCAGTGGTTTGCATCAGCTTCGAAATAGCAACATAGAAAAATGCACCGAAGCAGAAACCAAATCTGCAAAAATAAGCAAACCAAGATCTTTCACTCTGAGAACAGATACAAGCAAAGGTGTGAACTCCAGCAATGAAATGCTAAAAAAAAAAAAGAGCTTTATACATCTCTGAAAAGAATCAGACACACTGGATTTTGCACACATCACAAAACAGATATACAGGCTTACAGACACTATGATAGGGTTTAAAACTCCTAGGTTTCTTTTCTTCAAGATCAGTCCTGAAAGGCTGTGTGGTCTCTTCCATCAAATAGCTTTAGAAGCTACTCATAGAATAGCACAAACTTACTTTTATTGTAATCTTATTGAAATAAAGAAGAAAAAAACTTGAAAAAATAGTCTGAGAAAAAGAATAACTGTTTTAAACTGTGCAATTTCTTTTCTAAAAAGGAAATTTTTCTGAAATAAGATATTCAAACAAAAGTGGCAAAAATCCAAATAATAAAGATCATACTGTCATTGTACTTCATTTTCTTAAGCAGGTGAACCATCAGACCCCTCCAATTTTTATCCACTCCATATTTCAGTCGTAGAAAGTGTTACATCAGCATAGTCACCAGGTAAAGCCGCTGGTTTATTCTAAATGGACTTTCTTCAGACAGTGGCACAGATGATGAGTGATTGTCCAATTCTGAAGCTATCAGAACTGAACGGATTTAGCAATGTCATAAACACCTCTCGAGGGAGTCACCTGGTGTTGAGAACTCACTTTACATGCCGTGTTTCAAAATCAGTTTTAATGGATTTACATTAGATTCAAACCCACTTTAGAGCTATTATTTCTCCCTTTCAACCTTTTCACACACTACTGCAATGTAGTACAGCATATTTTATAAGCACATGTTTGCAGGCCTGTGGGAAAGTAAACAAAACTTCAAAGCAATATTATTTAAGGACTCTGTATTATGGCCATAGGCCTAACTGTTTTTCTCCCTCACCACTCCTTGGGCCCAAAGCACATAATCATCCAGTAATTGAACCGAAATGTCTAAATGGCTAGATCCCCTGAAGGACATAGGTAGTTAGCAGTGAAGAAAGTAAGGGACATTTTAAAAAACCCTCATGGCACTTTCCTGCACTACTTAGAAACACCGTGTAAATGTAACTGACCTGGACCTGATAGGCTTTTACAGAGAACAGAAGAGTGCATGGATATTTCTGGAGTTGTAGCTAAAGTAAAGATTAAATGTCGAGCTGTGCTGTGTTTGGAAGCAAAGATCTTACATTTAAATTACTTTCAGAAGAACTGAGAAGAAGAAACAGAAATATACATATGTACACAGAAGTATATATAATACAACAGTATCACTAATACCATGTGAAAGCAAACCCCTCTAGGTCCTCGTATTTAATAGCCCCTCCAAAAAGTGTAATGGATAGCAGATCCCAGGCTTTCATACACTGTAACTGTCAAAGCACTCAGGAGATAGAGAAGTGAAGGCTCTGACAGCTCTCTTTTACATTCTAAATGACATCTGCATTCAACAGAACAGAAATAAAGATTAAGGGAAACACCTGATATGATAGCACTCAGCTTACCTCAAAATGCAATATTTAAAAAGTACAGAGAAACATAGGTCTGCCTCCTTGTACTGTAAGTAAAAACTGGTGTCAAAGCCTCTGAGGTCTTCACCGCTGCCAGAAAGGCAGCACCGCATTATCCAACAGACTGCAGGGGCAGGAGCCAAAGCCTCTGACTATGAAACTGTTGAAATCAAAAGGTGCTTCACCAGAGAAGGGAGGGAGGAGACGGCCTTTCAACACACAAAAAATGGCTACAGGTACAGTCATACAGCATAAGGAAATTAACTTGGCCAAAACCTTTGCAGCCTCTCTTGTGCCCCAGTGAGGAGCAGAATGCCCCTCGCTGCTCTGGCTCTGTACCTTTCGCAGTGCGTACCTGCTGCAAATCTCTTCTAAGAGGTTACCAGCATTACGGCTTCGAGCGAGACACGTCAGCACACAGATCACGAGAGATGATTTCAAATAGATTTTAGCTGGTTGATTATATAAACGATGCCTCTTATAGCTGGAATAACACCTCAAAGGCAATATAATGACGACATGACAATGTATGTAAATCAAGAACTGCATGTGGGTTTATTTTACACTTGAGAAAACAGTGGATTTAATTGTGTGAACCAAAATGTACTGTACAATATTAATGATAAAACATCAAAATGTATAATTCATAGTGCATTGCTTGCTTTATTTTTATTTATTTATTTTTTTTGTCAGATAGTTCCTTTAAGTACATGCATCTGGAAAGATGCAGGTGCCAGTAAAATTCCTCTATTTATATCAAGCTGCAGGAACTAAATTTTATTCAAAAAGTGTGGTTTTACATTATATACACAGAAATCGAATATAAAATGACAATATAAAAAGTTAAAAGAGAAAGCATACAGCCAGAAGGTACAAAGAAAGTTGAACAGTTTAAAATGGTACGATATGTAACATGTATTTTTTTAAGCTGATGCTGGCAATTTACAAGGAACAGAATCCAACATTTGCCCCATTTTTTTTTTTGTTTTCATTTACCAATGCAGCACACTATAGAAAGGTCAGCTTGTACCAAAGCTTAACATTTGTAAATAACTATAAACTGCAGTATTTTACAGAAAAAAAAAAAAAAGGAAAGAAAAAAGCATTTTTACATTTGTTTTAAATAACAGCTTGCATACTTTTTTTTTTTTTTTTTGCCAAAAAGTGGCAATTCTCAGCATCCAGAGGGTTTGGGCATAGTGGCAACTTGATTTGCTTTTTTAAAATTATTATTTAACTTATACAGTTGTGGCTTCCTAACCCCTTGAGTACTACACAGCTCTCTTTCTTCCAAGGACTGCATGCACAATATCTTCACAAACCAGTTCTGCATTAAAAAAAAAAAAAGGAAGCTCATTCATTAAAAAAAAAAAAGTCCTGCTTCCGACACAGCTTTTATTTGAATGAAATGCCTTTAAGCCTTTTGTTTTATTTTCTTTTTCCTTATTTACTTATTTAGTCACTGGGAAAGGCACAGAAATGCTATTACAGTTCTCAGAGGGTTAAAACTTGACACTACCAGGTTCTGTGACCTTTATTGTCATGGCAACTTTGTAATTTTAGGATGTCTCTTTATCATTGTTCTTTGTGTCTTTCTTTACGGCTAAATTAATGTCTCTCAATAGTGTCTCCCACTATATTCTACAAAAGATAGCTTAACATCAAGGACAGATGTTGAAAATAAAGGTCAGACTTTGACTCACAAAAAATAAAAACAGAAACAAAAAAATAACCATGCACAGATCAGACAAAGAGCATATAAATATAACTACAAAATAAGTGTAAGAAAAACCAAGGTCCAGATAGGCAGTTCAGCAACAAAAGTAAGACTGATTTCAGAGGCTCAGGTCAGGCCTAGTGCAGTACTATGAAGAAGTTTAGTGCAATGTTCCTGTGGTCACTTGCATACCTGGCTGCTTACCTGGACGCTATTGTTTTTCTAACTCAGTTACATAGATCAGATGGTCCTCTGGGGACTTGCCATGTGTTTTACTAAGGTGCAGTTTGACTGCATGCTTGCTTGCAAAAGTTCGGTTACAGAGCTTACATTGGAATGTGGAGCCTAAGTCCTCCTCGGCAATTCCAAGTGAGCCCAAAGTCTTGTTTGCGAGGACTTTTGAAACATTCTGCTGTTCTTGAATCTGGTTAAGTGGCAACTTTGACAGATCCTTCAAACTAAACCCTAGGTGTGTCTCTAAGTGACTTATGTATGTAGAAGCAGTCCTGAACTGAGAGGCACAATCATTGCAAAAGAAAACAGGATGTCCTGTGTCCAAGTTCTTTAAAAATTTAGTTCCGCCTGTCCTCCTTAACTGATACTTCACATTGGCCAGCCAGTGGCTAATTGTGGTCATGGAAAGACCAGTAAACTTAGAGATGTGTACCCGCTCTTGCGGACCTAGGTCCGACATAATGTATTTGCCTTCTGGCGTCTCCCTCAAGCTGGAAGCAAACTGGGCTTGAAGGATCAGAAGATGCTGAGGGTTCCAGTTGGACTGCCTGCCCTTCCTCTTGTGTACTGGTGACAGTTCATCCAGAGCTTCCTCAAAACTGCTCCCGTCAGCATCAGACTTCTCTGACACGGTAGAGGGAGTTGAAGACTTGGGTGTCAAACGGCCCGTGAGGTTCTTCACCATATCGGAAATATCCAGCAGGGCACTCTCCCTCAGCGGGGACGAGGCAGAGTCAGCCACACTGGAAACAAGAGGCTTGTTTTTGGACTTAGTTAAATCAATAGGTTGATCACTGTTCTCATAGTAATACCGGTCAATAGCATCAGCCTGCTTGACTGGAGTGGTTGGGTAAATGGGTTTGTCCAACATGCTGTTACTAATTTTGTACAGCATGGCCAAAGGGTCCAGAGAGGGGCTTACCGGCTTAGAAATTTTGCCTAAGTGGGTATTCATAATGGACTGTAAAGCGCTCAATGGATTAATGAAGGATGGCTCAGGTGAATGATCTGTGATAATTCCTAAATTGTTACAGCCATTTGCAACCTTTGTTTTAAGTGGCTCTGTACCATTTGGCGTATGTGCTTCTGCTGGACTATCCTTTTTGACCTTCTGAACTTCTGACTCAGAGCTCTTCTTTGGCTGCTGTTTGTTATGTGTTTCTTCTGCTTTTGGGAAGTCCTTGTTTTCTTTAGCAGCAGGTGACATGGGTTTAACCGGAGAACTCTTCTCCTTCTCCAAAGGCTTCTCTTCCTTCTTCACGTTGATTTTACCTGTAACTTTCTCCACTAGTTCCTCCATAGCAGATACATTGCTCTTGTGAGGTGGGGGTGTGAGATTGCCTGGGGAATGGATGAGTGCGTTGTGTTCTGACGACAGTGATTTCACACTGCTTGCGTAGGATGGCTGCATTTGAACACTCTGCACCGCAGGCTGAAGGGGTTTGACTGTTCCTGGGAGCTGGTAAGCTGCATGAATACTGGGATATCCTCCCCAGGAAGGGGCTCCGTTCTGGGCTTTGCTGATGGCTGTTGTCACTGTGTTCTCCAGGGATTTCAATATATCTATTCCACCTTTAGGACTATCATCTAGGTCCTCCTCTCTGAGGTATTGATACAAAGTTGTTGGCTCAAATTTCTCTGTAGAGTCCTCACTCTCTTCTTTAATCTTTTTCTCTGTTTCAGTGACCACCAGCTTTTCTTTCTCCAGATCTTTCTTTTCCTCCGAGTTTGTGGAGCCCGCTGGGGAATCGGGCTGCTTTTTAATGTTGGAGGCTGGTAGCCTTGTGTGGGTGGTGGGTGGAAGAGGTATAGACTGTATTTTCTCTTCCACCACTGGGTCCAACACTAGCTGTTTGCCTTTTTTGGAAGCAGAATTAGTCACCTTCAAGAAATGGCCAGTGACCATCATGTGAGCAGTGAGCTGCTGCAAAGTATCATGGGAACTGCCACATTCCATGCATTTCAGTATCTGGGCTTTGCGTGCCTCAAACTGCCAAGTGTAGCTAGCACCATTTTGATAGCCATAGCGGTTGTTCGGAGTCACGTAGGGGTTGGCAGTTTTCTGATCCTTTGCAGACTCACCCAGTGAAGCTTCTGCCGTGATCCCTGTTGGCTCAGGTGAACAAGGCGAAGCCAAGTCCTGAAGTGCTCGCTTTTTGGTAGAAGGGACCAATTTGGTGATGGCTGGTACTGGCTCCTTCAGAGGCACTTTCTGGTAATGCTTTGTTTTTATCATATGGACACTGAGGTCTTGCAAAGACTCAAATGAATGCCCACAGTACATGCACTTCAGCACTTTCTGAGCATCCTCTTTGCCTTCCATTTCCATAAGCGATCGTTTCCTAGGCTTTGACCACCGTTTGGTCTTATCAGCTTCTTTATCTCTGTTGTCATCACGGTAATGTCCAGTTTCATTCATGTGCACTGTTAGCTCCACCAGCGTGTCGTAGGCTGCGCTGCAGTCTTTGCATCGGAACTTGCTGGCACCGGTGAACACAGACCCATAGAGCTTATTGTTTTGCCGGTAAAGCTGTACTGTGCTGAAGAGACTCGGCTCTGGGAGAAGTCCATACGATGAGGTCTGCTGCAGAGTTTTAGCTAACGCAGCTTGGTGCCAGTCGTAACCTGAGCCACCACTGTTACTATTACTATTGCTAGTACTACTGGTGGTTGTACTGGTGCTAGTGTTGGTACTGGTAGTACAAGTACTGTGGGAACTGGCATTGGTGTCAGTACTGGTGGTGTTTTCATTCTGGCTGATTCCGTTGTTGCTGGTGGTTGGGTTGGATTTCTTTAAGTCCAAAGCTAAACTGGACCAGCAAGTCTCTGAAAGCAAATTTGCATACACAGCTTTTATTTGTGCCAAGCTGTCCTGTGGATAGGAAACATTGTCTGTGCACTGAGGATCCTCTTTCTCTTCTTTAGAGGAAGTGCTTTTGAAATGGGCCAGCTGATCGCTGTTTTCACTAAACGGCGAACCATAGCCTGCATCCTGATTAGTTGCAGTGCTGACTGGGGAGTTCTGGTAGCTTTGAGCCTCTTTGATCTCCGCTTCTTCATTGCACAAATACTCATTCTCCTGGATGTCCAGAGACAGCCCATCATCTTCCACGCTGTCTTCATCTATTTCTGCTGCTTTCAATTCTTCCTCAGGAACATATGCTAAAATACAGGAGGGGAGATGGGGGGAAACAAGACAGAGTTATCGAACACGCACATTTTACATGGCTCTCTTCTGCACTAAAAACAGTAACCATGAAGACAAATTTTGAAGATACATCCAAAACCCAAACTCACCATCACTCACACACTCCTCCTATAAATCCACATACTCTGTCATGGTTACAGTTTGATATCAGTGATACTGAAGAATACCTTTGACTTCACAGGTAAAATATGTGCCAGGACCACAGTAAATACCATAGTATCAAAACTAAAATCAAACAAAGAGCCTACTAAACTAGTTTTTATCAACTTAAAAAATGGCCTGGTACTGAGCTATATTTACTGCACTATATATGTATGTGTAACACGTTGCAGCTGACCTGCATCCCTCAGACCATGACGCTCAGAATCACTGATTTGACCAACTCCACCTTGTCAGTTCTGTCTTTTCTTGCAAACTGGCTTTAGCTACAGCTTCAGGGGCCATTTCTGTGTCACTGATACCTGACTAATGAAGCCATACAGGGCAAGGGTGTCAGGTCAGCTGTTCCCAGGGCCTCCTGGTGGCTGGCTGTACTGTGTCCATCTGAGAGCAGAACAGTTTTCATTTTTGAAAGGTGAAAAGAGAAGCAAGACTGATTGCTTTCTGAAATGGGTGGGATGTAGTTTGCTTCCTGTTATGATCTGATGTGGGTCCTGCATTTACCATTTTGAAAAAAAAGCAGTCAGAAAGTAAAAGTAAATGCTAAAGATTAATTTCTTAAAGCAACAAACAAAAACCTTGAGATCTCCACTGCAGCTTGATTATTGGCTTATGGAAAATATGAAACTTTGCTATTGCATTGCTACTTGTGAAACGATATGATCTCACCAAACTACGTGCTTATCTATATCAAACTATTTGTTAAACTAGCAAATATGATATTCATGAGCAGATGGCCATTACATCAAAACACAGTTACTCCAAGGACTCAATTCACGGAAGTGACTTACATGTACCTAAGTGATAAATGTACACTTTCATTGCAAAGCAAAAAACATAGTTGTACACATTTCCCTCCTGTTTTGTAAAAGAAGCTTAAAAAATCACAATGCTAATGGAATGTAGATCGTTTATAAGAATGTCAAGGTAGAAAACATGGATTATGAACAATTTTTCAGTAACTGAATAAAAAAGTGCCTCCTTGTCAGGTGAACTCTGCAGCAAGTGATGCTGAAATGTGCCCTATGTCCTTCCATGGTACAATACTGAAAGAAAGCCAGAAAAGAGGCACTTCTGCTTTTATGTGATATGAAGAAAATACATATTATCATGTTAAAAAAGCTGAGATCTTCTTCAACTGGGGGGAGCATAAGTACAAATTGAGCTTCTTTTTGTATACAGTTGCTAATATATTCTGAAATGTCTTTTCTGAAAAATAAAAAGACTCTTCTTTCATTGTAATATGAATACTCTTTGAAACATCTCTCTTTTTTTTTTTT
>VZTE01002697.1:465366-470366 GCA_013397775.1 Eulacestoma nigropectus
AAAGTAACAATATTACGGTCAGTACTGCATCATGTATTCACCTTTGCAATTCAGTCTTAATGCAGCCCCTAACTGCTTCACCCTGATCTTTTAAGACGAAGTAGGAAAATACTCCATCTAGTGCTGGGGTTGTGCTGAACCTTAAGATGCCCATTGCATTTTTCATCTGTCCCCTAAGCATCAGTTTTTTCAGAAGATAATTTTACCTTTTTGTTTTTAAAAAAGTTCTAATCAGGGCCCAATTCCTTACAGATAAATCAGCCTCAAGTGTTTTCTAATATGTTTAATAGGACAGGTGAGTACCAAACACAATAAATAAAAGTCAGAAATGATCCTGATGTCAAAGGCCAGGAAGATGCCAGACCAGATGAAAATCTTCTCCAAGAGGTCTTTTGTCCATAAAATGAAGAATAGAATGCAGAAGTAGTAAGAGAATTACGAAGGCAGTCAACTTCCCTGTCCTGCAGCAATGCTGCTGTTGAAATGCACATGCTGCAGATATTTGAGCATGGTAGGACCGCCGCAGTTCTGAACTCTAGATACGCACATAGAATTCACTCCTACAGCTACAGTCTAGGATCTTGTAGCTCTCTCTCACGCAACATACCTGTTTGCAGTAATTTCTAACGGCAAAAGACAATACATTTTTAAGTTTCAGAGAAGTGAAGAACAGTTAAAGAAGAATATGGTTTCTGATTTAGAAATTACTCTTAAATAAATAAAAAAAAAACCCTCTGAGACCTGGAAAGCACAACAATAAGCAGTTACCATCTGGCATTTTTATTAAAAAAAACAAAACCAAAACAAGTACAAGCTGAAAACTGAGAGGACACAAATGTTTTGAGATTTTATGAACAGGTATCTTCTCACTAACCACAGTGCAACTATGCCACTTTTCTCTAATTTTCACATCCCAATATTTTTAATTACTAGGTGCAAAAAACTGTTGTAAGATGCTGGATGTTCCTCTAGTTGATACAGCGTTTTGTAAGGATCCATGTGAACTATTTGCTTACATCTCTACTTAATTATAAATTGCGTAAATACATATTTGTATAATTGCTATATATAACCATCTAAATATCTGCTTAAGTAGAAACTCTACATGATCCACTGCTGTGTCTTTTATTTTTCTTTATTTACTTATGATGGTATTTTCGCTATTCTCATACTTTTGTACTGTATCATAAAAATAAAAAGGAGCTAAACCACACAAGAAACATTAAAATTACATGTAAGGTCCATGTTAAACTGCCAAAGCAAAGAAACTGTGTGTTAGGGTGAAATATCCATCTTTTACTTACTTTTCCTACTCTTTGGTTTTGCTGACACTACTACACAATTGAGTCAATTGAGTTCACTCCCTTACCAACTTATACTGCATTATAAGGGTTAAGAATGTACAATTGGCCAGAATTCTGATTTTCTACAATTTCAGAATTTAAGCCAGTTCTAAAAAAACCCTGAATTTGTATGATGTGCATACCCACGCCTGCACATGTATCTAAAGTCACAAAGAAATAATGCTTCTTAACAAAAAGGAGAGTAATTTATCTGTAATGTTTAATTTCTATCAAAAATCAAAAAATGCAATCAAAGAATGTTCTATTTAACTCCTCTGGTTATCGTAAGATACAGACAATACCTGTTCATTCACGACTACTAATGCTTATGAGATGAATAGCAGCACACTCAACATATGGTATTTTGCAAGGTCAGTGCAATTCTCTGACTGAAAATGTTTCTGTAAGAGCTAACACAGAAGCAAACAAAAGGAAGAATGTTAATTCTTAAAAACATGTACGTTTTCCTAAAATTCTCACAAATAAATAAAATTCACTATTTTAAACACAGCAAAAATGTTCCTATTATAATTACTTGCAGAGACAAGTAATATATTCTACCTTAAATAAAACCATGAGATGTTCAGATTCTAAATTATAAAAGGTAGATCAACAGACAGATTTCAGACAACGTGTCTTTCTGTGACCGAGCAACTCTCAGCAATCTCCTCAGAACATTCCTGTATCTGCAAAGACACTGCTGGTTTACACATGTCCCAAAAGCACACAAAAATATCAAGAGCAGATATAAGCAATGATCCTCCTCAACAATAACTATATTCAAAGCAGAAGAAATTACAGAACATAGCGTCAGCTTATCTTTTCCTTCTCATTTGTGTCTGGACAGACTGAGGCAAATGCAAGGTGTAAAAGGGGGAAAACCCTTCAAATTCCAGACAACTAAAAATTAGTGGGAGCATTTTGTATTTCTTTTCGTCCTATTAAGTCTTGCTATTATTTTTTGCCTGTAAAATGTGCCTTCTGGATTCCAGTGCTTCCCCATAGATATACTGTCATCTTTGAGCAGTGTTAAAAGCTGTGCATTTTAATCTAAGTGGACATGAGACGCTATATATTGTACATGTGAGTAGCACAGCACATTGTGTTTGCTTCAGTGAGAATATTTACACTATAAATACACATCCATTGTTTGAAAAAGCAGACAGAGAACTGAAATGTAAGGATGTGGTTAAAAATACAAATATTCTCACATAAAACCTTTCCACAACCTTGGAACGGTGCTTTTGAAGGAATCTGTCTCTACGGAGGTATTCTTTTCCATTCAGAAAGGGAATCAACATTGAACAAATTATTTTGAAAAGGACTAAAAGTAGTAATTGTATTTGGTTTTAATAGTCTATGAAATTAAATGCAGTAAGCTCTTCAAGACCCAATTTTACATCCTCTAAATAAATAAATTTATTCAGAAGAAACACCTAAGCAGTGAAGGTCACAGTTCAGTAAAGGAATTGAATAGTGAAATAATTTTCACTGAAATATGTATTTCATAGTTTCGACAAATAGGGACAGGTTTAGGTCTAAAATTCTTCAGTAAATCAGAGGCTACTCTGTGTCTAAACATTAGTGGCACAATGTGAGTGCTCACCATTCTTCAACAGATGTATTGCCACAGCTTCTAATATTTACCCAGCCAACAGGAGACAGCAGCTGCAGAAGTTTTCACAGCCCACACTGTCACCTTGCACAAACTGCACTCCAGGCTGGGGGTGATTTCCACTGAACTCAAGAACACATTTCATATCTTAGGGAAAAAAAAAAAATGTACGGATAGAAAAAACAATCTATAGCCACACATCTCCCTCATTACAGAAAAACAAGAGGGAGATGAAAAAACCCAAACATTTACAGACATGCTTCCAGAATACAGAGTCATGAGAGCTTTACAAAAGAATCCAAAATCTCACATTGTGAGAGGCTAACGTGCCTGCTGGAAGATTTGTGAATCTTCTGTATTAGTATATACAAATGTTCATACAAAATTCCAGCACAGATGCTACAAATCTGTGTGCATGTGTGTGTGTCTGTATTACAGTGTCACTATGGTGGAAAAATATGGCTTAGTTATGACAATGGCTGAGGAGCAGCACAGACTATGAGACAACCAGATAACCTTACTACAGAGGTTTGTGTCTTTCATTTCTAATTGCAGCAAAATGGGGGGCAAAATACTAGAACTGCCTACCCTCTAATTCTAATGCAATGGGTCTGAAAAGTAGATAAGGTACTGTAACAAGAACAACCTCTGTGCTTCTAGCAGGTTGAATGATAACCCTTAAAGGCATCCTATTAAAAGCCAACAAAAAGATTCTTCACCTCTTTCTCTTCTCTCCTGTATCCCCTTAAAATGAATGCTGCAAATTATTGGCCAATGCTGGCAATTGGAGAACGAAGCAGCTTGCATGCGGGTATATTTTCACAGTGATTCTAATCTGAGAAATTTACTTGCTCTTCCCTTTCTATCTGATAAACTATACATTCAAGCGTTCTCATTAGTGTTCGGATCACCAAAGAGAGCTGGAGATGAATCAGTCCATCCACCCCTCCTTTCCCTGCTCTGTCGAGATTATTTCATTGAAATGTTCATTTTCATCCCTGCTGGCAACATTAGAATGGAAGTATTTAACCTGTTTCCATTACTTATACAAATTACCATTATGGGGTAGGACAGATGTTAGAATCATGCCACATAACTGACTTCCATACATTCTTTACGGGGAGGATAAGAAGAGGGAAAGCTGTTAGATCATATTATCCAGTCTCAGTAATGTTCTCTCTCCTCCCAGATTCATTAACTTCCAACATCAACGTTTCCCTTTCTTTCTGTGTGAAAATGCTCCGTCTCCTTGAGCTCATTTAATTTGGAGCAGGAAATCTTTGTCAGAAATAATTTTTTGATCAGGTGCTCTAACTAAGGGGCGAAGGGGGGCTGGGGAAAGAATAAAGAAAAGGGGGGGAAAAACCCAACACCTTGTCGAAAATGTTATTTCTCTAACATGGATGATGAAAGAGAAGTCAGTTAAGATGCTGGTACTCAAAGATGGCTGTCACTTCAGATAGGGGATGGCACGACTCACCTAGACAGGTGACGCTTTGGTGGAGAAAAGGCTTGCTGCATTATTGAGAGCACCAAAGATCAGGATGACAAAGACTGTAGGCCCAGGGTGCCTGGGGCTCCTAGAGAAGTGACTTCAGCAGGCACATGGATTTCAGCCTCCATTTGCATCACTAACTAATAGTGAAGTACAAAACAAAAGTTCGGTGATTAAAAGGCAAGCACATGGTTACAGAAGGCAAACACCTCAGTCACCACCAGCACTAACTTTCTATTCATTCTGAAAGAACATGGTAAAAGATCAAGGTGTTTAAGTAAAAGAAAAAAAAAGGCTTTATTACAAATTACTTATTCAAAAGGCTTTCCTGTTCAACTCCCTATTTTCCTGCTAAATTATCTTCCTGCCCGCCCCTTTAATGCTTGCTTAAGGCTTTGTGATTTTGCCATCCCAGAATATATCCTTGCACTCTGACTGTAGCTGAGAATCACTGCAAAACACATCAAATTTGCCAGCCCTTCTCATATGAACAGGTTTGCAAGAGAAAGTTTCAGCTCCGAGTACAAACAGCAAACACGATTCTTAT
>VZTE01002697.1:475366-476811 GCA_013397775.1 Eulacestoma nigropectus
TTTCAATACCAAACTTTATGAGGAAAAGGTGAGGATATGCCACTTGGACTACATGTTTGTGGTTTCTCCTGCCGTTTCCTCACTTACTGAATATATATCATAGCCATTGTGGTTTACCCTCAATGTAACCCCTTCTGTGATGAAAGAAACATCAATCACTCACTATGGTGGGTTTTAGCAATGTAGGTTCATGACACCATAAAATTTGGGAAGTGTGGGGACACTGGGCTCTGATAAAATGCCAATGTCACTTGTTTAAATTAAGAAACACATTCAGATCTGGTTTATACTGAAATTAAGAAAGCCGTTTGTTTAAAAGGTTATTTTTCAAACCAAAATTATTCCCGGTACTACCACATCATGTGATCAACCAGAAGATAGCTCCATTGCAGCAAATCCAAGAAACATACTTGCTTTGCTTCTTACATTCAAAATAATTCCTTTAAAAAATCAACAAAACAAACAAAAAAAATCCACACCTGGCAAAATAAGAGACAATACAAGAGACAATTTAACTTAGATTATACCAGGAAGATGGATGAATTACAATGAAAAAAATAATTAAAATAATTAAAATAGACTGCATTCAGCCTTTAGCATGACTCAAAATTATAAGGCTAATGGCTAAAATCCAGAGCTTGAAAAAAGTTAAAATTTTAGTATTTTTGTCTATCAAGGAATAAAGGTACCTTCTTAGCAGCTATTACAATTTAAGGTGAGGAGAAGAAAAAAGCCAAAAGCCAACTGCCCAGACCCTAATCTTTAACAATTCTTTGAAATACGACCTCCTACGTCATTTAATTTTTGAAAACCCTAAGGTCATGTAACACACTTTCTCTGTCATTTGTAAGTACATTAACTCAGTGGCCATATGACAGTGAAATTATGATAATGGGCTGCTAAAATGGGTCATGCAGACACTGTGTTTCATGTTAGCTTCAAACAACAGTGAGAATATAGTCCAAATTAAATATGACAGTACAAAAGCACATGGTTTACTTTTCTCAATGCTTTGCCAGTAACTGGGAAGAAGGATACAACCACTAAATATAGATGCATTAGTAGAGTTTCCCACCTATGAACTGTTCTTCTCTCCCCACCCATGATGCATTAAAAGAAAACTGCCATGACAAAGAAGCAAACTTTTTAATAAAAGACTGTATTTATTATTCCTTGTAAAGTTTTCCTTTGCATAAAAAAAAGGTTATCCCTTGACAAAGCCCACATTCTTAGAATGTAAACAATATCCTAAAAGAAGACAGAGAACAACACAAATCCTCACACAAAATAAATCAGTTTTTGTCTTTTTAAAAGTATACAATCATTAGTATGCATTCTTCTGTCTGTACCCCAAACTGAATGGATAGTATTGCCTGAAGCCTACACTCATCAACACAGACCTTTGAGGACCCCAAAATTAAAACATATCTAATTATATATATATA
>VZTE01002697.1:476955-500435 GCA_013397775.1 Eulacestoma nigropectus
AAGAAGAAGAAGAAGAAGAAGAAGAAGAAGAGGAAGAAGAAGAAGAAGAATGACAAAATTATCCTGAAGTGCAAGCTTCAGGGACAGTTTGTTTATGTTCCTACTTGTTTCAATCTACAGGATCAGGAATCTTTTTGCAAAATTCAAACAAGCACGGCACATCAAGGTTTGCTCATCCTTTCCTCTTTCATACAGAGCATTGCATTTGGGAGGAAAAGAACTGCAGTGTTGAGACTCTTAAAGACGACCTCCTGAAAATGCAGGCCACCTGCACAGGATCAAAATCTTTGCACCGGTTAAAATCATGCAACTGCATTTAACCCATTGATTTTTTACAATATTAATGCTTATTAACTACCTGTAATAAAGGCACAATTTTCTATAAAAAGCCCTTTTCTCTTTCTTTGTCTTTACTGCACAATTTGAAAACTGTCAGTCTAATAGTTCCTAAGAGAACTCAAAGCACTAAGGTTGACGAACACAAAAGCACAGAAACACCATCGCATGCAAAAGTTAGCTGAATAGCACAGATAATTGCTTAGATAATTATTTTGATAGAAGCCCTGCTGAAAGCTCCTATATTTTATCATATATGTGAAGTGTACATGACCCACCTCCAACATGTGAGCCCTGTGCTGCATGATAACTGAACTAGCGACTTTTTGCTTTTCCTTTTAGTTCAATACAATAAATAACGTGTGCAGTTAGCTAAAAGAATGGGCAACCTAGATTGCCAGGCTCATATTTATTTTTAAGCAAATCGTGTCTGTCAGACAGGGGGAGAAATCAAGTTACATAATTTATGTAAGGGGTGTCCATTATGTACATAGTAATGTAGCAGTCTGCGAGAAGACAAGCTAGTAGCAGTGAGAGAAGTTGCTCTTGAGGAAGATCACATTGCCCAGCTCCAGCCCGTGAGCTTCCTGAGCCTTATGCAGCCTGACTGACAATGAGATTTAATGTAGCCTAACTACAGTAGCCTTGAGCAGAGATGCAATTATAACAGGAAGGCACAGAGAGTTTTAGTGTATTAGACTGTATCAGACTGTTGTGAGCATCTGTGGCGTAATCAGCAAATGCTTGCTCTTCCAGGCTCTTCCCCCCACCACCTGAAAATTCAGAACATAAGAACCTTCCACTATTAAGAACTTGAGTAAAGGTCATTTTGTTTTCCTCAATACCATAAAAAATGGCATAGCTAGATTTGACATGCATATGCAAATCCGCACATGGGAAAAAAAACCACCCTATTTTCCTTCGCACTAGATTACTGTATCTGAATAAAATGTTTGATATAAACACCTTGACTAAGAAAAAAACCCACACCAGCTCTGTGGTTTAATTGGCAGGATAGACTTAACAGATGTAGCAGTGCTGGATAAGGTTATTGTCTCATGGCAGATCATGACAAAAATGTACAATTCTCCACTGGTCAGAAAAACAATAATTCAACTTAAGTTGTATTTTAACATACTTCTAAACAAGACGGGGAGGTATTTTACAATACCTGAGAATATTACATCAATTACAGGTAACTGGTTAATAATATCAGTATATATAATACAAAACGAATAGAAATACTTTTATAGGTGAAAAAAATCACCATGGCTTTTCAATTTGTAGACACTTGAGATGTTATGAAATGCAATATGTCACTTAGAGCTTTGACACTCAATCTTTCTTGGCCTTAATTAGTGCTTTTGTTTCAAAGAGCTTTGAGTATACGTACCTAATGACTTAATAACTGCACCCACCCTCCCAAAAAATCCAAACCATTTTAATTCACTGATATGATAACCAACCCAAATGTTAACTAAATGTGTGTTTATGCAGAGTTTAGAAGGGGAACTTTTGGCAAGAGTAAATAGAGACTGTTATTTTGACCGTACTTTTCATAAAACACATGTTCACACAGAACCACAAAAGGCATACATACAGACTAAACATACGCAAAAAAAAAAATAAATCCAACCAAACCAATCCCACCTATATACCACAAAAGCAATTGCCAAATCATGTGTTAACTTCTACAACCCATTCTAAAGTTCTTTTTTAACCCTCATGATGGGTCTAGATAGATACTACGTGCATTAAAGTAGCACAGAAATATACCCTTATCTAGCACTAACATCTTTAATTTGTCACTTTCATGGCAGACATTTCCAGATAGTCTAGAGGTACAGAAATTTTATGTTGCTAGCACAAAAGCAACTGAAGTACCTGACCACTTAAGCCCTCATATTTTAAAATTCATGACAGACGCAAAGTAAATTTTACTAAAGACTATTATATAATCAATAATTTGTTCAAAACGTTTTTCTCATGGAAAGTTATGATGTTATTTCAAGCAACTGCTTATTACTGTGTTATAAAGCATATTCCTCTGCAATATTCTGTTCAGGATCATGAAACCTTGGCAGCCTTATACATTTCCTCTTGATATACAGCAAGAAGTAACAGAGTTTGGGACAGTAATAAAAAGGATTCATCACTTTAAAATAGTTTAACATCCATTGTGTGCATTAAATGTTGGGAAAATGTTTGCAGGAGCTACTGCAAAAGAGCCGCAAATCTAATTCTTTTCCCCTGTCTGATTGATACAATCAGGAATTCATTTAAATGGTCCTTTAGTGAGCTGTCATCAAACTGCAGCCCATTTACAGAAGGTTAGCTAATTAATGAACTCTTGATTGAAGATTAATTTGGAAACGCTTTTTAATTTTCGCCTTAAAACCATGACAAACAATGATGTATTTTAATTAGAGCTTCAACTATAGCTGGGTGCTTTATATACATCTCTGATATTGTAAACAGATCACATCTATTCATTGGTAAATAGATAATAATGTTTAATTATCTGGAAATTAACAAAAGACTAACAACATATCCTAATTTTACACATGCAGAAATAATGTATGTCCATAAAATGAAATGTCTTTTTGAATAATGTAGATTCTACCAATGTACTTCCAAAATTCCTCTGTAACACATTGCTTTAATAAAAACTACTTGGTGCTAATTAAAAAGAAAGACACGAGTGGGTATATTCTGTTCTCATACCTACAGATGTGGTAATCCAACTATCCAGTATAAACCTGCTTCTTCTACATAAAAATTATTCTGTCTTCTTGTAAATGGTGATATTTCTGCACAATGATTGGTGATTTATTTGTGAAATTGCTCGAATGGGGAAGCCACACAGAGGTCTCAAAGCTCTTGACCAAGGTAAATAAAATGTCATAATATATTTAGCAAATAATAACAGAAAAAATAGAGAAAAACATCATCAGAAGATGCCAGGAAATAAATAGGAATGCAGAAGAATAAAATTCCTAGCATTTCTTCTCCCAAATAAAGTCACTGTTCATAGTGCTGCAGCCTAAATAATGGCAGCAAATTCAACTGTATTGTCAGAAAAAAAGTTCAATCACATTATTTTTCAATTTATCATTCTAATTTTCAGTCCTGTCTTCTATTTATCACTTTTTGTTTTCTTTTTCAAAAGACATGGCCTTTCATAGCTTTTATTTTATGTGCCATTACCCTCAACTCAGTTATTCTAACCACAAAAAGGCGGCAATGAAACACGATTGTCAAGTGAAAGCAGCAGCAAGTTCCTGTATATTGTCTGTGTTGTTGTTTGTGTGTTTGCTTTAAGGACAGGAAAACGGAATAGCATTTAAGATGCTCATAATAACCATGCTCACAAATAACACAATCAATAGCTTGTGGCTTTTTCAGAAATCATTTTCAACTAACTTGTCTTCTAACACTGGAGACATAGAGTGCTTTCATCTGTTTGAGATCTGGCCTTTAATTGCTTCAGATTAACACTAAAACGCTATAATGTTTACCAAAAATGCCTTGGCTGTAATTTCATGCATTTTATTTCATTTTAAACACTGTTATATATTAATGACAAAATATTTGTCGATAACAGCAAAGAGAAACCTGGAAATTAATTCCATCTAAGAAGGTCTCACTTCCCCATTGATTATACAGTCAGAGCTTCGTTAGGCAGGTGAAAGGTTCTGCATCAGACCCATCATCTTTGCCTGAATATAAGGAACTCACAGCACATGTATGCGCTTATCCAAGGAAGTATCATTTTCTGGACAGATGAATATGTGAGCCTTTTTGTAGATGATGTTGGAGCCAGTCATGAAATGCTGAAATAACTTGGGGTTTTCTTTAATTCTATCTTTGTTTTTCATTGACTTTATGGCAGGTGATGCTTCTCAGAGGTTTATGGACAGTATAATCAAACACCAGGGAGAACATGAGTTCTTGAACATTTTTGCAGGGCAGCCATGTCTTAATAAGAAGACAAATCCCAATCCTGAAGAGACATCTAAACAGAGATAGAGCACTCCCCACTTAATTCTTATTTACTGTGTTCCAGGTAAGTACTACTATTGTTAGTATTATGGCCAGACATCATTATCCCCTCTGTATGACCTGGTACTTCAGTTTAGTCACACTTTTGTTCATATAGAACACCTGTGGAAAGCACATCAATAGCTAACCAAAACGTAGTACCACAAAAACACACTGTGATTTGTTTTCTCATGTGACTTGGTATCTGGAAAAGTGCAGGAGAAACAGCAGGAGCAAGCTGTCCCTATACAGGCAAATGTTCATAGAGCTACCAAAACCAATGAAGAAGAAAAATTATTGCTATGATAACTAACATCTGTACATAAACACAATACAGTTTGACAAAACTAAGTGTATGAAGTAAAACAGATAAGGGCAAAATTTAATTCTATGTTCACTAAAACAGGTCCAAGCTCATGTATAAATAATAAAATGGGTGTAGGAGAAAAAAGCATTTGGCCCACTGCTTGCATCTTTTTGATACAGCAACTACTCCCCTAGCCAGGCTGGAAAAAAAAAAAAAAGACACAAGGTTAGAGGACAAGAGATCCAATAATGTAAAATCAGTGGCATACAAACATTTGAGAAACAGCTTTCATCAGAGCTGTCTAGACCTAGATGTTTAAAATCATCTACGTGAAAGGAGAGAGGAGAAAGAGGAAAATCACCTCTTTGTTCCAAAGAAAATGTTAGATTTTTTTACAATTATTTTAGTTTGAGTGGGTTGTGAAGACCATTAAAGGAAATGAGCAGAAAAAGTGTTTTCATCACTTGTTAGTTCGTGCTTGAAAATCTCAAATACTGTTTCATTTTAATAGTTCAATCTTGGCATCTATGTACTCCTTGGTGCAGAATACAGGCACTGGTAATGTACGGAAAAGAATGTGTGAAGTTACAGGTGAAGGAGAGAGGCCTGACAGGTATTATCAGACAGTGTTTTCCTGTCCACTGCAGGGGCACAGCAAGTTTCTCATCCAGCCTGCACTGGAATGTGTTTCACTAACACGAGTGTTCTCCCAGCGCATCCTTCGCTGGGTCCCCAGCTCTTCAGCGATGGTCAGTGACTTACTCGGTACTGTTCAATACAGCTAAGTAGCACATACATCAGCTATAGCAATTTAAAAACAAACAAACAAAAAGGCAAAGGCCACAATATAAAATATATTTGCTCCTTTTATTTGGAGAAGTGTGGGTATGTTCAGATTACAACTTCTGTTGCTGTTTCACTGTGTGCCTCGTAAAATTCTTAGGACTTGCTTCTGCCATGGGATACATACCCTCTGCAAAATACTGCCTGCCCTTATTGGCACCAAGGGTAAATCATAGGAGGTACTGAGCAAATCACAGAAGGCGGCCCTTATTCACTATGTCATCCCACTGTTAAATCTTCGCTAAAATGTGAGGGGAGACTTCGAGGCTTTGCCTTTTGCTGTTTGGTCTTTTTATAAAAATTATCAAGTGTGTAGATGGCAAAATAAAAATCTGTGAGGGTTTGTCTTTTCTGATCCACACATGAATTTATTTAAACAGGGAACCCCATGAGTATGTTAGAATACTAAAATAAGAGGTCATGAAACTACAGAGGATACTCATTTTTCATCAATAATTATAAGAATACTCCTACTTAGCTGGGAAACAGTAAACAAGCAAGTTACCTGCAAAAACTATTTTAATCCCTGCTTACAAAAAATACTATATGTATACATGGCACTAATTTGCAGCTGTAACAGAAAATAAAATCTAAATTTCATGACTTTGTTTTACCTATCTGAAGAAAAATACAACACTGCATTAGTGGCTATTTTATTACTTAAGAAATAACAAACAATACTGGATCTATTACGAGAGATTTGTGGCACACACTTAGGCATCTTTAAAGTAGAAAACCTTGGTTATCTAATAAAATACACTTCTTGATTCTTTGGGTGGAACTGCACTTACAGCCAAAAGACATCCAGATGTTTCATACAGCGTTAAGCAGCCACCAGAATCTAGTTGAAATAACATTTCCCATCCAAGCTTCTTACACCATAATGCCTGTTTCATTCATAGGAAAATACCATCAAGTTCTGCAGTAAGCTTCCTCTGTGTATCAGAGACCTGACTGCCAGTCATGGTCAGGATCTTCCTTTCCTGCAATCAATCTACAAATACAAATCTGAGATTTAAGGGTGCAGATTTCAAGCCAATTCATTACTTAAAATCTAGAAACAATTTTAAAATGCCCTAGGAATATTCACATACTTAAAGAAGGCATATGCTTAACCCTTGAGAAATGAAGTTACTGTCTTTCTGACATGCATACATACATATCAAGGACTCAAATCCACATCAGAGGAACACAAACAGATGGGTTCACAGTTGCAAAAACAAGACCTGAGCCTCACTGACAACATTAGAAGCCACACAAAATGAGGACTGGACACTTCAAACTATTAGAAATCATTACAGAAAGATAGAACTTCCTATACTGGTTGAAATATAATATACACAGTAAACTAAATATCTTCTTCCAATGATGCTTTCAGAGCGTAAGCTTCCATTTGAAAGAATTTCACTATTGGAACTCAGAAGAAATAAGGTATCATGTATAGAATGTTGTTATAGAGTGTTAACTTTTCCTGCCTCTAAGAAAATACAGCGACCTAGTCTCCAACTACTTTAATTCTGCCTTAAAAGACTTAAGGAAAATAAAGATCGGGTTTTGAAGGTTTTGTGGCGGGGGGTTTTGGTGGGTTTTTTTGGGGGGGTTTTATTGGTTGGTTGGTTGGTTGTTTTTTGTTTGGTTGCTGGTTTTTTTTAATTTAGAAAACTCCATCTACTGGTATTTCTTTGCTGATTATTTGAAACAGTTGAAACTAAGATGGTGCCTTTTTGTTTATTTCTGCATTTATATACTGGCATCAAAGATACAGCTAAAAAGCTGGCAGTGCTAGAGTTCACTTTACTGCCTGAGCTTGGATCAGTGAAGGCACTTTCCTGCATGACTTACCAAACCAAAGTCTTTCTGCACTTGCACAGTGCAAAAAGTCCCACCAATGCCCCAAAAAACCTAGATCCCTGCACCTAACAACGTTTTCAAAAGATATGTTGCGTCATATTGTTAATCTTCATTTTCAAATATAAGTAAAGGGGAAAACGCAGCATTTTGCATCGTCTACCACAGCATTAACCAGGAGAAAGTCAACCTTGGAGCTGGCAAACTCCAGAGCACAGAGTTCTCTCCCTCTTGCCTGCTTTTGCCCATTACCTCTAAGAGCTACTTCTTTAATTGTTTACCTGCTTCCAAACAGCATGCATTCATGTATTTGTCTGCATTCCTGGGCTCAATAATTATAATTATAAATCAACGTGCATTAATAAAATAAGTTTATAAGAGCTTAGTAGTCTTGCTATTTATGACACTATAAAATACTCACATTATATGAACAATCCCAAGAGGCTTCTATTATCTCTTCTCCCAATCATTTTATGATTATCATCTCATAATCATTTCAGAAAGAAACAGGCAAAGTAGATTTGTAAACATCTATTCAATTTCTCAGCATCGTAATTTGGAATTTTCTCTCCCCGTCCCACTATGGATATTTAAAAATAATTTAAAAATAAATCCTCTGCCGAGATTACAGAGCACAGGAAGAGACTTCGGTTCAAACATGCATGACAATATGCATTTTAGGGGCAGTCATGTAGCCAGCCTTGCATGAACTTAAGTATAAGAGCAGCTCTTACTGAACAAGAAGGAAACCTTAGGTGTCCCCCAGATGTCTTGATGGTTGATGCTTCAACATAAGGATGATTAAGAAACCACACATCCTACCAAAATACTGCACTCTAAAACTTGGAATAAATTCCCCTTTTCCTATCTGCAACATTTCTGAGCAGAGCTTTAGCACTCCATTACTGTGAATGTTTTTTGGCCCAAGGCAAAAAATATTGACAAAGTTCCACCTCCAAGACAGTTATTGTCTCTGTATACTTGATAGCAGCCTTCACAGGTTCACCTGCCAGTATTAAATCCTTGGTTTGGGTGAGAGAAGTAAAAATTTGCTAGCATTCCAAGCTATTTCACAGTAGTAGCAGCTACAGCAGCAAATCAAATTGTTCTTTCAATTAAACCAGTTCAGTGCCTTAGAGAGGAAAGATCTAGACCTGCCCTTCTCCAAAAAAACTGCAGTTTATGCCAAGTTTGAAGTTTTTACTACAAGTGAGAGGAAAAGGCTCAGATGTTCTTATTGTGGTGGTCAATAGCCCACGCAACAAAATAAAATGTGTTTGAAACGATTTGTGTATAACTGACAGTCTTTTCTAGAAGCCAGTGACACTCAAGTAGGCCAGATGGCAAGGTCTTCAAGGGAGCCATCACCAGGTTTGAACCTTCCTTTTGTCAGCAGCATGCATCAGAAGATTTGCTAGAAACTGGCAATACACGGGAAGGCATCAGGGAGCAGGGAGAAACAATCTATCGTAATAATTGCCCATATTTAAGCAGGTCAGAAAGAGCACTTTGTGAGGTACTGAAGCACCTCAATAGGAAGTACTTAGAAAAGTAAAACCGAGGGCCTTGTAGCAACAAGGAAAGGAAATGAAAACTCATTCGTGAAAAACAAATATCACCATGACTGTCCTGAAGTACAAATTTAGCTGGTTCTGGCTGAAAAGGAAAACATCTTACTTTTTTACTTCCCCCTGCATAAAGACACCTATGCAAACACACAGCAACTGCCCCACATACGCACAGTGTTTGTTTGCACATGGGACATGGAGTGACAGCAATGATCTACCTTGCTCTGTTTTCCTTTTGAGCTGTTTTGTGGTTTTTTTGACAGAGCTTTCACTCACTGGAAGGATGGGGGAAATAACTAAGATGACATCTGCTAACAGAATATAGAACTGTCACTGTACCACAGAGGGGGCTTAAAGAACTGTGTGGCAGGGTCCCTTTAAGTAAGATAGCCATGGCTACACAAGGATGAAAACCAAATGACCCCTCATGGGTAATCTATCCAGGTTAGAGAGGGGGTCATGGCAGGGGCACCACAGAAAGGCATGCATTCTGCATGGGAAAGCAAAAGAATGTCAGAAACCAGAATTTCATTGGCTTTAACTTCAGAGACAGCAAACTCTTTCCCTGATGCTTTTTAAAAGAAAACTTTAAAATATCACAACACCAAGCCAACATCTGAGTTTGAAATAGAATGTCAAATCCTCTACTCTTCATGTAAACACTTCATATTGCCATCGTAGCAGGAGATGGGGCACAGCTCCAAATAAATTTACATTGACTACTATAAACCACTTTTTTTGCAAAAACGTGGCCTTATATTCAGAATTTACAGATGCTGCAGCCTGCCCAGGATCAGAATTACACTAGATGAGTTTATGAAGTCCAAGCTTTCTCAGAAGCAAGCCCACCCCTCAACTCAATTTAATGGAGGTTAAGGACACCCAGTAACTTGCAGAATCTTGAGAGGAGACTCTTCCCCTTTTCTTGTCCCAGATTTGCTCAATAGATAAAATCTCAGTGTATCTCACCTACTTTACCTATATAATACTTTCACTGGAAAACTTTTGTATGTTTCTGAAAATGTAAATGTTCCGTTTCTCTTTTCTAATTAGTATTTCTACCATTTTCCTCTCCTTCACCATTTGCTTCATTCCTTCTCTAGCACACACAAACACACGCAGAATCCCCCATGCCAAAGGCAGAGAAGTAAATCCAGCTTCTCTTCACTGATTATGGGCCCGGTTTTAATTTGTGCAATAGTCCTTTTGATAACAATGCCTAGTTAAAACATCCATTAAAAGTCTGTATCAGTCATTTAATGGTGGAAGAATCTAATAGGGTTCCATTGGAACTCCTCCATTAACTTTTAACAGAATTCTTTCTTATAGTCAGTGTTGTAAAACAGGGATATTTCACAAATTTAAGACCAGCCTCATTCTCCATGGGGTGATAGTTAGGTCACCGCTTCCCAATCTTTTTTGGGTAACTACATCAGTTCACCATTTCAGTCGCAACAATCAGTCTCTTCACAACTTATTAATTGCAGCTTGTACTCGCTCATTTGCACTAACTCCAAATCACAAAGGGCTCTGAGAGTCCCAGTTGCATGGCTGGTCATGATGCATATAATAAAAGGCATAGCCACCAGTTTATAAAAAAAACCCAAAAACCCATATTACCATCCATTGACAACAAAGGACCAGTCCCACCATGGTAACTACTGATCTAACTTTTATTCAGGAATCTAAACTCTCAGCCATGGAGATGAGCTTGTGTGTAATTAGACATCTTGGCAGATCTGTCTAAAAACTATATGTTATCTCCATTGGTACATATAGCAGTTACTAGATGAAAGAACTGCTGTATAGGCACTGTCTCCTTCCACACTGAGGTTTACAGGGAAAAAACAGCAACAAGCAAAACTGAGACCTGTATTCATCAGCCACTCTATGCTGTTAGAAGATTTTCATCTTGCCAATTTTATTATGCTCTTTTGTAAGTAAATCTCAAAATCTTTAATGCAGAAAGGCAACTGCTGCTAACTTAATTTTGTAAGTGCAAAAGCTAAGGCACAGAAACAGAGCTCAGTTCTTTTAATTCCCAGCCTTCAAGAGCAATGTTGAAGGCACTGGGAATTGGCACTGTTCCTTCAGGACTAGCTTAAAATAAGGGAGTATTCTGGTCCTTGGCCAGACTCTGAGTGGTGGAAGTACTGTTTAACTCTCTAGCATGACGATCTCCTCCAGCTACAGAAGCATGAGGTACAGGTGCATGTGGGAAATGAGAAGGGATTTACATGGGAGATGCCAGCGCGAACAAGTGAATCACCATAATGGAACAGGTCAGGACCCCCAGCTCCCACTGTCGGCTTCAAATCCTTCTACCCACAGAAAGCAGGGGGAAATATTGTCAAGATTATCCTCCTGTCACACTTTCAGAATTAAGAATTTCATTAATCACCAAGGAGTTCAAAGATCCTGTAAATCTGATTCTGTTCGCGCTGCTACCGGTTTACACTGATGCAGCTGTGAATCCACTGGCTGAAAATGAGGCACCCCAAATTGCATATGCATAGCTACAAGGAATCAAGTTCATAAATGTTATGATTTTCTCAGGCAAACAGCAGTTTCAGCAAACTTGAGCAGGAGGCCTGAAATCGACATGGCTTGTGGCAGCAGAGCCTCTTCAGAAGAAAATAAGAATGATGGAATTTTTTTTCCCATTACATCCCACACAAGCATAAAAAAAGGGAAAAAAAATCAAAATGCAATCAAACGTCTCTAAGATACATGTGGTTATATACACACACCTTTCTCAAGGAGTAGAATCAGTCAGCTTTTGGCCTTGTGCTTCATGACACACTGAACTAAGCAGACGTTTTAGTACCACCCCACACAATTCTACTCACAAGTTTGTTTATACATAAATAAACACACACATACACACACACACACTCATACACTCTCTCACAAGCTTTTCTCAGGCTAGATAATATGTCCCAGAAGCACAGACAAAAAATGGAAAAGGATGAATAAAAGTGCTCTCTTTCCATGCCACTTTTATTATTATTAAAAAAGGGTTCTTAGAGAATTTTTTTGTTTTGTTTTTGTTTGTTTTACCCACTTGTTCGTCATTTGCAAGACTCATAAAGAAACTGAAGTTACTCCTAGGTAAGGCTAGTTAAAAGAGGAAAATGGAAGACCAAGTCACAGACTTTTAAAAAATAATAAAAAAAATAATAAAAAATAATAAAATCATGAAAATATATTATAAAGAAATAATTAATTTTTATACATGTGAAAGCACATAAGCTTCACCTAGGCTTTTGGAGAACTTTTTTCAGCTGTTTTGAGAAGAGCATAACCACTGGAACAAGAAAACACTACATCTAAATGGAATAGTAGGAGTTGTTTTCTTACATAGGGAATTTGTGACAAGAATGTATCACAGGAAAAACTTAAATAAATCTAAACTTAGACATTGAGTCTGAGGTTACATCATGATTATGCTATGAATGCTCTCCAATCCATTTGTTGCCACACAGCTACACCTGTACCTGCCCTTCCCTTTCGTAGCTTACCACTCATTACTGCGTCCTTGAAACTGTACATTGTGATTGTACATCTCAGCATGTCACTTACTAAAAAAGTTAGGTGGCAGAAGGAATAGCAAAGTAGCAGATCCCCAGTACTACTGAATCAAGAGCTTAGACAGACAAGCTGGTTTAGGGAAAATCCAAGTAATTTTGTTTTCAGAAGAAAAAATTTCTTTGAGAAATTTTTCTTTGAGAAGCAGGAAAGCTTAGGAATAGATTTCAGGAATAGATTTCCATGCAGCCCTTCAAAAAGACTTCAGCAGGTTGGAGAGATGGGCAGAGAAGAACTGTCTGAAATTCAACAAAGGTAAATAGAGGGTCCTGCACCTGGGGAGGAATAACCACACACACCAGCCCAGACTGGGGGCTGACCTGCTGGAAAGCAGCTCTGTAGAGAAAGACCTGGGGGTCCTGGTGGACAACAAGCTGTCCATGAGCCAGCAGTGCCTTTGTGGTCAACAAGGCCAACCGTGTCCTGGGGTGCATTAGGAAGAGCACTACCAGCAGAGTTAAGGAGGTGATCCTGCCCCTCTACTTGGCCCTAGTGAGGCCACATTTGGAGTGCTGTGTCCATTTCTGGGCTCCTCAGTGCAAGAGAGACATGGAGCTCCTGGAGCAGCTCCAGTGGAGGGCAAGAAAGCTGATCAAAGGACTGGAGCATCTCTCTTTACAAGGAAAGCTTCTGAGGGAGCTGGGCCTGTTCAGCCTCAAGAAGACATGACCTTATCAGTGTCTATGAGTATCTGAAGGGAGGGTGTCAGGAGGATGGAGCCAGGCTCTTCTTGGTGGTGCTAAGCAATAAGACAAGAGGCAATGGGCAGACTCTGATGCAGAGGAAGTTCCTCCTGAACACAAGGAAGAACTTTATTGTGCAGGTGACTGTGCCCTGGAACAGGTTGCCCAGAGATGTTGTGGAGTCTTCCCCCACTGGAGTTATTCAAGAACCATCTGGACACAATCCTATGCCTTGTGCACTGCTTGAGCAGTGAGGTTGGACCAAAGGACCCACTGTGCTCTCTTCCAACCTGACTCATCCTGTGATTCTGTGATTTATCCTCAGTGATGTAGCTTGCTAGGCAAAGATGAAGGCTGATAGGATGAACTGCTGGTGCAAGAGATATCTAAACTAATGTTTGCATGGGGGGTGAGGAGACCATTGTCTCTAACTACAGAATGGCACATTTCTAAAGGAAATGCATCACTTTCACATTTCACCGTACACCTGTACAGCAGCCACACTGGTGCTCAGGCACAAAGCACTTCCAAGGAACTGCATGTCACTTCTGAAAAGAGGGCTAGCTAAAGTTCTTCTCATTTCTAAGAACAAGCCTAGCTGCACCTGGTGTAGACTGTCAGTGAAAGCAGATTCACACTATGAAGCTGAGACTGTACAGATGTTGAAGGACACATCTAGTACAGGTAGCTGGGTATGCAGCTGCAGTGCAAGCTGCTGCAGGTTGAGCCCTAGGTGATGGAAGTCCCTGACAAGAGGCAGGCTGTGCAATGCCGAGCCTCTGCATAACCAAGGGCACAGGGACCTGTGGCCCAGACAGGTGAATGGACACTCAGACACACAGCAGGGGCTGAGCACCCCAGACTTTTACACACTTAGACTGTAAGGGTTTCTTTGTCTAGGGTCCCTCCTCAGAGGCACCCAGCTCGAGCTGTTATTTTATTGTTTAGTTATTACACCATGATTGAATTATTTGAAGGATTTGGACGTCTGAGACTTTGCTGTGGGAAACTCAGGCTCGAGCCAGTAGGGAAATCTGCTCTGACTCTGTGAGTGCGGAGTGTGTAGCTGTGAAGGGGCTTCAGTCCCAGCTCATGTGATGAGTGCGAGTGCTAGAGTGGCTCCCGGATGGTCAGCCTGGGAAGTCTACTGAACAAAGAAGCAGCCGAGGAATGCTGATGTGTTCTCACTGATGCTGGGAGAGGTAGTCCCCACAGCTGTGGGAGTGGTGGCCTTCAACAGAAGGGCAGCAGCAGAACAGTGGTGGCAGTAACAAATTTTCACAGTTATGTTTGCTGTATTTCTGGTCTCTGCAAAAGTGTCACAGCACTGACACTGCTGTAAACTCACAGGTCTTTGGCAAGATTCTTATAAAATACAAAGGCATAGAAAGATGGATATGGGTAGGGTGGCATTGTGCTGAGGAAGAGGATTACAGAGACTGTACATTTTGCTGAATTTTCTCTGAAACTGCTACATATGGTGTTCTCCAGTCTAGAAACCCTCTCTAGAAGGAATCAAAAGACTACATAAAATTCTTTTTTAAAGTGCAAAACATTACAGGGATGCTCCTGGTTCAGTCCTTTTTCTACATACTAATGTTTTCTTTCTGTGTGTTCTTTCCATATAGAAAATACAGTACAAAGGCACAAACCTTGAAAGATGTATCTGATCTAAGCAAAAGTTTAGTTAGAAGTACAGCATCTGAAGGAGTGTAAACAGAACAGTTAATCTGAGGAACTGGGCCATTCACCTGAGGAAGTGAACCATACTTCATCAAGATCTACTAGAATTTGAGAACCTCCTAAAAGCAGATGCTGCTGATTACTCAAGGAAAAGGAAGGAAAAAAAGATTAATGATAAAAATTTAGCTGTATCCCAGATACATAATGGATTAGATGACATGTTCATTTGATCATCCAACTAAGTTTTAATTCCATCTACCTGATCCCTAATGGAGCAAACTGAAAGTTCAAATAAAGAAATACTCTTTAAGTATAATGTCACTTAACAAAATACGATATAAAACATATGCTATATACTGCCTGTAACAGAATACCTGCAAGTGATAACTTTTACAAGAGAGGATGGGAAAAAGCAGCTCATCATGGGCTCTCAGTGGAAATGTAAGTTAGCTGGAAGTTGCCTAGTCTTGAGGGGTATGTGTGATTTTGTAAAGGACAGAGCACTGAAGAATGCATCATGGATTGTCAGCTATACTCCTAGCCCTACAGACAAGACTTCACCTTTAAACCGTAAGGTAAGGACATCTCCTTACTTTTTGCTCCTCCATCATGACTTTCTCCTTTGGGGATGGAGTCTGTGCTCAGTGTCTCTAAACAGCCTCTAATTGAACAGGCTCTGATCTTGACTCAGAGCCTTTAGACAACAAAATGCTTGTTTCTCTAATCAAAAGTCACAAAAGCAATTTTACAAATATATAAATACAATTTATACACAAAGCCAAAGACTGTTCAGGAATACAGAATTCAAATGCTCATGTAATCTTCTACCTTTAGTACAAGTAAACCAGGCAAAACCATTTGAGTGTATCTGATGCTCGATTTGTCTTGAATACAAAGCCACTCCCACTACATTACTCAATCACATTCTTAACACTTGAGCATTAACTTTATTCTAAGATTCCATTTCAGTACAAATAAAGGCAGCAGACACCATCAGGACTGCCAGAGATATGTGAGCATAGGGCTATAAGGCTAATTTTGGAAATTTGCTTGAGGTTGTTTATTTGTTTGTTTTTTTTTTTAATCTTCCCAGGAATGCATCAGTAAAGCAAACCCACCAGCTCTGGAGAGCACCAAAATTCAGAAGAACAGAGGCATGACTCTGCAGGTTGATAAAAAATTCTTCACGTTACACAGGATATAACCACTCCATAAATATAGAGGCCAAGGAGTCAAAAAAAGGAAAAAGTACCCAGTTTATTGGATATATCTCAACTGCAAAACCACCTGTACTAACTACATCACTGACACAGTTTAAGTGCTCAGTAATCAGACGACAAAGTGTTAACAGTCAGTGAGTTGCCATGTAATTACTGTTGCATCCAATGGAGTTTCCCAGTACTGTATGTGCTGCATTGTTCCTGTTATTATGTGGTAACTATCAAATTACCACGTGTCATCACTGTAACATTAGGTTGATCCACTATGGAAATTCATTCTGTTCCACAGCAGTCTAAATTCTTCATTTTGTCCCTCTGGTGATGTGGACAGGTGGATTACATACTGAGCTATACAAAAGGTTAAAGGAGTAGGTGAGGCACTTCATAGATTAAACCTGATCAAACAGCCTGATTCTGCCACCTTTTCCCACTACAAGTTTCACTATTCTACTGCAGATGGGATAATACTTGACAGGGTACTGCTATCTGTCCCAAAGTGATCATTTTCTCCTTAAATTTCCTGTAAAACCAACATCAACTTTCTCTCTCTACAGCTGAAGTAGTTACTATCTTAAAAAAATAGAGTAGAAAAGCAGGTTTTGCTTTTCTGTAAATGGAAGGGAGTCAAAAATGTCAGGAGATCCATTTAGGACTTGCAGTGTTACTAATCTATTTTACTGAGAAGACATACAGAAAATAATACTGTGATGGGAGAAAAGAGTATTAGGGGGGTTTTTTAAGGGACAAATAGAAATAGATACATCACAATAAGCTTTGGTTCACACATTTGCTGCATCGATATTTCTGTGAAGAACAAAATTAAGTGTTAGAAGTGTTTTGAAATAACATTAGGAATACACGCACAATTCTTGGAAACGGCCCAAGTGAGGGAGCAAAACTTCAAGTGTAGCTCTCAACCTGGGAACCTCCCACACTACAACAAACTCATTAGCAACTGCTAACAAGCCACCTGGTGTGAGCTACATGATAAGTGAAAATATGACGGCAAGGATGTTATGAAAATGGTTATCACCCATCAGTGCGTTCACTACAAGGAGTATTTTGCACATATATTTTACATTAACACTTGGAAGGTGCTCAGATGTTACGTGATTGGAAGCCCACGCAAGAGCCCGCGCAGATGACACGGTAGTTTCAAGGGCACAGGATTGTTCACTATTAGCTTCACTGACATCTAAATAGGTGCACAGCCAAATTTATACACAAACGAAAGTCAAAGACGTTAAGGGGACAAAGACAATTGGGTAATTATGTAAATAAAATCTGAAATATTATAAAAGATTTATCAAAATGAGGACAGAGTCTTTTCTTACCATGATTAGTTCGCATATAGCAGAATCCCTGAGCAGACAAGACAATTACTGTTTCGCACAGGTTAGCAGAGGAAGATATACTGTCTCGGGAAAGTAAGATTTATCAACAACTACCATGTGTCATCTTCACCACGACTGACCTCAGGTTTGCAAGTGTCTGAATTAACAGAAAAGACACACCTTTCTGAAGAAAGGCCTGAGGTCTCAGAAAAACCCATAGCAACAAATATTTTCTCTGCAGAACACTTCCACCTCAGCAGCTGCAGCTCATATCTGAGTTTTTTTAAACACTCAATCAATAGATAAAGGTAGTCCTCTGGCTACATTTGGTAAATAATGGCTCAAAGGCAGCTTTTTCCCAAAAATGGCTCACTTCCCTTCCCCTTTCCACTTCTGCACAGAGCATTTCTGACCATTTGCTACATCTCTGTCAATCTGCCAGCAGCTCTGTAGCTCAAGATTACAGCACTGGAGATGCATGTAATTTCCAAGTATGAGGAACTAACAGCAAGCTGGCAACTGTATGATTTATTGAAATAACATGCACTGTTGTCTTCTCAACAATTTACCTCCAATCTTCTTCAGTATATCCTAGAATCAGTATTCAGTATTTTGCAGAATCCAGCTCCCTTTATATGTCAGTCACTTTGAAGTTGTTTAACAGGGAACGGCGGTCAGCGGAACCAAATGGCAATCAAAAGAATTTCTTGCAAGCGATTTCAACAGAAGACCAGAAACATGGAAAAAGACATGGAAACACATCCATGTTCTTATATTACAGCTAGGTACTTCTTTCACTGTCAAATACAATGCCTTTAAACCCTAAGTGATACTGCTCTGTTTATAGTGACAAACATGGTGGAAGAGTGTACACGGAATTCAGGAGGTTTCATCACTGTGTTCTCTAGACCCACTCTAAGGGGACACAGTAAAACAGCAGCATAGAATCACAGATTCATAGAATAGTTTGGGTTGGAAGGGACCTTAAAGATGATCTAGTTCCAACCTGTCTGCCATGGGCAGGGACACCTTTCACTTGACCAGGTCGCTCAGAGCTTCATCTGGTAAGAGCTTACTAGCATTGTTTACACTACATATTGCACCATTTACTACCCCAGCAGCAAGATGTGCACTCATTCAACCAAACTGTAGCATTTTACAACAGTTTTGCTGATCAAGATGTGCCTTTGGTTCTAAACGTGCCAGTGAGATTGAATTCAAAAAGTTCTGTTTTAGTTAACTTGACGTCACATCTGAGAAACTGCCCTTCTACTAACCATTTCTCTAAAAGAACTTCTACATGAGCAAGCAAATATTTCTGAGATACAATGACCAGCATATCTGGCACCATGGTCTTCCCAAATGTTGCCTTAAATAAAAGGTTTGGGGCCAATGCCACCTATGTTGCTCATGGGAAGTAATAAGCCATGCTATGGGAGAGAGAGAACAAGGACTTTGTCTCTTTAATTTTGCATGCATGATAATGTTTTTAACCACTAAGGTCATACCTGCATGTGATGACTGACAACTTTTCAGCTTGATTCAAAGCAAACAGCTGTTGGTTTGATTGCCTAGCAACTAAAAGTTGATGGATGACCCTTAAGATGGATAACTACCATAAATCACCTCATTCAGACTCTCAGGGAAAAAAAATTAAAAAACAATGGTTTTCATGACATTTGCTGCACTCTATAATGTGCCATGATAAATTTGGCTGCCTTATGGATGCACAGTTGTGGCTGTTGAAATTAGACACTTTTGTTTTCTGCATTCTGCACTTCTTGTAGCCCCCTCTGTAAGGTGTGTTCATATTAATATACTCCACTGTCAGAAGAAAGCAGAATACCAGAAGCTACTGTCAGTCACCACAAGGCAGGGAGAATCTGTATTGAATCTCTGCATCACCAAACAGCTTTTAATCAGGAAACAGCAGTCTTATATCATAGCTATGGCACTGGGCTACATGCATTAATAATGGTTACAATATATTTAGTGTAATGACTTGACCCCGGTCAACATTATTGATGCTGTGATTAATATGAATTTGATAAACTGCTTCCTCTTTGAAGACATTTTGTATATTTCTCAAGCAAGAGAAAAATACTTTTTATGTATGAGTAAATATAGCAGGCCTTCATAGAGGCATTCTGATCTCAGCTGCACAGGTGTAAAAATAGATTTCCCAGGATTTATACTAGTGTCCCTGAAATTGAAATCTTGACTACAAGAAATAGAGGGGGAAAAAAAAAAGAAAAATGGAAAAAAAAGATATCCTCATTTTCATCTCATTAATAGAAGAAAAAAAATCCAAACTCACCAAATCAGGATTCTAAATGGAAGGCCATATTCCTCCCAGAGAGTGTTCAGACAGAAAGGGAAATTCCCTTTTATTGTTCTAGATAATAGGATTTCTCTGTTTGTTATGTACAGAATACATATGCATTCAAAAACAGATGTTCATAATTGCTTTCATTGTTTGGATTTTTTTAAAACTCTTGAGCTTGACTATTCATATGAAAACTCTCGTACTGAATTTGGTTTATGACAGCAAAGTGATTTCTAGTTTTGTTTAAAGGAAAAAAAAACAAGAAGAAGATAGTTTGGTGCAAGTTTTAGTATATCCTTGGGGAAGTGCTGCCTTAAATGTTAGTATGTGATGATTTCATCAAGAAAAAGTCTGGTAAATGCTACTACCTTCCTCTTAGTAGACATGTGTCAGCCCACATGAATAAACTGCTGTCCAGTGCAATTCTGTCATATGACATAGCAATTCCCAAACTGTGATACATGACCCACTGAAGTGGGGCAGGTCGCAAGGGACCCCAAGTTATGATCAGAGGCATGAAAATGAATTCAAAAAACTGTATCAGTGGGAAATGGAAGGTATCAGTGGAAATCAGAAAATCAGAAATCGGATGGAAATGGAAGATAAGCAACCTGGGGAGTAGACAGTTACCTGAACAAAGTAATTGGGAAAATAAGGCTATGGGAAGAAAGTTTCAAGGTGGGACTGAGCTGTCAGAACATGTGGGGTAAGTATTCTTGACACATGCTCACACTGTATCTAAACCTATCCCATCAGTTTCAAGAATTTCTCTCTTTAACAGAAGTCAGTTGAACATTTTCTGAATTAAAGTTAATTAATTTCCAAAAAAAAATCAAAAGTCATGATCCAAAGGATGAAATATTCTAATAAATTCATCAAGCATACTGGTGTGCTGGTGGTACTAAATTAGAAAAAGCACTTAGCTGAGCCATGCCTTCAGATTTTCAGCAGGGTTGCAACCAGTTTCCCAAATTGTGTATTTGGAAAACAAGAGGTATGTGTCCAAATGTAGATTGAGATCTTGATGGCAAGATCTCAATCTGCATTTCTTAATTTTACACAAAAGTGGAATGTAAGCGCAGTATGCAAACAGTTGATGAGGTCTGCTGCATTTCTCGACAACCAAGAAAGTTGATGCTCCACCAGATACGTGCACAATTTAGTGGATGCTCCACTTCTATAAGATGCCTCAAGCAGTAAGTGAATATGTAGCTTAGATGCTCTTTGTCTCTCCCAGAAGAGATGAACATGTCAAAGTAACAATGCCAGTAGTAATGCAATTTATTGGATCTTCCGAAATTTCAGATCACAGCATCCTATAATCAATCCTTTGCATTCTTCAGCCACAGTACCCCTTCAACTGAGAACATAACCAGTGCAATTCACAAAAACAAGAGTCTCAAGTGCACCTAGATATGTTTAGCATAAAAGCACTTATATACAAGTAACATTCAGACACAACCACTATTTATTGTTTCAGCTTCAAGTCTCAGATGCCTCTATGAAGGACCCACTAAAGAGGACAAGACGGCATGCTGGCCCTTTAAAACTGAAAAGCTTGTTTCCTTTCTGTAAGAAAAGTAAATCATGCTATAGTGAGTGGAGCTTTGAAAAAGCATCCATCCATTAAAGTTCATGGATCCTCGTTTCCAGATTGTCCCTCCCCTGGCTGTGTCTCAAGTTACAGCCTTGTACAATCCAAGTCTAAATAATATTCACTATGATAAATGACACCATAACTCCGATATCCACAATCAATCTTTGCTTTAAAGATACATCCATCTTCAATAATGTTGATGGGGATTCTGTAAAATGGGAAACGTGACTGTTTTCCCGACCTCCTAACAGTGGGGGAAGGAAGCTCTGAGTGATGGCTGTCAGCCCACATCTGGCTGCAAAAATAAATTAGCCTTATGTAGACAAATGAAAGGACCAGCCCTGACTAGAAAACAGCCACTCCTGAGCAATGGCTAATTTATAGGACTCCTTTCTGGAAAGTTCCTAGCTGAGGCTACAGTCTCCTTAGCTATCTCTTTAAATGATATCTGATGCTGTAAATAACTTCAGTGTGGTAGGAACTATGCAAAGTACAAAGAGTGATTTGGTGGGGGGAAGGGAGGAGACAATAACTTTCTCATATTCTTTGTAGACGATCAAGATTTAAAATTCAGCCACTCAAAACACATTTGTGCACACACACATGCAATCAAAATTTTGTTTTAGGAAACATTGTTATATTTTGAAAATATGCTCTTCTTCATTTGGCAGAAGATTATTTTCTGGTTTAACTCCTTTGTCATCTCCTGGGCTGCGAGACTGAGGCAACTACACTACAGAAATTAAACTATTCAGTCCAAGCGACACCTTGAGGTTTGCAGATTATTTTTTTCCTTGTTAAATGCTATCAACTTTTCCTTCTCCTCACCTTGCCCCTCTAGCTGATAAGAGTTTCAGGAGGAGTGTGGTGAGTCCTACCAGCTCAGTTCCTCTAAACTGGTGCTATGCAGCTCAGATGTTGTGAAGTGGCACGCAGAGAAACTACCTGCTCTATTTGTTTCAGCACATGATTTTACAATAACCAGAAGGAAATTTTAAACAGGAAGGTGGAAGGAAGACTCTTTGATCGTCCACCGCCTCACACGAAACACAAATCCCTATCTGTGCACAGGACGGTGGCTACCCTTTTTTCATGACTGAAATGCTTTATTACCTTATTCTTTATGTCTTTGACCTTGTCCTGCCGTAGAAAAACTCAGGACTTTAATTCTTATAGTGCACAATATATGGGAATTAAAAAATAAAAAAAGAGTTCTTTCCAGAAGGAATGGGCAAATGGATGAGGGAGCAGCCCGACCCATGTTATTCCCACACACAGGCTGGCTGGGATGGCACCTGGGCATCGTGGCTCCCAGGGGAGGTCCAGCGGCACTGGGGAGGGCTGGCGGCAGCAGTGGCAGCAGCGAGGGTTAATTCTGTGAAGGTTGAAGGACTTACAGTAATGCTGCGAAGACAGAAACATCACAGGCTTTCCTGGCAAGAGGCTCACAGAGGGTAGGAGGGGACTGCGAAATGAACTCTCTCAGGCTTTGTCGTGTGCGTTTCCCAAGGCCCGGCCTGGCCCCTTTGATAAATGACACATGTCATTCTGTCAGGGGCTGACACTGCAGCTGGGAGGGCCGGTGATGTATGGCTCCGCTGAAAAGGAAATCAACTTTTTGGCACCAAGTAAGACTGTGCCCTGTGTAAGGATTTTGTTTCTCAAAAAGTGAAAGATAGACTTAGGATTTAAAAAAAAAAAAAAAAAAAAAAAAAAAAAAAATGAAAAAAAAAATATAAAAAAAAAAAAAAAAAAAAAAAAAAAAAAAGTTGAAAAACAGATTGAGCGACAGCTTACACTTAACATAAATTAACTCAGTAATGGTGAAATGTGCTAGCCTGTGATAAATAAAAGCTACATTAGTCAATTATTAATCACACTCCAACTTGTAGCCAAAACCCATGACTTAAATCTGAGGCCTGAGCTGCCTTACAAACAGATAAGACAGTGTTTGATAGATGTCTTGCATAGTGTAATCAGGAAGGAATCAAAGGCTTAGTGGTTTAACCAGGGGGGGTGTGGAAGGTTCTGGAAACTGAGACTGGGTAAAGTGGATAACTGGATTGAAAGCACCCTTTCACTGGGGATACAGTATATCTTTTGACT
>VZTE01002697.1:500464-505464 GCA_013397775.1 Eulacestoma nigropectus
GGGGGAGGCAGAGAGAGAGACATATCTGAATTTGGATTAATCTTTTTTTTATATACAGGAATGTCTCGAAACTCTATTTCCCTCCCCCACCTCCCACCACCACCACTGTGTTAAATCATTTAAATCTGATCACTATTAAATGGATTCTCACCGAGACATCAAGTGTTTCAAATATGATCGTTTTGCACGGATTACAATTTAAGCATTTTATTTAATCGAATGAACTCGCATCAGGCTGCAACACATTCATGCAAATACAAGCTGTAGAGAAAAAGCACAAAGCTGCATAAACGAAACGATTCCTATTCAACCAGACTGTAAAGACAAAATAAAGGATTTCAGATAGAAAGAAAAAAACTAAACATCTAAAAACACGGGGAGGGTACGGGGAGGGGGAAGGAAAGGGAGAAGGGATGTAGTATCTAAACCAAAGCATTATGCCTGTGTGAAAGGCTGAACTCACACATCACCTTGTTGAGATGCAAGCACAGAACGGCTCTGGTTTTTTGTTTATACTCTATCTGCAGGGGAATAGGATGGACACTGAACCCAAAGGTGACTTTCATTCCCTGCCCAGGGAGAGAATTAGCACCACAGAGCACTAAAATGTCACGCCTACACGTTCAGCTGACCTACAACACTAGCCTAGACTTTCTGCAGGCCTTCAAGCCAGTGGTGACAGGATGTGAGTTTCACCATCTTCTTCCCCATGCAGATGCTCTCACACCTCCTCCTCACCATCCACAACTCAGCGTAACTGAAAATTAAAGGTCTCGTGTGATACATACAGCCTAGAACGGGAATATTTCTTGGATGAATGGTAGCCCCAGGTCCTGACCTAGCACTGGGCTGTACATGGGTGCACCCCTGTGCCTGCACAAAGCCAGCTGCTGGTGCAGGCTCCTCGCACCAGGTAAGTAGCCTTCTAGCATCGCTTGTATTTTCACCAGCAATTACTGGAGAGCATCACAGGGACGGGGGCTCACAAAAGAGCAACAGCCCCCCCCGTTCAGGCCTTAATGAGCACTATCAGCTTCAAGACCGTATAAATGTTTGTTTGTCAATCAGTAATTTCCATATGCTTTACATCATTTCCAGTGATGTACCTACCACACTGGTTCATCAATGACTTGTCTAACTCTGCTGAAGCCTCGGACACGGTGTGTTAATTGCGGTATAGCACAACTGACTTGAGATTTTAAGCAGGACACAAAAAAGACACAAATCCCAACAAGGAAAGAAAACTTTCACATCATCAAGCATGAAGGACTTTATCAGACAATTTTCCTAGCCACAAAAACACTGCAGAAAAATCCCCTGTGACCTTTAAAAAAATATTTACCTTGTTCCCCTTCCCCTCAGTGTGTTACAACTTTATACAACAAAATATGGAAACTTTTAAATGTTTCTACATGGGACATGGTCCTACATTGCTCGGTGCTGTACAGACACACCAGGAAACAAATGAGTTTTTAATGTTAATCAATTGAAAGTGCATTCTTCAGTTTACACATGCTGTACATGCTTGGCTTTTTAACAGTACAAAGAGGAAAATAAAATGCAAGTAATCTGTAACTGTAAAAATTACACCACCAGTTACAGTCAATTTTTAAAGTCTCTATACTTTCATATGCACGTATGTATACGTTTAACCACACACATTCTCTTGCCCTCAAACCTGCCATCAGGATTTTGCATTATAAAGTAATGTACTACCGTAAAGTAAAATATTTCCTTACATGGCGGTGTGGACTTCCCAGTAGACCCAAAAAACAATCCAGTTTACCTCAGCTTTTAGAAATAAACTAACAGTTTTGCTCAAGTAAAATCTCAGATAATCTCAACCATCTGAAAATGACAGCAGTTGTCTAGATCACAGCAGAAATATACCCACTCACGAACTTCAAGGTGGTGCAGAGTGTGCTTAATTGAGGAATTTAAAAACAACGACTGAAAAGAGCACAAATTTCAAAGTAAATGAAATAGGGAGACCCTTTGAAACCCAAACTTTAGTGACAGCCCCTACAGAGAGTACAGCTATTTTCTCAAAACATGTAAAATATGACTATAGAAAGAAAGATAAGGAGCAGGGGAATGGCATGTATTTAAAAACGTGCACACTGCCTGGTGTTTTAAACTTTTGCCTTTCTATTGCTAAAATATCATTTTTAAAGTCCATAAAATTTCAGATAGTGTGCAAAATGTTTATATATTACCAAGGTCTCCCTTTAAAAGGTTTATACTTTTACTTTATGACCTGTCCTTGATTTGACACTTCCGCTCATCAGAAAGGGATTTATAAAATAATCCTGAAGGTGAGGAACAGACATCTGTCAGGGACTGGCTGAGTTTCACTTCGCGAAATTTAAGAAGGGAGAGAAATCCTGTTAAGCTCTCTTTAGTCACCAATAGACATCAAAGGTAATAATTAAAGAAGACAGACATCATAAAAATAAATTTATGTAGTTCTTTATAATGCACAAGCACTCTAGTGTGTAAAACATCTATTAGAGTGAAAGAAAATACAACATTCCAAATGAGCAAAAATCTGTTTTGTTTGAGGTTTTTTGCCTACTTGAGTAACGTTCAAAAAAAAAAAGACACTCAAGTTTAAACTAAAGTCTTTCAAAACCTTTGCCATCTGTGGGTACATGAACTATGGATGACCCCGAATGATTTGCACTCTGCTCAGAATCCCTTAGAAAGCACGGGAAAAAGTATCATTAAGAATGACTGATGACTGCCAGTCATGGTTGACCTCACCCAAGCTTTGGTCTCTGCCTCAGTAATAAGCTGTCCTTTATTAGCACCAACACTCCATAAAAGGGGTGTGTTTAGTCACAGGATAGTGGCCTTCTAATGCTCATTGCTTCTCCCTGAAAGATTGATTAGTGCTCATTTTTACTGCCTTCACAGTATATACAGTGACAGTGCTGCAGAGTGTCAGGGCCTGCAATATTGATGATAAGTACAACTACAAACTAGAGGTTTGGAAAAGGCAGAGTACTGGGAGTTCACTCTTCTTTTCAACTGGAAAACACTGCCAAAACAAAAAGGACAAAACACAAGCTTACACATGAGCTACCGATATTCTAGTAAAGATAAACTGAGGCTAGGGAATTCCCTCTCCCTGAAAAAAGGCCATTTAAAATACAAAACTTAACAGAAAAAGTTGTTTTTCCATTTTGTTTTGAAAAAGCATAGGCATTTTTCCTATCACCTACCAGAGGGTAAGGCAAAAAAAGATTACCCTGAAATATCATTCTTGTATTTGTTTTTTTTATTTCAGAAAGGCTTTTCAGTAGTGACTTACAGAGTAGGGGAAAAAAAAACCTATTGCAAGCACAGAAAGTGAATGTTCCTGATTTGGAAGCTATTGCAGTGCCCCTTTGCAGCAGCAGGTGCCTCTGAGGGTAAAAAAGAAAGAAAACATGAAGAAAACATGTTGGCTATGTATCATGTTCTGCACAAATCTGCCTGCATTAACATGACTCCTCTGCAGCTTTTACTCTTACATTTGAAGTAAGTGGGATCTATGCAAATTCCTTCAGTGAAATTAAGATCTGGAATATAAGCTGGCACCATCAGAGAAAAAAAAACTGTGGTAGATTCATGTAATGTAGTATGCAATTGCACGCAGTGCAAAGCATATTTTAAATAGAGCAAGACCCAGACATGATCCTTGCAAAACATCAACATCATAGTGATGAAAGAGCAGGTAAGAATTCATGAACTTTTTCAAATAAAGAAATTCCAACCTGAATACATTACTTGCAAAAGCTATGCCTTGACTTGATTTGATTTAAAAAGTAGAAGAGAATTGAAAACAGTCTTTAACATTGGTGTTTTAACCAGAGACTTTATATCATACAAGGCCAGCTCGAAGTTATACTGTAGTAAGTTTAATACGGAATAACTTGTCCATATGGCTCTTCCTGGGAACAAGTCATTTCACATGTTACAGCAAGACACAGCCGAAAAAAGGCATGTTTCAATGTTACTTTTATATAGCTGGGAACTTGAGCACAGCAACCTCATACCAAAAATTACTACAGCAAGAGTTTACTGCATTAATAATAGGATGCCCTATTGCTGTGACACATTCTGTACTTCGAAACAAATATTAGTCACAATAGTTAGGTTTTAAATTCATATGCTTTAAAGCTGAGCTGTAACTATGACACTTGCAATAGTGATGATTTGCCAATAAGACCTATTAACAATTTCGCAAAGAGCTCCTGCTTTCATTCGGTCTGTTGTACTGTCTTAACAATATCTACCTATGAATAATTTAAACACATTCTTACTTAAAAACAAACCAAAACACAAACACTAGCACTTGAAAACTAGATGTCAAAATTCACATTCACACTTTTGCATTGAATTAACATCTTTTGATTTCAGTAATAGAGGTTACTTGAAAATAATAAATATTTTCTTTTCAAATTTTAAAACAATAATAAAAAAATCTTACTATGTGTCTATACTTTATAGAACATCATGGCCCAAGTCCTGTGTAATGAAAGTCAATGGCATACTCCTTCACATACTTCTTTTGGGCTTTGGATCAGGCCCAGTCTGGAAACTATTCATTCTTTTCATTCACTACCTTACATTTTGTACATTTAAGTAACAGTGGATGGAGGGGGGAGGAAAAAAAAAAAAAACAAAAACTTGAGTATGAAACGAGTATTTTTAAATCAGGAAAAAAAAAATCATTTAAAAAAATAATTAAAACTGTGGCTTATGCTGAAAAGCAAAAAATTACACTACAAATCCAGACATTCACACAGTTAATAATTCTTTTGGTGGTCAAAACTGGCCCTGCTGTACAGAGCAGAGGAAAACAGAGACAATGATATGCAGCACTGTGACTATTAGCTTAGAGGGATTCTACTTGGCTATTTTCCTGCAGCATGCACTGCAATCACAATAATAAAGAAATCCTGTATTCCACTCTAATTCACCGAGAAATAGAAATGCTAGAAATCTAAAATAAT
>VZTE01002697.1:522335-553914 GCA_013397775.1 Eulacestoma nigropectus
AGGAGTTTTGAGTTTGCACACAATAAAAAGGAGGTTAAAAAAAATAGGGGGGGAGGGCTAGACAGCAGGCTGTGTTGATTAATAATGATGAACCCAGAAGCCCAGGGAGGATCATTTCCCGTGGCCCAGCAGCCCCGCAGAGACGGGGAGGGAGCGGGTGCGTGTACACGCGTGTCTGTGTGTGTCTGTCTGTGGTGCACGCATGAGTGTGCGGGGGGCGGGCGGGCGGCGGGGGCAGCGCACACGGCTTTGTCCGCTCCTGCCCTGTCGCCGACATCCCGTGCCCGGCCGCCCCAGCCCTGCGGAGAGCCCGCACCCCCTGCCCGGCGCGGCGGGGAGCGGCCGGGCAGCACCAAGTTGCGCCGCGGCCCCCGCAGCCGCACGCACAAGTTGCGCTGCGGCCCGAGCGGGGAAGGTTCGCACCCTCTCTCTCCGCCTGCAGAACAAAAGCAGCGGTGCGTGTGCTGGAGCCCTGCTCGGCAGGCGCCTGGCCCCCTGCACGACTTGCCCCTTCCCCGCACGCAAAGTTTTTGTCCTCAGACTGTTTGTTCTACCTGCCTTTGTGCTCCGGCCGCCGCCGTGCAGCGCCGAGAAGGGGAAGGTCTTAGGGAGACGGGGGCTTGTTCTCCTGTCGCTGCGCTGCCTGCCCTTCTCGGGGTACGCTGCCCCAGCCGAGGGCACGGCTGCTCCGCGTCCTGCCGAGGCAGACGCGCGCCGGGAGCGTGAGGAGGGAGGCTGAGCCCAGCGGGGAGCCGGGACCTCCCTTGCGGGTTGGGGACGGGGGCAGAGCGGGCGCCCCGGGCTGGCCTCGCAGCTCGCAGCTACCGAGAGCCCCGGCCGGGCGAAGCAGTGAGGCTGGTGAGGGGGCAAGCACAGCTCCCCACCGCGCTCTCACCCTCCGCTCCCCTCCCCAGAAGTTGAGGTGTAAGAGCGGGAGGCGGCTGGTGCAGCGCCGGCACGTCTCGCCTGGCGCCCGAGGGACACGGTTTACCTCGGAAGCTGCAACTCCGTTACCAATTTTTATACATCTTTTAGCACTCCTGTACGGGAGTCACCTTAAAGCGGGATAATAGAAGATTTTTTGTGTCTGCGAACAAGACGTAGACATTTGTTGTTGCGGCAGAGCAGCGAGTTAAAGGCAGGATTACCAAGAGCTACAGTCACTTTTACCTATTTTTTTGCATGGATATGTTTACGCTTACGTGTTTTTTTATACATAACGTTGGTGAAAGTTTGAAGCTCCCCATGCTATAAAGAATGAAGGAAATCAAAAGGAGCAAAGCGGTTTTAGTTCTCCTCGCTCTGTGTGCAAGCATTTTAAAACTACACACACATACGAGTTGAGCTTGTTGCTAACTGCAACAATTAAAAGTGCCTACTTCTGCAGCTTTTGCATGGTGTCAAGTACACCTTTTGGGTTGTCACATCCACGCGTAGTAACAGTCCTGGCATTTGCTGTTTCATATGTTTCTTTTTTACATTTTCCAGTTAGCAGAACCTTCCCCCGTCTCTCTTCTTTTGCCTGTGTAAAGATACTGTTACTTAAAAAAATAAATTAAATAGTCTTTGCATTTGAGCTAGATCATAACTTTGTTTTAGACATTATCTCCTAGTGCTTAATCAAGTTGTGAGAATGTCTCTATCTTCCTCTTAAAAAAACAAAAAATAATTGCCATCCATTTTCACCTGTTAGAGGTCAGTAGGACTTGATTTTCAGTTTTACAATTTTACTCCTGTGCAAGGTTGTTTTGATGTGTTGCAAGTAATTTATATAAAGAAAAATATTTTAACGTTGACATTAGCTACATCAAAAGGCAAATTTGCTGTAGTGACTCCATCAATTAAAAAGTAGTTGCCTACAGTAACATGACCTTGCAAATGACATCGATAGTTAATATGATCATTAGTCATTAACAGTATTATTATATTCAAAAATGTAAATTTGTTGCCAGAATCCACATATTTACCGCTCTGCATGTTTTATTCTTCAGTGTTTTCACATCTTGTATGAAGTGGTCAATTAATTTTCATGCTTTAATCTTTTACAAATTTATTTTCAGCTTGTTTAGCTTGGTCAAGTGGACCTAAGGAAAACATAAAGGATTTTGTTTTGTTTTGGGCTTGGGTTTTACTTTTTACAGGTTTTTGTTCTTTCTTTTTGTTTAGAAAATTTGTCTGTAATTCTAGAATAACAGAATGGAAACTATGGAAGTCTGATGAAAGTAGTCTTTGGAGTGTACTCATTATTCAAATATACAGATAATCAGAACACATCTTGTACTTGTCCCACAAATTTGAATTGAAGGTTTCTCATACAATGAAAACTTGGTAAGGAGTAAATCTCATTAATACATATTTGTTTTCTTCTAGATTTGTCGGCATTAATGCATCTGATATAAACTACTCAGCTGGTCGATATGACGCCTCAGTTAAACCCCCCTTTGATATAGGCTTTGAAGGTGTCGGTGATGTGGTAGCCTTAGGACTCAGTGCTAGTGCAGATTACACAGTGGGTCAAGCTGTGGCCTACGTGAAAGCAGGTTCCTTTGCTGAATACACAGTTGTGCCTGCCAGACAAGCAGTCCCTCTACCCTCAGTGAAACCCGAGTTTCTCACTTTAATGGTAAGTGGCGCAACTGCATACCTCAGTTTGAAAGAGCTGGGAGACCTGTCTGAAGGCAAGAAGGTTCTGGTGACAGCAGCGGCTGGAGGAACGGGCCAGTTCGCTGTGCAGCTTGCAAAGAAGGCAAAATGCCATGTAATTGGAACCTGCTCCAGTGATGAAAAGGGTGGCTTTCTGAAATCCATTGGCTGTGACCATACGATCAACTATAAAACTGAAAATGTCGAATCTGTGCTTAGGAAGGACTACCCCGAAGGTGTGGATGTGGTGTATGAATCTGTTGGGGGAAAGATGTTTGACTTGGCTCTCAATGCCTTGGCTATCAAAGGGCGCCTGATAGTTATTGGGTTTATCGCTGGCTACCAAAACCCCACTGGCCTCCAGCCCATTAAAGCAGAGTTACTGCCAGCAAAACTATTGAAGAAATCTGCCAGCGTCCGGGGTTTCTTCTTGAACCATTACCTTTCTGACTACAAAATGGCTCTGCAGCATTTGCTCAAGATGTATGAAAGAGGAGACCTGGTTTGTGAGGTGGACTTTGGAGACATGTCTCCGGAGGGCAAGTTCACTGGCTTGGAATCTGTATTCCGTGCTGTAGATTACATGTACATGGGAAAAAACATTGGAAAAATTGTAGTTGAATTACCTCACTCTGTCAACAGTAAGCTGTAAAAACAGAACAATGATATAAATCAGAAGAGGGAAAATGGGCACTTTATGCCTCAGATTTACTAGAAACAATTTCTTTTCTTAAGCTTAGTAACGGATATTATTTTAAAAAACAGCATTAAAGTGTTAATAAAAAGGGATGGGTTTGTTGTTTTTTTTTGAGGAGTTTGTTTGTTTTTATTTTCTTAAAAGTGTTTAAATCAGTGGCTGTAGCAGGGACATAGTGGGCCTGTGTTTGATACTGTCACTTAGGTTAGCATGAGACAAGAACACTGTTCTTGACAGAATAAGTCTTGATGCAGAGGCAGATTTAGTCAGCCTGATTTGATAAGACTTCATATGTAGTTCAGCTCAGAAAAAAAATCTTTCAGCAATTTTGATTCCCTGATTTAAAAATAAAATTGTGAGAACAAGAATAAGTAAGGAGTTGTATCTTTGGGTTGCTCTATTAATCTTTTGAAGTTTCTGGGAAAAAAATGCTCTTGATTTTCTGTCACAAACATGATAATCATAATTTAGTTGCATCATGGATCATAGTAATATTCCGTGACTGGTTACACAGGGAAATTTATCCTCCAATTCTTACACGTCAGTAATATTAAGCAACTTGACTTTTTTTTTTTTAATCCTTTCATAACTATAAACAACTGCGCAATTTTCTTTTAAATCTTTAACTACAAGTTGCAATATAGTCTCATTTTGTTGCCTTTTCATTTTCCACTGTTACTGTTTATTGTCCAGTCTCCCCTTTAGTCAGTATTTAAAGATTATTGAACTGGGATTTTGAGCCGTGTTCATGTGTGTTTAGGCCCTGTATATTTTTTGAAGATTAAATAAAGTTTTAAAAGCTATTTAAATATTTGTGGCATTTATTCGTATTTATCTGTTTCTTGCTGACTAGCTCTTTTTCAGATATTCTGTTTTGCAGAGTTATTTGACTGATCATTCTTGGAGGGACTTCCCATAATTGGGCCACTACTTCTGCTTTTACCAAATACTGCTTCTGCAAAAGCCCTGTTACAAGCAGCAGGACCGTTTTAAATATATAGTCACAATACCTCGTACACGTACTGATGCTCAGCCATAGATTTTCTAGTGGGTGCAGTTAAAGGATTTTGTAAAGTTTCAAAAATTCTTCCTCACCTAGTGGATGTTATTAATGGTACATACAGTGGGAATTCCAGCTAGAAGCGTAATATTTTCCAGAACAATAAAATACTTGAAACTGCTTGCTCTACATCTTTTTTTCCATAGCAAACTTTTAAGATCTTAAAGGCCAATTTTGCCACATCTTTTGAAATTACATTCATTTGTATGCAGTTGAAGAGATGGAAATTTCTTAAGATCATAATAAACATAATGATAGACTGATAATGTCTAGGACTTGAAGGAAAAAATCCAGGGTAAACTTAATTTTAGGGCATTATTCAGAACTGACTGTACACAACATTTTTGATTGTAACATAGGAAAACATACATTTTATTCAGTAGTGCAGACAGAAAAATAGTTTTAATTTTGATTCAATGCATTCTCAATGTTTTTTAGTACATATGTCATTAGAATCATAAAGAATTGTGTACAGTGGAGAACTGTCCCTTTCTTGGGCCATGCCTGACTACTAGGTTTAGTCTCACTTTGATGGATTTTGGGGAAAGGCAGAATGGATTGAATCTTTGTTACTATTTTTCTCTTTTACTCAAGGTGAGCATCAAACCACCATAATTTTTGTTTTAAGTAAGATCTGCTGTTAGAAACATAATTCCTTTTTCATCTCTAATAATACAAATACTGTGTTGTGTTTGTGTTTTGCATAATTAGAAAGGTATATTGGCCTTCCAACTGAATGTTAGAGAGATGCAAACGCTCGAGTACCATACGTAGCATGCAAAGTTTTCAACATCTTATTCCTAGGCATGTGATGTCTTTTCTTGTTCAGGGATAAGGTGAAGTCCTTGGTCAATAAATGCATCTTGAAAAAACAGTGTTGTTTGGGATGTACTGTGGCAAAATAAAAAAAATATGTAATTGGTTACATCTGTGATACATACAGAAGAGTTGCATGAGTAACGATTTTTTCAAATTAAATTTCTGCAGTCAAATGTCAAAACCTGTCCAAGTGGCCCAATTTTCAGATGTGTTGATCACTTGTCAGTTCAATAGATTTGGTGTTTCTGAGGCAGTGAATTCCATATGTTTTTGCCATAAAAAATTCTTTCTGTAACAGGATTCTGTTTGGACATACATTCTACTTTCTTTTTAATGTGTTATTTCATATATAACATTGCATAATGCAAATGCCCCAGGTTTCTTCACTGATCAAAATAGGGGGAGAGAGGAACCTTTGGAAGTTTCACACATATATATTCAGATATGACATGTTGTTCATTTTAATTTTGGCTTCAGATTGTTGTTTAGCACTTTCATACTGATCACATTAATAAAAGGTTTATATTTGTTATATGCATAACTTGGATAGGCAGTGTTCAAATTTCATAGCCCTTTTGGTGTTTAGGTTGGGCTATGGTCATTGGGCTTGTCTTTTTCATCAAATGTCTATGTTAAGCTGAAGGAGTAGCTCAGGATCAACATGATAACTCTTCCATGAATTAATATGGAATGAAGAAGCAATTTTTGTTTTAAAAGATACAACTTTTATCCTTTAAATTGCTGAAAGAGAGCATTATCAATGGAGAGAGGGTGAAAAATATTTCTTAAACATGCAGATAAAGCCATTTTGATGAGTTTCATAATAAATTTTAGCTTGCAGCAAGGGGGAAAAACTCAACTTCTCTTTATTTAAAAGTATATTCTGCAAACTTAGAGTTGTGAGAGCAGGGCTGACTTTGAATAAGTAAGCTATGATGGATTTAAATAATGTTTAAATATTAGATGGCTAGGAAAATGTATATGGCATGCACACACTGAGAGGTTTAAATGATGATAGGACATTGAACATACAAGGAAAAGAAATACTGTAGAGTCACAGCAAGGGATTAATAACAATACACTTAATATGCTTGCAAAAAAGGTGTATTAAAAGCTGTGTGCACAGTGGGGACTTAAATGATTAAAAATAATAATACATTTGCCTTGGAAGTACTAAGTATACTATATGTAGAGAGCAGGGATTTAAATAATAATACTATTAATAATAGCAGCTCATTGAGATGTGGTTGCTAGCACTACATCCTAATTTTACCTTTCTAAATGAATTTGCTACAGAGGAATCTGGCATTGTTTGCTGAGGCTAATAACCGAATTTCCCTTCCCTACACACATATGCTTCCATGGAAAAACAACAAAGAACTAGATGAAGAGCTGGCTTTTTTCCTGAGTCTGTCACATGTGTGCATACGCACGCGCGCACGGACACACACGTACTCACTCACTCTCTCCTGGCTTGCAACCCTCAGCACATTTTACAGATGTGCTTCCTACTTAATTGCTATGCTGGATTCTCCTAATACCTTTCTGAATTAAGTTGAGTTTCTACCAAGCAATAGTTCGCTTTATGTTTGTATGCGTGCAAATGTGTGTAATGTATATACACATAAAGTGTATATTTAGTAAGTGGATATGAATAACTGCTGTGTCATGTAAATACAGATAATTACAATCTCTCAAGGAAAAGTTTGCAGTAGTGTTTGCAGATATTACATATATTTTTAGTTCTGTCTGAGGAGTAAAGAAATTTCTCTGCTGAATAGCTGTTAGTATCTATTTTACAAGATTTACTCATTTTCAGGTACCTAATGTAGCTGCTAGCATGCATGCACGACAATACAATTTATATGGTAAATGGAACCAAATAATGGCTTCACTGAATGTTATGGCTGCACTGAAGGGAAATGTCACGGTAAATAGCTGCCAAATTATGGATCATGCCGAAGTGTCACAACTGCACTAAAGACAAATAGCACTAGAGGCTATTGCCACTGTGACGCTTTTGAGTTATGAAGAAGAGGAGCAGCCTGATGTGAGCCTCTTTGTGTCCTCATTATAGCAAAGGGTTACTGGTGCAGTGTACAAGAAAACCTAGTCCTACGTGGTGGCTAGTTATTAATCTGTTCTTTTCGAATCTAACAGCTGTAGCAAACCAGAAAATCTTTTCCTTGCTTTATGAATACATATAAACACATACAAACAAAGAAAAACCTGCAGGTTTTATGAATGTAAATGTGTACGGGAAATGACTAGTAATGGAAAAATGTTGTAATAAAATAATCTAATCAAAGAATATTATTAAATTTAATATCGTATGTGTCTGAAAGCTTTAGTTGCTTCTTATGCAGATAGATGTGTGAAATATAAGCAATAATGCACTTTCTCTCTTTGTAAAGACTTGAGTAGTAAGGACATTACCGACTAAATTGCTTCTTCTAAACTGAAGTGTGTCCCGGTTTCTTTCATTTTAATGGGAGGGTAATAAAGATGAAAGACTAACATTTTAACTGATGGATCCCTTAAGCTACAGAATAGAAATTTATTATGTTTTGAGGGAATATGCTAAATCCTGAAATGTGGAAAGAAGCAGGGAAATCCCAGGTAAAATAAAAGCAATGAAACCTCTTCTTTCATTGTTATTATTATGACATACTTTTAGGAATGGGAAACTGCATACTGCTCTTACTTAAGCTAAGAAAACAACACTGATTTTTCTTTTGAGAAAAAAAATGGGAGGAGTTACTTGGAAAAAAAAAAGATTTGGAAATGGAGGGACATCACTCAGCAAGTGGTCGCTTCTCTCTACGATCACTCTTCAAATCCTGCCTGCAGTGTTCAGGGAAGTGAGTTTGATGCTCTGCACACTATTGTACACACCACAAACGTACCATCCATAACACAGCACAATTGTCAGTTGCTGTTTTACAGAGGGGCCAGAGCTGAACAATCATGGTGGATAAATTACTTTTCTATTCTACAGCAAGTGGCTTTCCTACCATGTGAAGCTTAAGGTCACTGGCAGGGCAGCGAGGGGGAAGCTTATATATATTAGTTAAAACTAATGCACTAATAGTGTTCGGATAGAGGAACTAAACCAATTAATTAAAGCTAGGTTTGTTCTTGGAGATGGTGGGGGATGACTTGGAGAGTTATTGTACCAAGAGACATGCATGTGTATGTATGTATATGCATTTTGCTTTCTTAGCACTCCACTTCTTGCTACGATATTCCTGTAGATAACTTGTTTTATTCCTTTTTTTCTTTAATATCTGCATTAAAACCTTCATAATTCATGATTGAAGAAATTCAGATTTCAGAAATAAGAAAATATTGTCCAAAGATTTTAAAACTTTAGTAATACATTCTGCTTATGATTTTTATGGTGTAGTCTAAGGGGGGAGGGGAAGAAAAACCTGTCAAAAATTAGGTAGAACATCCTTGAATGGCAATTAGCGTGCCCAGAATTTATTTTATGTGCAATGCAGTTGCAAGTAGCTGCTTCTTATTAAATGAAAATCCTGTATTATGTACTTCAGGAACATTCCAACTAATGAGTATGTAATGTCCTTAGTGTAACACAGAACTTCTTTTTGTGTTCACAACCACAAAATGCTGGAAACTTGACAAATGATATCATTTAAGACAGATGCCTGCCTTAGGGACCTGTTTTTTGGCTTCCTGTTTCTGGTTTTTATTTCAATAACATTTGTAATTGCCACAGGATCTGTACCTGCGTAGTGTTTTAACTCCTTCACATATGCCCCAATGCATTAACTCCTTGGGTAGGTACCCGGGAATATTTTTTCTTTTTCCTTTTTCCTCCCCAGCTGGTGTGTTCTTCCTGCCTCTCACAGGAGCAGATACACACATATATAAAAGCTGGATCTTATTAGACCAGATGAAATGGTAATGTCAGAGGGGGTAAACATTTACTGCACTTGCTGTGTTTTACAAGTGCAAAAGTACATCTAGACCAGGCCCAAGGCAAAACCCAAGAAACTGTGAGGTACAGCCTGCTGATTCTCAGTGAGAGACAACAGAATTCTGTGTACATGGCCTAGGCACACAGTCCCTTGATCTCAGTTATACTTTGCAATGTGTATTTCCCCATTAAACTCAGGTTCTTTAATTAGGTTATAGGGCAGGAGGATTTTGACATCACTTCAATTGATGCTGGTTATAAGGGGCATTTTGGCAGTGCTGGTTCAACACAAGTTCTAAGTTGCTGTGCCTCCAGCAGAGCCTGCTTCATGTAAAGCCCTTATCACAGGACAAGAGCAGTTTTCAGCTCCCCAGGCACTCAGCATGGATCCTGGCAGACTGCAAGAAACCTACCCACAATCCATAACAGCCCAGAGGTTTTGGTTGTGGTACATAGCATGTTCTTTCTCTGGCTTATTTTATAGGTCTTACAAAAAAACGTTATAAATGGGCTGTGTACAAGAACCTTACATGAGTCTTCGTAGGGAAATTTTCACTGAGCCACTTCACTAAATACTGCAGGGTGGAGTAATAACAAAAAAAGGCTCGGAAAGAGCATGAGCTCTTGACACGTATTCTGCAGGTGAGACTTTTCTACTTGTCATAAGCAGTTAGCTCTCCGGGACTTAGAGTGTTTTCTGATGTCATTTTGAAGCAAAAGCTCTGCATTCAAGCCTTCTTTCATAGGACATGCAGACTCATTGCACCTGTACTCTTAAGACAGGTTTTTACCATGAAGTGCTGAACAACTGTATCTTTCTTCAGAACTGGAGCTGATAACTCTAAAAACTTCAAGAAATGTCTCTGTTTACTGCAATTCCAGACAGCACATCATAAAAACCTACCCTCCAGGCTTTCTGTAAGAGGAGGGGGAAGTCTTTCTCTTCTGTCACAAGACGGAGGTCAAAAGGACTGACCGAGTGCCAGACCAAGTCACTTCTGCTGTTCTAGGGTTCATTTTCAGAGAAAGTAGGCAGGCACACAAATCTCATTATGCGTTACGAGGATCTGTGCAAAGGCTTCTTGTGCGCTGTCTTAAAACCATACCCCTAAGGGACTCATTCACAAAGGGAATAGAAGGAAAGGAAATTTGTATATTTTCTGGAAGCAGTAAGACATGACATGCAGCGCGGTTCTGGCTGATTACAGCATGCCTCAGGTGAGCTGGGAGGCACGAGGCTGCCAGCCAAGTGACTTCAACCACCCAAGAAAGAGAACTCCACAGAAAATGCATTGTGTGGCATGTCTGATTGCTACAAAGAAAAACACTCCGACTTCATTCCCATTGGCATGGCATTATTGGCATGACTGTTCCTGGCAGCCTATTGGAAAGTTTTATTTGCATCCAGAGTTTTTGAAAGCCATTTCATAACATTAAACAAGAATAATGGTGAAAACGCCTGGCTTATTTGCCCCTTGACACCTATGCGTAATCCCTCATTGAAGCCCTAATGAGGGGTTCTCCTTGGGTCGTGTTACTTTCAAAATAACCCCTGCATACAAGCAGCATAATTTACCTTTCCTTCGTGCATAGGGTGTGGCAAAAGTAGCCAGATGAAAGTGGATAAAATATATTCTTTTTCCTGTATCCTCAGTAATAGAGATGCAGAGTCAGTTACTGGATCATTTGACTTCTTATTGAGCTGGGAAACCTCAATCTGCTATCACAAGTGCCTACAAATAAGAGGGATACTGAGTCGGTTTCCTCTCCTGGAAATGTAAATGAGGAGCAAGAATAACGCTCTTGAAACAGTGTAAAATCAGTCTCTGAGGAGAACCTGGCTCTTGTTTCTGTGTGTGTGTTCATGCTGCTGGAAAAAACAGCTCTAACGCACAGACCTACCTAACCTCAAGCTGTAGTGAAATTTCCCAGGGCCTCCAGATAACTCCCAAAGTCTTGGGAAACTCAGTTCAGTGTTTGCTGTCAATGATGTTGTAAGAGCTATGGTGGCAATGGCAGCAGCTTTGGAAGTTCTGAGCTCTTGGATGATGGGTGGTGGCAAAGCAAACCTTGCTCTGGAGGAACTGCTAAAAAGGCAAACCTCCAGTGCCCAGGTATTCTTCTCTAAAGGAATTGGACTGTGAGGGACAGTTTATTGTCCATCCTAGTTCAAAAAACAGCTTCTCCCCTCACTCCTGTAAGTCACAATCCTGACTTACTTGGTATATACCCTTTCCATCCCTTCTCCCTCTTTCTCTCTGACCCCCCTCCCTACTCCCATCAAAAAATAAAGGGTGAAAATAATAATAGAGAGAGAGGCTGCTGGAAGTGTTTCAGGCTTTTCTCTCCCTTTTCAAGGGGTAGGTCAAGTTGTCTTGTAGTATGTGTAAACCTAAAAAAGCACAGAGGTTTGCCTATATGCTCTTGCAACAAAATTTGAGTAGATTTATGGCAAATATATACAGTTTACATTTTACCACAGAAACAGAGAATTTTTCTTCTGAATGTGCGAGATCTTTCCTAGCTACGCGGGGGAAAAAAGCCCGAAACAACCCACCAAGGTTTTTTTCCCCTTGTGTGATTTAATTTGCAGTGTCTTTCATTCTGTTAATATGATGAGGCAACTTTTTTTGCATTTCTTCCTTTCTTGTTTGTGAAAAGCTGCCATGTTCAGCAGTCACAAAACACACATCATGGTGCAAAGAGGAAAGAGCCAAATAGTCCTGTTTTTCCACAAACTTGAAATTGTAGCAATACAAAACATTTCAGCATTGGGTCACATAGTATGAACTAGAACCCTGTAAGATGAGTGGTGGGCTGTAGATAAAAGATGCTGTAGAGACGAGGGCTGTACCTAGCAGGGGCAAAAAAAGGATGTTGATAGTGGTGCATTCAGGTGACTGGAGGAAAGCCAGTCTGTGCTTCTCCTCAGATGAGTTCAAGCTTTTCCCCCCCACCTTGTAAATCAGATACAGTCCTAAATCCAACAGAAGTGCTTCACAAATATACTGCAGTGAGCAGTAATGCCAGTGTCCTTGCTTTCTAGATTATTTTATTCCATCTTCCTGGCATTATGTCACATTTTCAACTAATTACAGACAATGCAAGGTGGGAAGGTGAAAGCAATTATTTCTTTGCTTCCAGAAATAGAGTCAGAAGTTTTCCAGTCATATATAAATGGCAGCAGTACCTCTTTAACATTTTCAGTAAACAAAATATTGATGGTGCCTTCATGATGGCTGGAGGGTAATGGTCATTCAGGCTTAGATTTTTTAGGAGCTTCTCATCATAATTTTGCCAGAGTACAACTGAAATCCGTACTTATCCAAATTATAGAAAAGTTTCTTGCCCCTTGAAAATTAGCCATACTGTACAAGAGAGAATATAGAGAATGTTGCTGTTCCAGTGCTTTCCTATGTGCCACACAGTAAGTGAAAAGGCTGAACAACCCCCAGTTCTGACGCTTGTACATCAGGCAATATGAACGAAGGCCTGAAAACAAGTTTAAGAGCCTGTGTCACTCCAAGAAGATACAGTTTCAGAGTGTTGTGGGTGACTTAATCTCTTTGTTCATGCTGTATTTAAGAAAACACCAACCCTAACAGTCCTATTCTTTGTCCCAGGGTTGCCCTGGTTCTGTGCCTGGCAGGCTGGCTTTGCTCTGAAGCACACCAGCTCTCCACACCTTGTATATTTTAAAGCCAACACTGATCTTCAATCAGCCTTGCTCTGGCCTTCCAGTGAAAATATGACAAAATGTCATAGGTTTCCAAATGAAATGCAAATACTGAACTTTCTGAAATTTACTGATAGTATTTTACTCCTTTACTGCATCTGAACTGTACCAACAAGGCACATTGGAAACAAGGGTTTAAGATTCCTGACAGCAAAGGTCTTTGCACTTGCCACTCCACAGGTGTCTCAGCTGCATGGTCTGTGGCACCTTGATGATCTTAAAGGTCTTTTCCAACCTAAATGATTCTACAATTCTACCTCTCATGAAGAATATGAGTCCTCTGCTTGTTTTCTCAGTTAGCAAAATGAAAAAAAGCAATGAAATACTCGAAGTCAGGTCAGACTACCTTTTGTAATATGTAACTGTTATTACATAGATGTCACAGAAGCAGGTGCAAAATAAATACCTGGGTAATGGAAACCATTTGCTTTGCCTTTAGCCACAGACATCAGGTCTGATTTACTTGTGGCTGGCAGCTGAGAGCAAGAGAGAGCCTATAGGTCCCTATAGCCAGGCTCACTTTTACTTGCTCAGAGATGGGGAAAGATAGCCACAGTGGAAGCTGCTCCAGAGGAGATCATCTTATTTTTCACCCGTGCCTTCTTCCTCATGTTCCCTACTATTCTGCCAGAGCAGGGAGATTTAGCTGAGCCTTGAATCCATGCTTATGCACTGCCCTTTCATCATTTGGACCTTGGTAGATGTACACAATCTGGAGCACTCTTTGCTCAAGGCAAACAAAGTAAAGGAGGAGAGTGACATTTCAGTCTTTCATTGCAGAGTCATTCAGGTCACTCACTGAAATTATAGACACCAGCTCCAGCAATGTTAACAGCCAACTTTAGATTATTAACCATCCTTTTGATAGCAGTACATTTATGGTGCCAGTGCACAGAGAATTCCTCCAAATTACAGGGTGTCCTAACACAGCCGGTCAAACCACATGGACCTCTAGATGCAGTAAGCAGTATAATTAAACCTGTTTTCTCATTTGTACTTTCCTAGCAGCACTCAAAATATGCTCTCGACCACTGGATGCTGCTCTTTGCATCAGGCTGTGAAAAGAGATAAGAGCGAAGGGTGCCTTAACAATAGCTCATTAAGAAGACATCAACCATTTTCTTTTATTGCATTATTTATGTTTTGGGTGATAATACAACACTATTTCCAGGGCAAAGTGCACTCAAGAAGCTTACTGGCCTGTAGGTGGTTTCATTTGATTAGATTTAGACGGGGGAATGCTACAGAAATTTCTTTTACCTGCTGTTTTCCTGAAAGACCTGAGCTTTTTCTTACCCTCACCAGGCCATATATTGTCAATACCTTTGAGATCCACCAAACTTCATTAGCCCTTTCAGATGCTTCTGGGAAAGGCAGTGACTGTTTTTTATCCCCTAAGGCTCTAGAAATTCTTCGCTGCAACAAGCACTGGCATGCCTGGTAGGATCCATTTTTTAATATAATGACCTTCTGCATACAAGCAAACAAACATGAAGAGAAGTCTCAGTTTGAGAAGTCACCCCAAGACAAGGACCTAAACATTCAGATCATAAAGCTGATTTCACACAAAGGAGTCCATGTTAAGAAAAAACCTCAACCAAAAATAATAACAATACAGATAATGGTCATGAATGCTTACTTTCATTCTTTAAATTGTATTTTATAGTTAGTCAAGCACTCCATTAATTACAGTCTTTCCTCGTATTTTTTCTTTATTCTCCTACAGAGCCATTTTCACTGTCTAATGCTGCTGCTATACATTTTGGTACCTATGTAAAGATCCAAGAATAAATTTTGGCCCTGACCATGGAATATTTACTCACTTTAAAATGTAAGTAAAATAAATGAAACTGATTAACTGGAAACTGTGAGAGCTGAGAATTCCTTACTTATTATAATGCAACTTCTGTCTCTTTAACTTTTCTTTCTGTTGCTTCTCCGCTATAAACAATACTAATGATTATTGTAAAAAAACAAAAACCCAAATCCCAACAACAAAACAAAATAAACAAAAAAACCAACCAAAGCTTGGAGAGGCAGAGGGGTTAGAAACTATCAGACATTCCAAAGAGAACAAGAGAGAATTTAGGTTGAAAATAGAGGCTATGGCATCTAAGGAGTGTATGCCAGGTCTGCTCCTTGCTGTGGAGAGGGACTCTGTTAGAGTTCATAGGGTGTGAATGGATCCCCATGTCTGTATGTAAGAATTAATAAGAGACCAGACAGCATCTAGAAAGAACTGCTCCTCATGTTCCTTTAAGCCCTGAAAGTGTCCACTAAATATGCTTACTGTGAAGAAGAATGGCATCTTAAAACTAACTGAGAATACACTGTTTAAGTTATTAATATAAAGTACAAATACCTTCAGTATCTGAAAGAGTCGTGTAGCTAAAAAAAAAACAAACACCAAAACCAAAGAAATATGGGCAAAAGATTTCTGATTTTCAAAATAGAATTAGTTTGACTGTATATACTATTCACTGCCTTTCTGAATTACAGATCACTAAGATCTCCATCCAGAAATGCAATGTACTGGTATTCATCTTGTTGATGATATATACTCAGAGGGCTATTTCTCTAATTGATGGCTTCATCATTCAGTTCAAGATGCATAAGGATAGCTACTGTTATCTAACACTATCGTATGTTCCTATTGTTCCACACTTCCCTCCTTGTCAATAGCATCCCAGATATCCTATCTAAATCTCCAAGATAGCAAAAGAAAGGTGCATTATTTGTTGACTCCACACATCGCATTATTAAGCATTTGTGAGCAACCTGCACATCTCCCCACTGACATCTTTAAGTATTCAATTAAAATTGGACGAGAGAGTACACCAATACAAATAAATACTCAGTTATATGAAGGCTTTGCATTGAATTCTTAAATTATTCTAATACAAGTGCTTGCTAGCAGGCACTCAGTTGAAATCAAGACAGTGATGCGAGTGTGAGAATGAATGGTGTATGAAAGGGAGGAAGGCAGATTGCTTTATGGTGGAGTCATGGCAGAGGTTTGACAGGAAATGCTTCTCCCAGAACAGCTAAGCAGGGAAGGAGAACCCTATTATATGGATGAGCGGGGCCAGCACTGGCATCTTGTCATTCTAACTTGTATAAGTAAGCAAGCTTAATTGCTCCTTGTCTTTTCAAGATGACTTTCCACCAACAGTCTCATTATCACACACATATGTTTATTGCACATATTCAAGTCCCTTCATGCAGACCTGAATGCAATGAGGAGAGCAGCAATATTACGTTATCCAGTAACATTGTTTTTCCTTTTTTTTTGCTTTTAACCAGACGGCTGTGACCTGCCTTCTCCTTCTGCAACTAACAGGGTGACCAGAGGCAGTGGAATGTACACCAGGACTGGAAAGAATAGAACCAGAGGGAAAGCAAGCTGTCAAGAGAACAGTGTACTGAAGAGGAAAAATGTAAAACACGACTTCTATTTACCATGATTAATATGTAAAGTTAACATGTTTGTCATGGAATGTATTAATATGTATATTTTCCCATTATGTAGATCTTTTCTTACATTACTTATTGGAAAGGGATATAATCGCAATGATGGGGCAAGAATGCCACTTAAAAATTAGGTGATGCCCAGTCAACATAATATAACAACTAGAGTGTCATTTCTGATTTAGATGTGGTGATATCAGTATAATTGCCGCTGGGAAGAAATTAAAATGGCTGTTAATGATAAATAAAATGACAAGAAGGAGGATCTTCCTTCACATATAATTCCAAGCAAAATACAGCTGCTGACTTCCTTGATCACTTGGTGCCGTTCATTGATAAAGAGGAAACAAGCAGGTTTTGTGCAGCTGCATGGCCATAAGAGCTGCCCTGTCCTTTCCCAAGCGCAAACATAGACACCGTAGGACTAACAAGATTTCACTGTGCTATTTCCACTCAGAGGAGGTGTAATAGTGAAGCTCACATGAAATGAATGCTAACACTGTTCTAGCAGAAAGCACTGTAGCTAGCAAACAGAAAGATAAGCAAAAACAGGGTAAAGGCAGGGAGACAACAGTGCAGGTGGATACTTTTCAAAACCTCCAAATACTCCTGCCTTGTCTCTGTAAACATAGGCAGCCTTAGCTCACGGATCAAAAGACCTTCATACATTTGTTTTGTATCATAAATGTGTCGAGAATGAGCTACACGAAGCATCACTCACCCACTATACATGGCTTGTTAGCCTAGTCAAGAGCATCTCTCAACTCATTCACACATTAAAAGCCAGGAAATCAACATTTGATTACTAGTTCTAGCATTAAGATCAAAGACCATATCTTCCCATCTGTGAAGAGCAAGAGCCAAATTGCTTTCTCCTCTCTTTGCATTTACAGAAGAACTGAAGAGTCGAAACACGAAATCAACATTATACTCCACATCCCATGAATAACACAGTTCCAGCCTATAAAAACACAAATCAGCCACTATAACTTACCTACATTTTCTTGGAACGAGGTATAAGCAAATCTGTAGTCACATGTTCACAATACTCCCAGTCTGCAGTTATCCAAAGCTCAGAGTGGCTTGATCCACAGGTGTTACCCTAATGTATAAAATTACAGCAACTCTTAAAAGGGAAAATACCATATACCTGCCATTTACTCTTCTTTTGGTATCTTCAAAATCAGATGGTGGTGTAAGGCTTATATTAAATGAAAGCACTAACTTAAAACCACAAAAACAAAACTGAAACAGGCAGGGTAAGTCGATGTTATTTCATTATCATAGTTAGGTTTTTACTTACCTGTTGGTCAAAGAAGCTTAAAAATATAAATAAATAAAAATCAGCCTTAACCTGGAGAATAAGTCTGTCCACTTTCAGGTGAAACCTGTTTGTTGATTCAGCTCTAGCTAATGCAAATTCTTCTGCAAGGGATTTACTCTTAGGCACATGTAGCCAAACCATAGCAGGGGTAGTGAAAGAAGAGAAGGTGAAAAAACGAATAAGGTGTAACATGCTTTCTAAAATATGGCAAATTAACACAGAAATGACCCTAGTGAAACAGCTGAACCACTGACCTAGCATTTTGAGATATACAGGATTTTTTTTTTGGTGGTCTGTTTTACTACACAGCATGTGAAAGGAGTGCAGAGCTCAGCCAGTCCCCAGCTAATTGCTTTGGCTCTTTTACATGAAGATCATTTGCTGATAAATTGTTACAGACGCATTTGGGCAACAAGTTTTTATAGGATGCCTGGTGCTCTTTATAATGCAATTAGTGTTATTTAGTATACATGTTTTCTTACGCATTGTTGTTCTTTCGCTGGCAAACGATAACAATGAAACCTGCACCCTTCAAGTGGCTGAATCTTTCCTCATGTTTCCTGGGTTTGAGCTGCCTTTTGGGAGCAGAGGGTCATCCAAGGAAAAAGCCTACCTAATGTTTAGTAAAGGGGGTTTTATTTTAATGTCTGTTTGGGAAAGTTAGAAGAAGAGAATGTGGACTGAGGTTGATCTTCTTCCTTTGCCAGCTTTACAAAGGACGCTGGGAACAGTTTATTTTAGAAAGCAAAGCATTTTGATCTGCTCCAAAGGAGCTGCAAAGAAAAGCCTTCCTATGAGTTCACATGTTGAAAGACTCCTTGCAGTATCTGCTCAAGCATGCCATGGATAGATAATGAAAAACCACCAATTCAGACATCTCCAAACCTCTGCTCACCAGCAAAGTATCAAGGAGGCACCAGGTCTGCATCTCTTCCAGCAATGGTAAGGTTCTCCAGGCAACAAGTTCTCCATGTATATGTCCTTTTGTGCAGGACACACACCATCAGGTACTGCAATGATGTTACCTGCCTGGTTTAGCTTTAAGCCATGCTGACATTTATGTGCAAGGTATTCCTCCCTTGTACCATGGGGGACCCAGTCTGGTAGTCCTGAAATAGAAGTGTTCTGAACACCTACCTGAGATGCAAGCAGGGAATAGCCTTAAATTCACATTTTCCAAGATGATTCAAATGCACACTTTTTAGAAGTGTCCTAACCACAAAAATATAGGGCCTTCTTTTTTTTGAATAGAGATACCCCTTTTTGGAGCTATTCTGCTTACCATAAATTAAATGTAGCAGGAGAACTCAGACACCCTGTTCTTGACTGGCCATCATAATCACTACACCTGAAAGCCTCTTTCTTTCTCACTAGCTGCAGTGCTTTCTTGTGCAATACCTTATTTTCTAGGGTCTCTTGCACAAAGAGGCTCTGCAGCCTGAGAGTCCTGTTAACACAGAATTTGATTCACAATTTCCCACCCTGTTGCTACTGCCTCAAAGTACCTAAAGCTTTGCATCTGGACACCTACAGGAGCAAACAGATCATGATCTAAGCACTCTTATTACCTACATTTGACACAGAAGGTATTATTCACCATCCAGAAAAGGCTCCGGGTCCTAGATGTGCTCCAGACACTCAACTGACTCAGGAAATGGAGCACAAGTTTCTTCTCTCTCCTGTGACCATGCCAACAACTGAGCTAAACAGTTTTGCTCAGTCTCCTTGACCTACTAAATGTTTAAATCCCACGCAAAACACATCAGCAAGAATCCCTGAAACAGCCCCACCCCAAAGCCAGTTATGCAGCCTGTTGTGACAACCCTCGGTGGCTCTGCCTGGGACCACTGTGGCTTTCACAGGTGAATCAGCAGCAGGAATTCCTTCAGGTAGTGTGCAATTACCAGGGCTGGAATTTAACCAGAATTATCACCCATGTCCTGTGAAAATTCACAGAATCACAGAATGGGTAAGGTTGGAAGGGACCACAGTGGGTCCAACCTCCTGCGCTGATACAGCCTCCCTGCTCGAGGAGGGTCCCCTAGACTGCATTGCACTGGATCACGTCCAGATGGTTCTTGAATATTTCCAGTGACGGACACTCCACACCCCCTCTGGGCAACCTGTTCCAGTACATGGTCACCTGCACGTAAAGAAGGACCTGTGAATCCTGGTGGGTGACAAGACAAGTTGACGTGACCTGGCAATGTGTCCTTGTGGCCAGGGATTCCATGTGTGGGATCCTGGAATGCATTGCAGAGTGTGGCCAGCAGGTCAAGGGAGGTGGTACTCACCCTCTACTCAGCCCTGGTGAGGCCACATCTGGTGTGCTGTACTCAGTTCTGGGATCCTCAAGACAAGAAAGACAAGGAGCTACTGGAGAGGGTCCAGTGGAGGCCACAAAGATGATTTAATGAGGAGAGACTTTGGGAACTGGGCCTGTTTAGTCAGTTGAAGAGAAGACCGGGAGGGGATCTCATTATTGCATGTAAGTATCTCCAAGGCGAGTGCCGAGAGGATGGTGCCAGACCCTTTTCAGTGGTGCCCAGCGACAGGATGAGGAGCAATGGCCATAAACTAAATCACAAGAAGTTTCACCTAGCATGAGGAAGAATTTCTTTACATTGAGGGTGGCGGAGCACTGGAACAGACTGCCTGGGGAGGTCGTGGAGTCTCCCTCTCTGGAGATGTTCAAAACCCACCTGTGCACATTTCTGTGTAACCTGCTCCAGGTGATCCTGCCTTGGCAGAGAGGTTGGTCTAGATGATCTCCAGAGGTCCCTTTCAACCCTAACAACAATGTGGTTCTGTGATTCTGCCCATTGCCTTTTGTCCTATTTCTTGGCACCACTGAGAAGAGCCTGGCTTCGTCTTCTTGGCACCCTGTCTTCCCTGCCTTAACAATCACTGCCAGTCAGGACCTTGGCTTTGCACCTTGCTGAGAAAATTGCAAGAAGGTGTCTTCAGCAGGGTGTTTACTCCCAGGAGGCAGTGTGGGCTGAGCAGAGCACTGGGGGGAAGTCCTGCCTGCTGGCTGACCTGCACCCTCCTCAATAGAAGCTCTCTGTCACCCTCCCCACAAAACTCTTGCCTCACCGCAGCCCAGTTCAGGCTGGTAATGTCCATGGGATTTTTTTAACCACAGGCCATAGTACTGTATAATTATGAAAGTACCTTATAAAAGACTTTCAGTTGTATATCTGGAAGAAATAACCAGAGCCTTTGAAAACTTTGTACTTCCCTGCTCTTTCCCACATGCATACCAGTTTGAAGTACAAGTATGAAAATGGACCAAACCATCTCTGCAACTTCCCTGTCCTTACTTTCCTGAGGCAGACCTTTCCGAGAAAAGCATTTGCCTTTGGCCACCCCTGAACAAATGGATACGGAAGGCAGGAGAGAGCAATTGGAGCCAGCACCTTGGTTTCCCCAGACAGGTGCCCAATGCACCATGTGCCACTTCTAGCCCAGCCCTCTCTGTTCCTGCAGTGCTATTCTTCAGTGGGGGGCAGAGGGCTACCTGTGATCATGGAGAACTGTGGGTATAAAAATGAATCATAAAGCGATAATTATAGCTCGAAATGGAAAGTGATGGGACAAAAAACAATTCCCCTGTTTGAATTCCTCTGTTACTTTCAGAGAATTAACAAAATCTAATGAGCATTTATCATTGTACATTGTACTCTCTTACATCCCTCATGGAAATAGTTGCACATATTTCTCAACCTCTCCCACTTCCTGAGCCTTGCTTTCAAGTACGTGATTGCATGTATGCCAGCTGAGATGGGCTAGTGAGCTGGCATATGATACATGCTGAAAAAAGGGACCAACCAAACAAAATGTAAGGTAAAGTGGCACTATTTCTCCTCAGTGAGGGCCTGATTCATCCCAAGCATGTCTCATATGTGCCTAACTTTAGGCAGGCACCTAAGTGCCCTGCTGAAGGACAAGAGTGGAATTGCTTGCATTCTTGGAGTGAAGCACGTGGAGTTTAAGAGCTTTGTGGAATCCCAGCCTAAACTAATAGCATTGTATTTCTTGTTAGCTGAGAACAAAAGCAAGCCAGTTTGGGATCATGCTGACCTAGATGCTATCAGAGGTTAGCAAAAATGACTGGTCAGACCTGTCAGGACTAAACAGCTGCATCAAGCAGTGGGAGGGAGCTCTGGGGGAAGGAGGGCGCCCGAGTTGCGAACAGAGAGACAGAGGAGCAGGAGGAAAAGATGGAAACTTCGTGTCCTGAATACACATGAACGTGTATGTGTGTGTGTGTGTGTGTGTGTTTTCTCTGCAGCTGAAGCTCTGGTCTTGTTATTTGCATACACACAGATCACCGGACATCTTTCGCCCAACCTTTCAGAAACAACCTTATGGCACCATGACTCCCATGCTCTCAGCACTCCTTGGGCTCCATTTCCATAAATTACAGTACAAAAGGATAATAGCCTGTTAGCAGTCCCAGCACTGTCTGACATACAAAGCACCAAGAGCAGGAGTATTTTCCTCTCCATCCTGTGCCCCTCTCGTGGACTAGGTGTAGCCCCACTTGCAAAATGTGGTACTGTACCAGCAGTTTCTGACCTGATTGCAAATCTAACTAAAGCTAATTTATCATGACAGGCTAATCAGGATGACAAGGTTGGGTAGGTGACATTTTCCAAAATCTCAAATTTTTTTTTTTTTAATCCCCTTAGCAATTTATTTTCTGAATAGCAAAGTTTTCTCCAAAATGTTCCAAAACATAGTCAAGGTTAACCATGCTGTGAGCTTATTCAATATTTATGATTCTTTTTTATTTGTACTAGGACTTTTTGGGGACTCCAAATAGTCCATTAATCAAACCGAGTGACAAAATAGGCCATTTGACAATTTGTACAGGGACTGCATATTTTTTTTTTTCTGTTCAAGAATAAAGAACCAACTTAACTTCATCAACAGTTCCTGATTAATTGTTACAAAGTGTCATCCATAAATTTTCCTTCGATCTAATAATCCTTTCAGAAGACTTAACAATATCCCCAGTGATTTGGGTTTTATTGAGGGCTGAGTTCCTGGAGAAGCAGTGACACAAATAGCTCAAGTGAACTGAGACACCTCCGTGGACAGTCTTCACAGAGTTGACAGTTCTGAAATACAATTATCAGTGTGATCTGCTTAAGAATTCATCATCAGCTCCTGCCTTCTGAAGACTTAAAAAAATACCGAGGCATACAAAGAAAAAGAGGTGATAAGAAGGCATCATTTTCTTCCAGCCTCATAACTGTAAATTGAAGAAAATTATTTTCTTTGCCTGCAGCTCATTGGCATATAGGCAGCATTATATTATAATTTCATAAGCATAAATCCTTTGAATAAATTTCAGAAGAATAACTGAATTAGAAATGCAAGTAAAGTATCTAAAAAACTTAACTGTACTAGGCAGGAAAAACTGGATGTGAGTAAAACTGGCATGGGGAGATTTACTGTCTGCCTGCTCATCCTCTGTCTGTGAAGGGAATACTCCCCCACTACTCCCACTAACCTGATCCAGCTAAGGTAAATTTTAAGGAGGAAAAAAAATGTTAATTTCAACCATCATTTCCATACACAGCAGGAAAATATGAAATCTAACCCAAATTGCTGCCTTCTTTTACAGAATTTCAGCTGTATTTCATCATTAATTAATCTTGGAGATACAACAGGCTTGGGGTTTGTTGTAATTATTGTTATTTGTTTATTTATTAGTAGTAAGCATATGGGAGATCAAAAGCATGCCTCCCAACTGTTCCCTAGCAACAAGTCAGTCAGTTATTCGCACAGAAGTCGTCCAACCTTCCCACAAAGTGAATCTGGGATGCAGCGCTCCCGCAGCGCCATCCTTGCCCCATCCCATGGGCTGAGGGATGCTGCAGGTGCTGATAATCTCCGATGTCCAGCCAGGTGAACTGCACAAGTATCTGCTAAGGGGCAGAAATAACTCACCTTTTCTGAAAAACCCTGGGGAAAGGCTTGATTTTATAGTTGCATCATAAGATGATTGTAAGTCAGGAGATCAAAGTTAAGCCCTCTTATTGACTTCCTGTCCAATTTGGCCAAGTACTCGCTCCTCAGTTACCTGCCTGACTGCCTTTGGGAATTTAGGCTCCCATCTATCTGTGAGTAAATGCTCCCATCTACTCACCTTTAAAATGGACATGCTATTATCATATTCTCTACTATATTTAGTTTTTTCCCTGCTTTTTCTGTTATGATGTGTATGTTACTATTATGTTACATTTTCAATTGGCCCGGATTGCTAAGGCCACTGCTGAATTTGGTGCAAAACTCTTATGATTTCAACTGGAGATGGTTCAGTATGAACCTAAGTATGAAGAGCACTAATTACCACCCATGTTGTCTGAACTAGTGTGAAACCCTCACAGCTGCACCCTTAAAGCCATGTGTATTTCCTCTTTGATTGATCTATTAGTTGTTCACAGAGGCAGAGGAGCTCCCGTAGGGACAACAGAGCCGGGGGCAGTGGCTTTATTTTAGCTTGCTCCTGTCTGCAGCGTGGGTAACCAGATCATCTTCACTGTTGCCCAATTTTTCATGCAGAATATACCTTCTGCCTGGAAGAGGTGAAACACTTCTTCCAGTTTCTGTGTCTGCCTTGCAGAACAGAGTCAAAGTATGGCAACATGAACATGTCCGTCATGTAGAGGGCAATTCACAGCCGTCACAGGGCACAGTGCTTCCCTCCTGTTTTCTACAAGCTGTGTAAGTGTTAGTGGGTTACACCACACCCTGAGTTTACTGCAGTTTCAACACATAAAACATACACGTGTTGCGTAGTGTGGGCTGCTCAGCATGCACCAACCTGAAGGACCACAGGGGAAAACACCAAACGTAATTCTGTAATATTATTGTGCGCTATGGCTCAGTAGTGGACTTTGAAAAACAGATCTACACAAGTGATGTAAATTTTATATGGGACTTAGGATATGAATCAGATGTGCATTTAGACTAGACAAAGGGGATCTCAAGAGGTTGTCTGGTTCATATTGCTAATTTCTGCTGGAATCTCTGTATAGCTAAATTAGTCACGAACAAGGAATATGTTTGGTCCCAATATTACTAGAAGAAACTGTGTATGTGTGAGGGGAGAGTGGGAGGATCAGCTTTCTTAAATAAACTGCATAAGTCCGCTGGATAATTTCCAAGGACTCATAACCCTTTTTGGATCACAGAGAAATTTCCCTGTAACACAGTGGTCAATAGCCGCAATGTGTTCTAATCTCTAGTGGCCCTCTCAGCAAGGCCTGCTTCATGCCAATCTTCAAATCTTCAGAGATCTCAGCAGATGAACTATTAGGAACAAATCAAACCAAAAAAAAAAACCAACAAAAAAACCTGTTTCCTTGATCCTTGGACTTCTCTCCCACTCAAGAATAATGGAACCACTTTTATTTTGAACTATTAAAAATATTCATTTTGCCAGAGACCAGGACTAGAACATTTTATCCTGATAACTAAAGCATCTAGAAAGCCCTGAGCAACTCAAACCAGAGGATTAGGATGGAAATGCTCAGCTGTATATTACCTACATAGCTACCACTATTACAGCTGCTTCTGTGGCTGGCTGGATCTTGCACTCAGTGCCTTTTCACTGGTTTTCCTGAGATTCAGAGAAAGGATATTTTAGTGGCCCCAGATTTCTAGTTTTCACGTCGTGTGTTCATGACCCTCAAAATAAAGGTTACTTATTTATTAACATCCTACCAAGTAATCGAGCTTGAATAATAATCCTTTCCCAGGTGAATCAAGAATGTGTCCTCATATTCACCAACTCACCAAAAAAAAGTGATTTAAAAAGTTTTCTGGCTTGCTATGGATTTTAATAGGGGTGCATGGAGACTCTTGTATCCTGTAACTCTTCCCTGTTTCTGCCCTGGCTTGACATGCATATGGGACTAGTAACTTTATGTGGTTTTAACTTCGCTGAGGACATTGACATAGTGGATAGCAAGACAGGAGGCAGCAGAGTCTTAGACTGTGTGGTATTTATCCTGGCTTTTTCTCTTTTGATCAATGAAAAGACAATTTTTATCCATACCTAGAATGTTCCCACCTACTCACCTGTGTCTGCCCAGACTTTCATGCCAGGATGATGTACCAGGGGTTGCTGTGATTCACAAAAGAACTGAGGTAGATGCTACTTACAGATAGAGAGCATTGTTCTCTCACATAAGATGTGGTGCCCTATCATTTCAGCTCTGGGGTCAGGGATTTCTACCTCCAGGATCAGCCAAGGTGGTGGCTGTCTCAAGAAAGGGAATTTGGTGAGTGATAAGAAGCCATCAGGAGGCTCATGCCCCACGAATGGGCAAACTAACCTGTGAACAAAGACGGAAAGGAGCATTTATTTTCATGGATTGAGGTATTGCTGTCAGCCCACTCTGGTCAGAACATACGCACACACATGTGCAGGCAAGCACACAAGCAGGGTCAGTGGAATGGCTAAATGGTGGTAGCCAACCTCCTCCCTGCATACAAAGGGCAGCATCCGGCCTGTGAGACATCCCAGCAGTCTGGGCACTGATGGAGACTAAAGGCACTTCTGTTCTCCCCCGCTTGGCACAGCCACGTCCAAGCAAAGGTGTGAAGTTCAGCAGGCGGGGTACACGGCTGCAAGCATGCGATATTTGTCATGCTACAAGTTGCCTTTTTTTTTCCTGGGGAAAAATATTGTCACTTTTTTTTCATCAATTTAATTAGATACTATTTGTCTCAGCTTTTCTCTGCAGTATTTGTTTACTTTCTCATCAGGACCGACACAGGCCAATTAGTGTAGTGTAATTGTTTAACCTAGTCAGCGCGCTGCACTGGATAGAAGAGCGTGCCGGTTGCGAGGGAGGCAGGGATGAAGGAGCAGTCACCAGCTGCAGCGTGGCGCGAGGGCCTTCAGGAATCGCTGACACGACACCGTCCCCTGGAAGCGCAAGTTGCTCTGACATCCCAGCAGCCCCAATTCCTTGTTCTCTGTCACTGCTATCACGGTACGATCAATTCCCAGAGCTAATTCTTCAACCACACCGTGCCCAAAGTGCTGCACGGCATTATCTCCTTCCTAGGATGCCCCCTGTAAGCAAAATCTACTGCAACCATAGAAACCAGAGGACTTAAGTGATGTGTCATGTACATGTGCTGTCTCTGTTTTCAGTACCTTTGCCAAGAATACAATGTGAGAGCCTGTAAGAAGGTTGATTTAATTCCTTCATCCCATACCTCCAGACAGAAATTGGCCACAAAATAACCGACGTATGCTTGCTTTTCTCTTTGAACTTACAGCTGCCAGAAGAACAGGGCTGCTACTGCCACAAGTGGGGATGGAGGAAAAGGGTTTTGGTGGGGTTGGTTCAGTGGAGAACCCAATGCTGAGTGTGGATTTCGCAGGGAGGGTGGTAAGTGGAGGAAAAGGCAGTAAGTGAGGTCCATATGACAAAATGTTTAAAGTTGTTTTGGCTCTATTTATCAGCCTAAGTGTTGATCAAACACATACAGTTCTGCCATGCCATAGAAGCAGTTTCACATAGATTGTAAAAGCTATTGACTTTTTTCCCCCTGTTTTACTGTGAAGAGCACATGGGGGAGGGAAGAAAAGACTATTCAGGTGGCCATTGCAAAAATACACAAGCCTTGTTTGCCAGAGCTACCACAGAAAAGAAAGAAAGAAAAAAGGGCATCTTAAAATGAAACAATAATTGAGGAGAGGAAGAAAATACCTTTTTTTTTTCTTTTTTCCTTATCCTTTTCTTACGTTCTTCTTTTAAATCAGACCGATGTTGTGATTAACTTGCATTCTGCAGCATAGTTGATGTGACAGTCAACCAAATTAATCCCATTATGCAAAATCCAGTTCACAAGTGGTTTTTCTTTTTCCTTTTTTTTTTTTTGCAAAATTATGTCAATTTCCCCATAAATTGGAGAGACCATGTCAGTTTTCTGTATTGCACATAGACACTACACAGTGCTGTATGTCTATATTCCTTTAATGCAGTAAGATACAAATTTTAGCTCAGTGGCACAAATTAAGATTCGTAACTTTAATGCTGATGTTTCTGTTTACATGAGGCTTGTAGGAAAATTTCCATTAGTTTTGGCATTCATTTTCATTCTTGCATTTCATAACATACCAACTATTAAAAAACAAGAGGATGAAGAGCTTTAAAAAATAAACAACCAGCAACCTGAAGTAAAAATGCTTAATTATTTTTGTAAGAGAAGTATGATTTTTTTTTTCTCTCCCACTTCTTTTTCCCCCCCTTCTTCCCTTTTAAAGGAATTTGCTGCCTGTGGTAAACAAGCCTCCTCGAGGCTCCCTGTGGTGTGCGTGGTGTCTGGCGGCTGGAGCAGGAGACATTTCCACAACTGCTACCCTTTCAGCTGAATGTGGCCATGCAGTAGGTGGCCAAATCTGTTTGGCTTTCACCGAGATCTGTGAATTCCCTGCATCCAACCAACTTGTCAAATTAAAACCTTGCCTGCTCTGTGCTGAAGAACAGACGTGCGATGGAAGCTTCTTGCACTCTAGCCCTTTGTCACCAACACGCTGAGCTCCCAACATCTGCTCACTGGACTCGGCTTTTGCACCTTGTTCATTTATAATGCAGCAAACCTCAACTCCACAGCATAGGACTGAATGTGTCCCTTGTTTAAAAAAAAGAAATTCAGAAAAAGGAACATCCGGAGGGGAGGAGAAGAGAAATTGAGGCTCTAATATATACGTTCCTCACCGATTTGGGAATAAACATATTTTTAAGTGAGAGGTCTGTTGGATTGTACCTTTTTATCCCAGTAATGCTTTCTTGTACAGTGAATTGTTGACTTTTTTTCCATGCTTTAGATTTATTAGACATGTGTCAAGTTGTCAGCCTCCTACCGCTTGCATTTGTGTCCACCTTGCAAACAGCAGGGAAAAATATTTTTTTCCCTTCTCTCTCTCTCTTTCTCTCTCTCCCGTGAATGTTCACTTCTTGGCAGCTCTGAAACAAATTTTGAACAGTTGCTGTTCCTATTGATAGCAGTAGTTTGATGTTAGAAAAAGGGGTTTTATTTTCCCCAAGTTTCTGACATATACTGGCATATCATCTCACATCCTACCCTGATGCATCAAAACTAAAGCAAACCAAACCAAGGGGAAAAAAAAAGGCAGAAAGAGGGGGAGGGCATAAACCAGCATGTTCACACAGCTCCTGAGCCACCGAAGAACACCCGCCCATCTGTTCACCATTTCAGTCCCTTTGTTCTATCTTTATTATACGTATTCCTCAATAAAATGAATTCCTGCTACTTTGACGACATTTCAACACATGCCTCTTAGTCTGCGTTTGAACTGTCTGTGAGGATCTCCTCACTCACCTCCCCTCACTTGCCATCAGCAGCTGAGCCGAGGAGATACCTGCCAGACAAGCCAAGCCGGGGGAAGGAAGCCTCCAAGGCAGTGAACAGCTCCCCATGGCACAACCAGAGTCTCCAGGAAATAGTTCCAGGTGGGGAATCCTGTGGAGACAGCCCCACATGCTGAGAATGACACACCGTGTGTTACGTGTTTACTGCCATTGGAATTGCACTGATGGCAAGGTGCCTCTGTCAGGGGCAGACCTCTCTTTCAACCCTACAGAATGAGTGCTTAAATTTTATATTTTAAAGCCAGCTACAGATGCTCACTCTCACACACCAAAATGCTTGTATCTAACTTTCAGGTGGCTAAATTTTACCTGCAATTGCCCCTAGCATTTTCTTTTCTTTTCTGACTTGTCTCCTTCTGTTGCAGCCATGCAATTTCACAAATATTAAAATGTCCTGCAGGAAGAACAGGTCTGAGATCTTAGCTCCCCATCTGGTTATTTGAGTACCTCCCTCTCTTGCCATGCAAGTGCATTCCTCAAAACAGATCTTCTTATGACAGAGGACCGGCAATGGCATGGAAATATAATTTTTGCAAGTTACTGCCTACGAGGTGTCTCCTGTGGAGGAGAAACTGGAAGTGGGTGAAATGGGGCACCCTAATACACTTTGCTTTGGTTCCTATAACAGCAGCAGGAGAATTCAAGTCATACAAGTAATTTTCAGAAAACCCAGGCCTCAGTGGCTTAGCTGCAGAATATTTGTCACTAGGTCAGCCAAGTGGGGCAGCTGCCAGAAGAAACACTCCGAACTGCCCTATCAGTTTGTTTTCCAGGGACAAAGAACCCTTCAACTAAGGGCTGTTGCCAGCACTACTCTGCCTGTTGCCCAGGTTCAGCAGCCTCTCACACCATTCCAGTGGCCCCTTATCCAGCAATACCTGATATCCTCTCAGCTTCAGGGACACCAGTGCAATGGTGTATGACTAAGCCAACCCTGTTCCCATACAGACCTTCCTGCCTGTGAGCAAACAACCACTTAAGGAAACTTTGCACTGTGCATGTCCCCAGAGCAATGCAAACCACAGAGCAAATGGAAATTGCTCCTATCCAAATAGTCTTCCACACCTGGCATTTCATTACACTGCAGATATGTAGCTCCAGAGGCATGGGTAGCACTTCCCTTCCATCCAGAAGCACTTTGCACCCTCTGCCTAATGTCTTACAGCAGTAGCAGCTGTCTGGGGGTAGAGAGGACATGCCCATTTGTTTAGCTACAATTAACATTCATCTGCTGTAATGATTCATCGGGTGATAAAGCAGTGATGAAATGTAACTTTCAGGCTCATCAGAATACATCACCTTCTATGTGGCAAGTCAGAAATTCCTGCCACAGGAGAATCCGAGACTGGTGGCGTTTTCCATCCCTAGAGGCACATTCCTCCTCTTCCCAAAAGCAAAAGCCTGGAAATGCCATTGCTGTGCTGACAGAAGGATTCATGCAGCATCTCTGTTTTCACTGCAGCTGAATTCACTCCTGCTGTAGGTTCAGCCTGTGTGGAATATTATGAACATCTCCACATGTACATTACACCCCAACTCATTGGCTGCTATTTGCTCTGGAGACTAAACATTCGATCTGCCAGCAATCACATTATCGTGCCAGCCAAAATGCAAACCTGAACCATATGGGCAGAAGAGGGACCCATTGCTTCCACACTGCTGTCTCTATTCTTATCCCTCCAGTTCCCTGATGTTGAAATAGAACATCTATTTCCTCTGAATATTATGAAGCAGAGTAGGAAAGGAACTATTTGAGAAAATTACTCTGTCTATTAAAAAATAAAAAGTCTCTATGAAAAATATTTACCCACTGTTTACTCACCAAACATAAGATTTTGTGCACAGGCACAAAAAAAAAATGCAATGAAATAAATACAAGACATTTAGAAATCTGTGCTGCAGATTTTGCCAAAAAACGGAGCAACAGAAGCTCACCCTGCCTGAGGGAATGACTGACTGGCTGAGGATACATCCCATCAGAGCAAGCTGAGTTTAGGGCAAGCAACAGGGCAGACAAAGGGAAAGGTAAAGTATCTGTCAGAGGAGGAAATACAGTTTCATTAAGCTGGAGCTCATATCACTTTAAATTCGCAGCTGGACTTTCAAAGTCAGCCTCTGCAGCTCTTGGTGCACTTCTGCACACGCTGCTTGAAATCCCGAGGTGCAGAAGGTAGCACAGAGCCCAGCCCTGGCTTCTGTCGTGTCCTGTTTATTTCCATAAGTAGTGCTCATAGGTAGCTGGAATAAGTCCTGTGCCCTGGCACTCTGGGCCGTGCTTTGCTGTAGCACAGGGTGTACCAGCTGCTAGGGAAATACTGGGGAAAATGGGGACCTGCTGCCAAATGGGATGGGGCCCATGTAACAAAGGACATCGAAAAGGCCAAGGTAATCAATGTCTTCTTCACCTTGGTTTTTTTTTTTTTTTTTTTTCTTGGGAGGAAGTATTGTGTGGTTTGGGGGCTT
>VZTE01002697.1:553939-615513 GCA_013397775.1 Eulacestoma nigropectus
TTTTTTTACTTGGAAGGAAGTATAGTGTAGTTTAGGAGCTACTTGGTTTAGCTTAGGGAACATTTAAAGAAACTGGTCAGACACAACTCCATGGGCCCTCACAGGATGCACCAAAGAGTTGCCTGATATCTTTGTGAGGCTGCTCTTTATTATCTAGGAAAGGTCATGGTGATCAAGGAGGGGTTCCTGAGCACTGGAAGAGAGCAAATGTCACTCCTGTCTTCATCAAGGGCAAGAAGAATCCAAGTAGCTACAGGCAGGCCAGCCTTACCTTGATTCCTGGAAAGGTGATGGAGCAGCTAGTCCTGGAAACTGTTTCCAGACACTTGAAAGATAGGTGATCAGCAGCAGTCAGCACAGATTTATCAAAGGCAAATTGTGTCTGACCAACCTGATAGCCTTCCAGATGATAAGGTGGAAAGCTTGATGGGTCAGGGGGAGCCATGGATGTGGCTTATCTTAGTAAGACTTTTGACATTGTCTCTTTTTAACATCCTCACAACCTGGTGATGTATGGGTTAAATATATAGGAGAGAGTGAGGTGATTTGAAAGCTGCCTGAAGCGCTGGGCTCAAAAGAGATGTGATCAGCAGCTTGAAGTGAGTCACCACTCACCAGCCAGCTCCAGTGCTGATACGGGGACCAGCACTGTGTAACCCTCTCCTTGATGACTCTGACAACAGATTCAGCAAATCCACAGATGGCACATAACTGGGAGAACTGGTTGGCAGACTGGATGGTTGTGCTGCCATTCAGGGCTACCCTTGACAGGCTGTAGAAATGAGCCAATGGGAAACCTGTGAAGTTCAGCAAAGGGAAAAACAAAGTCACCCCATGCACTAGTGCACCTTGGGGACTGACCATCTAGAAAGCAGCTTGGCAGACAAGAGCCGGGGGACCCTGGTGAACAAATTGACTATGAGCCAGCAATGCAACCTTGCAGTAAAGAAGGCCAGCAGCATCCTGGGATGCATCAAGAAGAGCTCAGCCAGCAGGTGTAAAGGGGATGATCCTTCCGTTCTACTGAGCACTGGTGAGGAGACATCATCTGGAGTTCTGTGTCCAGCCCTGGGCTTCCCAGTGCAAGAGACACATGGACATACAGGAGTAAGTGCAGTGAAGGGTGACTAAGGTAATTAAGGGCTCAAAGCGTTTGGCGTGTGAGTACAGGCTGAGAGAGGTGGTCCTGTTTAGCCCAGAGGAGAGGAGGCTTAGGGGGAATCTTATCAATGTGTATAAATGTCCAGTACTGGGATTAAAGCAGACAGAGCTGGGTGCTTTTTAGTGGTGTCCAGTAATGGGACAAGAGGCAATGGGACAAACTGAAACACACATTAGGAAATTCCACCTGAACATAAGAAAAATCTCTTTTTTTTCCTGTGACAGGGATCAAACACTGGCACCAGTTGCCAAGAGAAGTTGTCGGGCCTGGGTCCTTGGAGATATTCAAAATTCTAGTGGACATGACCCTGCGTAGCTGACCTTGATTGAGCAGGGGGTTGGAATACATGATCTTTGGAAGTGCCTTCCAGCCTGAGCTATTCTGTGATCTTCACTGCAGCTTTTCAGGAGCATAGAAAATACAAATCTACAAGATACATGATTGATCCAGGCCAGCATCTGGTGGTGACTCTTGGCAGGTTCTGTGAAAGCTTAATATTCATCATAAATACAGAACTGAGGACTTCACTGGTAATATCCAGACTTTTGCATGTTCACAAATCTTGAGAGAAAGCTGGACCTTAAAATCCTACAAGGATCTGGGACTTGGAGTGTGATCAACACTTCAACATGGTTTGATAGTGTACATTGACTTCCTTGGGCTTTGAATCAGGGAGTCTCTTAATGATCGTTTCCTCTGGGGGAAAAAAATGCTGGAAGAGAACTGCAATCTTTCTGTTTAAAATAGGTAAAAATTAATGCCAATCAGTTAATACAGATGTGTGCACCCACACAGAGACAAGTTCTTTCTCTGAACACAGAGCTTAAATTACTTGTAGCGGTATTTGAAAAACAAGTGAGACATATCTCAGGCTCAGGAGATATGCTTGAAACCAGGCAAAATTGATTTTTTTTCATATTCACTGCCAGATATTGCACAGTTACATGGCTATATGCAGATAGAAGACAATGTGCATCTTATCTTGCCAGTGATAGATTCCACACTGGCTTTAAAGGAATAAATCATTAATTTAAATCATGGATTTTCTGTTTACAAAACAAGCATTTAAAAATATTTCACTTCCAGCTCAGTAGAAAGAAAAAAAGACCTTTTAATATATATGGATGAATCTGATAAATGCTTCTATGCACATGTAAGCATGACTTTAGCCTGTTGGACTTTATTTGCCTGTTTTTTATTTAAATCAGTAGTAGTTTTGTCAATGGTGCATTGTAGACAAATAGAAGATTTTAAGAGAAATTAGAAGACAAACAACATTTCTCCCTCTTTTCTCTACATGTAATGACATATTTTGAAGCTCTGGTGAGCAGGAAATGGGATTCCAGCTGGTGCCAGCTGCCACCAAGGTTCTGTACAGAAATGCTGTTCAGCACCTGCAGAGCCTTAATCTTGATTCAGGAGACCCCAGAATTATAATTATTATAATAACAATAATTAATTTTCTCCTTATTGCTGGCCGAAAATTTTGTCAACATTATTTACAGCATCTATTGCTCCTTGATGGGAGAAAGTAACCTTTTGTGGTTGGGATATCCCAAAATGTCCAGGACCTGAGACGGTGGAACATTGACATAAGTCCAGACCCTTAAAACCGACTAAGTGATAATGAGAAAAGTGTAGCAATGAGGACCAAGGTGGAGGTTGTCCCAGAGGTAGGCTGGTACAACATTATTAGGCCCTAGAACAAATCCAGAGCTCAGGACTTCTAAATATGAACTATGGGTCAGGATTGACAAAATGATGGTCAATTTGCAAAGCAGTTTTCTAGAAACAGCCAAACAGATCTGTGTGGCTTTGAATTCAAATCAACCTAAAGACCTGAGGGACAGGTTAATAATAAGATTTGATCAGATATCCTTTCTCATAAAAAAAATAAAATAAGCTCAAATCTGAGATCCATGGCTTGGACCTTTTTATTATTTTAATTAAAACTAATCTGTTTGCAACCTCCTACATGCTTATTTCATTGCCAGGATCTGACTGGGAACATTAGACTAAGTGAATCAGACTGCTTGGTGATTATCCAGCTGGAATATTGTATTTCTCTCTTGTTGCCATCTCTGTAGTTTAGCGGTCTTAAGATGAGGCATGTGGTCCCTCTTAGGATCCACAGAAAGGACATTTTTAGAATGAGGCAGTTGGAGGTAAGGGCAAGAAACAAGTAGATGATGCTCCCGAAATACTATTCCTCTGCAGCAGTGGTCCAAAAGAGTGCATAAAGCGAGTAATCACCATTCTAGCTAAACAAATTTCTAGCATTTGATTGATGTTCAGATTCACAGAGCTGGGAAAGACAAGTAAACAAGTCAATTCCCTGACTCATCATATGATGTCTCTGAGTATCATATAAAATGTTAATGATTAAGTTAATTTAGTAAATATAATCATGAAGTCCACCTTTGTCCATTACTAACAATTCTATTATTCATTAGCTTTTTACCTCTCACAGTTATGAAACATTGCCCTTAGTTCTTTTTAAAAAAAAATATTAACTAGAGCAAGGGTTAAGAAGAGGCAAAGCAAAGGACCACCCATGATAAAAAGCTTTGATGATTTCCTCCAGATGAATTCTAGCAACTAAGAAAACTTCTGACAGTTTCTAATTTAGACAGTCATTTGTGAGAAATGAAAAAACACCTGGTGAACAAAGTTAACTGGCTGAATGACTGTTCAGAAGAAAAAAAAAAAACAACAAAACAAAACAGACAAAAAAAACCCCAACCCATAAATGTTTGCTTACCCCAGATTTTGCCTCTGTTTCAATTTAGTTGCCCAAAAGAAAGGAGAGCAGTACTTACTTTCAGGCCAGATAAACAGCACTTGAGAACCCTCTGCTGTGATTGAGATATTCCCACTTGCTTTCCATTACATGCCTAAACACTGTTTCAGCAAATATTCCAGACAACTGTGTAATTTCTTAGACTGTTAAAAGAAAACCCAAAAACCTAAGAGCAAAAGCTATGTGAGCACAGTCAAAATAAATTAGCTTACTGATTATTCAATTAATATCATATTACTTTAATTAATTAGCATTCTTCTGCTGGAAGGAGAGACAGCCTCCCTGATTAAAAGCCTTTATCCTGCACAGAAAATGTATAGACATGTCACTGCTCACAATCCTCTTGAATTTGGGGCCTAAGAAAATTCCTTCATTGTCTTGCAGCCCTTTGAATTAGGTTGGAAATACCCACTCATGGGCATTTGCGGCAACACAGAGATGTCTGGACTATATCTCAAAATCTCAGATTGCTGGAGAATACAGCCCACATCTGTCTGAGGGATCATTTAGGAGGAAGTATCTTCATAAAAAGAATGTTGCTGGCCACTTATATGTGTGGGAGATGAATTTACACCGAATTCACATCGACTTTATTGTTTGGATCTTTCCCTTCTCAATAGACAGATTCAAATGGAAGTATTGCTTGGCTTGAAATGGGAGATTCAGTAAACACATCCCTCAGAATTTTCATTCTTAATGTGTCAGTAACATTTCAGTTCATTACAGTGTTATTAGTCAGTCTTCATAAAAGAGCTATGCATCTTTATTAAAAATGGAAGTTCACATCATTTTATGTTCCCATAAAAATGGGTGGTGGTAGCTTTGATTAATTTCTTCACGTACAATGAACTTTACAGCAAATTGGACAGTGTAATTCAATTCCTATTTCTGTGGATTTTTTTTTTTTGTTGGTAGAAAATTGATATAATTCATATGTAATCGTATTGCCTTTGCAAGAGATATTTAAGAAATAATATCCTGAGGTAATGATTGCATGGCTTAATTATTAATACCATACTTTCAGGCACGACAGTGTGCACTCCTTTTATCAAGCTTGGCTTCTATCAAAAAAATATTTCCCCTATCCACATTTCGTTACTTGCTATAAAGTGTTTCTGAATTTTACACACACACACACGTAGGTGTGCATGGAGTCAGAGAACCTGATATTAGTGTGCTTGTCTTCTGAGTAAGTTCCAATTTTGGAAAGGGTGGATGACTAAAAAAAAAGCCAACTCAGTAGCAGAACAGAATTATACGTCCAGATTTCAAACAAGATAGGAGGGCAAATTTGAAACTGTGTTTGTTGGAAATAGTGATTTTCTGGGTTAGGATAATTACTGAATCCCTAGGGAAGCTTAACTAGCCACAAATGGACCATGGTAGGAACTCCAAGAGGACAGTCCAGCATCACCAGGAGATCTAGAAGATCCAGCGTTCTCTTACTCTATATGAGAGGTCTGGTCAGGTCTTTTTAATGATCAGATCATCCTAGTGTGCTGGGTAATCTTTAGAGATGTAGGAAACTGACTCTTCCTGTATTTACAGTTCTGCCTTGAGGGATGGAAGAAAACTCTTCATCTGGTCAGAGACAATACAATATATCATTATTTCTCTGGTTTTTTATGTTTAAGCCTCTGCTGGCATCAAAAATTGCTTTCCTCTACTTCCTCTCTTATCTTTCAGTGATCACTTCAAAAGACCAACGCACTGAAATGAGGGAATCTCCAAGCTGTACCAGCCACACATGCAGTGTGTATTCATGGGTGACATTTACAAATGAGGCTTTGCCATTATCCCACTTTGTCTCCCATCTGAGGCAAACCCCTCCAACCAAGCCTCCCTTGGAAAACTATGGACTATAGCTACTATTTTTACTGAAGATGAAGGCCTTACCAGCATAATTTGATGATAACTTTCTGATTATGTTAACCACCACAGCTGGACCACACTTTTGCCCTTAGACCACAGGAAATCCAGTGAACACATTTGGGGATACCGAAATGCTGCTAGCAGATGAATTTTCCAGCTTCTTGCATTAATTCTTTGAGAACCTTTCCTTTCTCACACAAGATATGAAAACAGTAAGATAGTTTATCCAGACAATAGTCACATCTGGTGTTTTGCTAAGTTCTGTTTATGGTACACTGAGAAATGTTTTATCGTGGATGTGACAGAACCTGAACCAATCACCCTAGGAGGTGTGTGAACATTGTCCAATTGCTTTATGGAACTAGACTATATAAAAATTATTGTAAAATTAATCAATAAGGCATTCTTTCACGGGATTTGATGTTGCTGCATCTCTCAGTTCCTGGGTCTACAGCGACACACATTCACTGAAGTTCAAATCAAAGAAAGAAGTACCTATATAGAGTACCAGCAGACATACTTCATGAAATGAGTTGATGTGACAACCTCTGACTTCACAGACTCTTTTTTAATAAAATGGATATAATTTGCATGTAGAGGTCAATTCCAGGAGATCTTATCAGGCCATTTCTCTTACTTACATTTTAATCATCCAATAAAAGATTTGGGTGAAGAAACAGTCACACAATGTTCTGGGTGTTGGTGGTGAACCTACAGAAAGAACAAAACCACTAAGAAACACTGTCTTAACCAGACTCAAAATGACCTGTTAGAATGATGATCTTAAAAGAACAATCAATGCTTTGATTGTCAATCTCTGCTACCAAAACTAAATGGAGAAAAAAAAAAGAATTGCAAACAGACAAATACTAAATCATGCTCACGTTTACAGATCACTACTGACGACTGCAAATGAACTTGAAAATCAATTAGAAAGTAAGATGTTCCTTGCAGGACAAATATCTGCCGTTTTATGTGTGACAGAAGTTAAGTCCTTGGGACTCCTAATTTCTAAGTAGATTTCTAGGGGCAGCTTTAGGCAGAATACCTCATAGTAGTAGTAGGTGGAAGGGTTATTTCCAGCCTTCGTCCCCCTGGGAGTGGCATGCTGACTAACCACACTCAGATAAACAAGGTAGAAGGGAAGGAGGATTTTAATGCCTTGGAGCTCCCAACAGGCCAGTCCCATATGAATAACTTTAATTTCTGTTGGACATTTGTGGAGCCTCTTCTCAGCAGCAATGCTCTGCATGTCTGAATAGCACACAGCTGAATGCAGATGCAAAGAGATCTTCCATCAGTCCCTTTGTTTCACCTGGCCTTCAGCTCACAGTTATTAAGGAGCTTATTGAGCTACCTAGAAAAAACTCGCAAATAAACAATATAATTCAAAGGGATGCATTTATTATATTAATAGTAGTTTATCTTATATATTTATTTCATATTCCACCTGATTGGGTTTGGAGTTTATATAAGTTTCTGTGTTCAGATATAGGCTAGTAAGCAGAAAACTATAAAATTGTGACTATGTTAGAACTAAGAAATAAAGAAATATATATGCTCGCCTTCAAAGTATCACTCTGGTACATTTTGCTATTACATTCTGTTCTTCTGAGAAAGACTATAAGTAGCAAAATGCCAGGCAATACCCAGAATATCATATTTAAAGAAAACACAACCATTTCTCTTGTGCATACTAGAACTGTACAGTTTGTGGAAATCTTTTATTGTTTCAAGATAGCTGTTCCCACTTTCAGTTCAGACAGCTTTTTTTTTTTTTTTTTTTTGCTGGCATATTATTCAAAATATTTAAAATAAGTATATTCAAAGTCTTTATCATCCACATGAGCTCCTGACAGCTCATTTGCTCTTCCTAGAGACTTCCTGATGCTTTAAAAGCAAAAATCTTTCAGCCTGAGTCCAGGGACATCTGGGGCTTGTGAACTACTTCCAAAGAGACTGTAGAAGGTATGGGAGAAAAGCAAACCAGTTGTCAAGAGCCTTAAATTCACTGTATAGGTCCCAAACCTCTACTGAACATTTGAAGGAGGTTGAAACCCACAACTAGTTCAGGTGTTTAAGTATAATTAAGGCCTCATTCTTTTCTTGCTTACATCAGTGTAAGTTAAAAATAGTTCCCTTTAAGCCACTTGGTGTTGTCACTCTGTGGTGCAACAACTTAGTTGCAGCATCACACCCCTACTAACTAATCACAGATAAGGCTCTTCACACCAGATAAGACTATTAGTTCTCCACATCCTGTGTCTGCAGCTGAATATTGGCCAGTGCTGGTTATGTTAGAAGAAAATTGTTGTTTTTGCAATGTTGCACAGGGGAAGACTTTCTTTCCAGTTTCCTGTGGTAATCCTCTTATGTCAGAGGCAGAATAAATTATTAATCTTTGGTAACTGTTTTTTCCTCACCTATTTCCTGACTCTTCCACTCATTATGGCCCTGAATCAGCAAGGTACTTAAGCACACAAGCAGTCCACACCACTGCTGAGGTTCATAATGTTCTGCACGTGTGAGGTCTTTCAAGAATCAGTTTCTGAGTTGCTTTTGAATCCACTTATAAAGGTGTTAGTGGAAATGCCCATGCAGCAGCTCAGTGTCACCATACAATGTAGGCCATACAAACACAGTGCAATGAAAGAACATGCCAACTTTGTTCTTGTGTGCTATTTTGTAATGAACCAAGATCAGACAAAACATGGTTGTACTGACCATTTTACCTGTGGGTGATGCATCTTAACAAATTAAATCATTTGAGTTCCCCGAGATAATTCCACTAATGTCAGTGATGTTAAAAGTCTACATACTTAAAATAACAAAATTGCTGTATGGCCACAGCAGAGCACTGATCCTGAATTTGGCACATAACAATAACCAAATCAACTGGCAAAAACATAATTATGCCAGATCAGGAGGAGTTAAGTTCAGAGGGCTGTTTAGGCAGCATAGTGTCTCCTTTGTGAGAACTATATAAGGGAGAGCTCTTTAAAATACAGCGCTCTGAGCGAGCTGCCTAATAAGACAAAAGGCAAATAAATATGATTCACATCGAAAGAGGTACAGAACAGAGACAGATGAACTGGGAAAACCAGGTAGGACATTAGAAGAAATCTTTAAGTTGTACACAATGGACTGCTTCAGTGCACTAGGAGAAAAAAAATGAGCATCTGTGGGAACTTCTTTGTTATTATCACTGTTTCAGAAGCCATTTTCAGAGTCCAGCTGTAAATTGGATATAAGCGCTTGCCAAATGCAAGGGGAGTGGTTTCCACTTTGGTCTTTTGTGTTTATTGTTTCTGGACTGGCAACAGAATTGAATTCATAGCAGCAGCAAAACAAAGACAGCTCTGAGTTATACTGTAATTCACTGCTGGAGATTTATGAATATTATTTTCCTGTAAAACCCAGCATTTTTCGCTTTACTACTTGTAACCTGTAAGTGGCATAAAACTGTGTACCTAGCAGGATTTCCTATTGCAGTGAGTGCCAAACACCAGTGTAAGAGCTGCACTACATGCACATGTGGCTATGGACTATGCATAAATTATGCCTTTATGTTTAACTTGTCTAATCAGCTCACCATATCAAAACTTAATAAGTAGCTGCTTCTCATTTAAAGGTCTAGTAAAACTACAATTACTATGGCTGTAAGATGCCTTGTTTCGAAAAGAGCATTAAATAGTTTTATAGATATGGTTAGAAGCTCTTGTGCAGTTGTTTTTATGAAAGTGAATGAGTTCATTAATAATGGGAGTCAGAGACAGAAATACAAGTTGGGAGTTGGTGAAGTATCCTGCATTTGCATCCCTTCCTTACAGGTTATCCTTAAAGTGTAAGTCACTTCTGCCTCCATTCTGATGGCCAGGCATGGCTAGACTCCAATAACACACCCAGAAGTGATTCTTTGTAAGCCACCCTTCCTCTCAGGGGTAGCACTAAAGGGCCTGATTATCATTTCTACCTGTTTTTCCACCAGGAAAAAATGAATTGTCTCCAGTGCAGTTACTCTGGATTTAATTCAAAACCATGACCTGAAGCCTCTTTCATGCAGTAAGAGTATCTTAAGAAAAAAAAAGTGTCTTATTATACTCATGAGTGTATGAGAGTAATGAGAAATGCATCACACCCTCTGTGCTGAGGGATTGGCACTGCTCTTCAGCCATGGAAACTGCAAGCAAGGCACATGACTTGGCAGTGAGCTTATCGGGGGACATGGAGCAGAGGTTCTCCCTGCTCCACCATGAAGCTGTCTCCATAGGCGCCTGGGATCTTCCCATCAACTTCAATGGATTCTGGTCCTGATCCCAGGGAGACCAGTCTTTCTTTTCTTTCCCTAAAATTTGGCAAATGGGTACTTTACCTAATTAGGATTCAAGCTTCCATGGCACCTTCTCTTCCAGAAACCAGAAAACACTGCTGGGAACCTGAAGCCAGAGCAGAAATCTTCTTGCCTATAGTGTGCACCAAAAGGAAAACATCATTTTAGATGCTGGCACCCTAAGTTAGGTTTCTCTGTATCTCTACAGACACTGTTGGCCAAATGTGTACTTTTTTTTTTAAATGTATTTTTTGAAAAAGGAATTCGCAGATTTACTGTAAATGCAGACGAGGGAGGCAAGAGCAGATGGGCAATGTTTAAGTTACAAACCTAAGGGAAGATTTTTCATACAAAACTCTTCAACTGCAGCTCCTAAAATAAAGAAAGATTTTCTGTTTTCCACAGTGACTCACTAAACCTTTATTTAGACAGTTGGTGAAAACACCACATCACATAATTCACTGCTTCTTTTTTTTTTTAACTTTCCCCCCCTTTTTCTCAGCTGCAGTTTTAGAATGATGGGGTTTTTTTCCTTTTAAAAGGAGGGAGGAATCTACATGAAGAAATTTTGCCTTTTGCTTCTTGTTGGCAATCTAAATGTGGTTTGGAGTGGCTAATATTCCTCTTCAGACCCACAGCACAGCACCCTTTGGTGCACATATTAAACAGGAGGATTAGAATCATTATGAGGATTTTGTTCATTTTGTGGTAGACATTTTTCAGAGGTGAGTTTTCATAGTCATTCAGAAATTCAAAACCAAAAAAGCAGGACCCAAAACAATGATTTGGAATAAAGAGTTCATCTTACCCTTTAAGGAAGTCTCTTACTGTGCTGATTGCAGGAGGTCTAACAATTTGAGGGGTTGGACAACTTTTTTTCCACACAACTGGCTCATGACACTTATTTGTCTTCAGAAAGGCTACAAGTTGCATATTTGCTGCTGTTTGCTCTCAACCAACCTACTGCTGGGTGATTATGAACACCCTTGTTTACCACCAAAGTCAAAGGCAACTGAAAATACTCAAATTTTGGAAGCAGTGCTTAAAACCAACAGTGGAACTTCATTCAGGGCTGTGGAGGTTTCTCCCAGCACATGGATATGGACCTCATGGGATTTTGCCAATTGCCTGCTGCTAGCCTGATTCCAGGAGATTTTGAGGTCCCCAGTTCATTTCCTGAGAAATGAAGTAAGGGCGTAAACACTTCACCACATACAGTAAGCAGATATAAAATTATACAGGTTTCCCTGTGTCAGATGAAGCACTGTTAAATCAGGTTGCTTTAAAGTCTCATCTAACAGTTCCCGGACCTCCAAATTTCTGTTGTAGGTGCTACTCTTGGAAGCTGCTACCTCCAGCCACTTTTCTTGCTAGAGTATACAACAATGTTTTGAGGATCTACATGCTGAAATGAAGCTTAACGTTAAACATTAGCTAGAAGTGAAGATGGCTTAAAAAAACCAGAGGGTTCCAAGTTGCTTACAGTATATCTGCACAAGAAAAACCTTGTTCCTTGCAATGGAAATTATTCTAGCTAAGAGTCAATGTATACGTATTTTTTTTTCTTCTCAGAGGTGCTGCACTGGTCCCCGTGGGTCTCTTTTCTCCATAGCTGTGTGTTTTCTGCACTTCTACACTCAAAGGCAGGTTCTGCCGCAGACAGTGGAGTTCAGCAACTGGAGAGCTGTGCATGAATATCTAAGGAGCTAATGTGACCTTTGGTCATCTAATGATTCGGTACATTGCCTATGAGGAAACTGGAGGGAGTAGCTCTGATGGGCACAACACGGGCCTAGTGAGGCAGTGGGAATATAGAGAAAATATATAAAATTTAGAAGAGGAGAATAGTTCAAGAAATAACCTTACCTGAAGAAATACCTACCGCCTGATAGAGAGGTTTGGTAACATGTGAATAATGTTTAAAAAACAAAAAAAGGACAGGAAAAAAAAGGGAGATCTTTTACTAGGAAAACAGTACAGTTGCACTGGGACCTATTCAAAAGACCTGATAACCTTTCCCAGAAGCTTGATGGTCTCCCTCTTCCTTGTGAAAAGCCATGCTGATTTGAAGAAATCATCAAAAAAGAAAAGGTTCAATTTCTGAGTAGAACATGAATATTTGTGGTACTAACATCTGTGGTGGCCTTTCAATTTACCAGACCAAAAGCAAAGAACAGGAGGAATTGGACGAGTCTAGTGGTTGAGAGTCTTTATGGCTTCCAAACCACACAAGAACTCATTTGTGCTGTTTGCATCAATTTATTACTTAGGGTGGCTTCAAGAAAAAATTTCTGCCTTTTTCTTAGAAGCAGCACATCCAAGATAGGATGCTTTTACAAACTATTGAAAATCATGTCTTCTATTTGCATTTCCCAAGATGCTCCAGTGTCAGCCCCAGCATTTCAGAGAAGAAGTGTGTAAGAACTACAGAAAAGAGGCCATGACAGAAAGTTACACTGGCCTGAAGGGTAGACAAGCAGCAGGGTGGGAAATCAGAATCCCTTTGGTCTGCTGCTATCTAAATCCCCCCATGTCTCAGCGTCTCTGCTGTGCTGCTGATCTCTTTTCCATACCATATTAAAAAAAATAAAAGTGCTTCTGTGGATTGCCCATGAATGCCATGGTCTCCATGTGCACAGAATAATAATCCATTTTACTTTCTAAAAATCCTTCTCTTTGAAGATGACCTGCTCAGAACTGATGAAAGATGATGGATTTTCTTCCTCTGGCATATGGATGGTTTCCCCTTAAATTTCAGCTCTCTTTGGCACAGCTCACTCTATTTGTTGTCCCTGCTGCCCACACTCATCCACCATTTCCCTCATCCCTTGTGGACAGCTTCATGGAGTAAATCTGAAGAGAGATAGCTGAGACTGATGCTGAGTTAGGAAACATTTAATCTTTAATTTAATGTAGCTGAAAAGCAAATGAGCAGCCATTTCTCATTGTTAATTAATAACACATGCTTTGCAAAGTGAAGTGCATCTTAGAGGCTGGACTCTCCTCTGGCTTCAGAGCAGTGTGACTCCACATGGCTCCTGTGGAGCCTCTACAGTTTTTTTGCAGGGAAAATAGATTCACGTCGAGTGAATAGAAATTAATGTTCACATAAGGTGGTCCAGCTGACCATGCTGTTTTCATTCAAAGTACCTAAATGCTGAGTTTCCCAAAAACAGTGCCCGAAAATGTGGAAGTGGGTTTGGTAAGTGCTTCTGGAGAAATTGGAACAAACCCAACCTTTCCTTAAGAATATTTAGTCTTCTTTTCAGCACTGTGGGAGGTTTGGGCTGCTGCTTTGCACATTTTTTAAGTGCCTTTCCCTTTGAGACACTTAGGGCAAAGGCCTCAGGCACTTGATGTTATCTGTTTTCATAAGAAGAGTTTTTTCCACACCACATTAAAAATAAAAAAAGTGCTTCTGTGGATTGCCAGTGAATTCTATGGACTCTGTGTGTGCAAAACTCCCACTGTCATCACCAAAGAGCTGCACATGGAAAAAGAGTAGCCCATGTAACAGGTTCACGAACAGAATAAGCCAGGAATGGCCCGTAATGGTCCAGAAGATACCCAGCCCTGCCACATCTGGTGGGCAGGAGGAGAACCTGGATAAAACAAATGGTGTAGTCAAAAAAATCTAGAGACTTAGCTACAAAACTGAAGGGACCACAATATATATTTTAATTCTCTCAGGGGTAATTTTGGTATAAGTATACTGAAATGCATAAACTTTTTTCCCTCTCCCTAAAGTGCTTCGAAAGTAGCATTTGGGATCAATTTGCCAATCCTTGAAAAGATGCCTAGAAAGGGCAAAAGGGTCAAAGATGACACTCTTGATGCTGAAAGGTAAAAGTCATCCAGTAGCTGAAGCTGCTTAGGGCAAAGCAATTTTCCAGGGTGTAAGGGGGTAACATTGCATGGGTGACAGGACTGAGAATGATTTCACCCTCTTGCATCACCCCACAGAGCTCTGACCTGCCCTCACAGATGAGGAGGCTGCTATGCCTGAGCTGATGAGAACCCAGGGCAGCATCTGACTCCCTCCTGACTTTGGGCTCCACATTCACCATCTTCCACATAGGAGCAGACTTTTGGGCTGGCAGCCCAGGGACTGTACCAAGAATGCCAGGAGTGTCACTGTGCCCACCTCCACTAAAGGCGGCACCTCTTCCTTTCCCTGTGGAGAGCTCCAGTCTGGTGAGAAGTGCAGCAGCAATCTCCTCAATCTCTCAAGTGCAGCTTGTTTGCTTGTGCTCATCCTGCTGATGCTGCAGTCCATATATTGACTTGTCTGGGAGTCTGAGCTTCCAGCCATTCTAGGTCACTCTCGTCCCCATCTCCTAACCCACATTTTCTGTTTGCGTGCGTTGGTGGTTGAGCATCTGTCTGCATGGCACACCGCGGAAGCCTGGATGTCTTCAGAGCAGGCAGCTGCATTCAGAGAAGCTGGATAGAAGTCAAATGCTAAAAAAAATCTGTGGAAATCTTAGAGGTTCTTGGCTTTAAAGGCATCTAAAAAGGAAACAAACCAACAAGCCCCCCCCACCTTTAAAGAGGTTCTTGGCAGAGTGTTATAAACAAAGAAAACCAGTTTGCCCATGGGATATTTGATTCTCCTCTAAGATCTGCTTGCTTCTATGCAGGTGGTACCAGCTGATGCAGAGAAAGGAGTGATAATGTCTCGGGAAAAGGACAAGGAAATACTCCAGACTTTTCTATTGAGCGGAGAGGTTGAGGTGGAAACACTGAGCAGTACCACACCAAAACCAAGCCAAAACAATACAAAATCAGTGAAAAAAAGAAAGAAAAGAAAGTAATTCTGCTGGGACAATATAATCTGTTTTACAATTGACCCTCTTTACTGTCCAACTGATGTCATGTTTTCATCCCTTTGTTTGGACATTTAATCAGTTTCTCTCAGTGTTTATCTGTGTGCTAAGTTGCACTGGTTTTATCTGAGTGTGAACTGATTTCATTAAATCACTGCAAGCCGGATACTTTTACTGTATTTTGTACCATTTTTATTTCTGTTTACTCTAAATTAATTAGCACCGGTGTCAGGCTGGAGCAAAGCACATCATTCTTCAGCACAGTAAGTGTCCATCGGTTTAACCCAATCAGTACAAGTTCCAATTTAAGAGCAGCCAGAGTGGGCCAGACCAAAATCCACTGGTACCCTGATGATCAAAATATTCCAAAGCAGTACTTTGGGATGGGCACAGTGAGAGCACAAGCACATGTCATACCCTTTCCCCTGTATTTATGAATCAAGGGCTTAATCTCTTTTTGCTTGTGGATACTCTGTTTCGATAGGACCTTTGGACTTGTTTTCCCATTTTTTTTCCAAGGCAGTGTTCATCTCAACACTTATCCAGCCTATTAGGCATCTGGCAAAGGGGGTTTTTTCACCCTGCACCTCTGTATATGTGTTGAAAGTTTTCTTAAGGAAAAAAACCCTCTTTCTCTCACATCTCTAATGTGCTTGGGATACACTCTTTCCAGCTGTTAGCATCAGGTGCCCCACCTTCTCCTTGGGAAAATGTAATCCAAAGAATAAAACGTGTTTTTTTGATATTTGTCCAAGCTTCTGCTAAATCAAATATTTAGTATCTCTAGAGCAGATTAAAGCCTCCCTCATTTAATAAACAATGTTTAATATTGCCCTGACTTCTCAGCTTGTACCTTTCAAGCAAGACAATAAAACTTCCACACAGGCAGCTGGCACTACATATGCTTGTACACAAAAATGAAGAAGCAGCACACAACTGTGTGTGGATGAAGGCTGAGCTTTCCTCCACCAACCAGCCTGAGACCTTTCCAGGATTTTGTTTCAGTTGTCTTGCTTTCCCAGAAGCAACATTTACTGCCTTTGCTGGCAGGTTTGGCAACCTGATCTCACTTACGTGGTTAAAAGCTGCAAGTAGCAATTCCCACCCGGGAAGGTGTCTTCTCCCAGCCCATCCTGGGTAACCCAGGGCTTGTAGCTCTTTGCTGCTGATATTCTCACAGCACAGCTATCAGAAGGCACCGTTTTCTTTTCCCCATCCTTGGTGAAGGAGCACAAAGGCTGCTTTTGTCCAGAGAGCGGCTTGGACCGTCTCTGGGGAGACAGTCCTTTGATGTTGGCTGAGGTTAAGGCAGCATCACCACAGCAGCATGGTAAGGTGGAAAAAAATCACCTCTCTTAAATCCTGAGCCTTGTCTGCCTCTGAACACGGGACTTTTTGTCTCCCCGGGGCAAGAGAGGGAGCGGGAGGGAGGAGCAGGGAGGGCGAGGGTTGCAGGCAGCCGCCAGTTGCTGTTGTGCATTGTGTAAGATAACACGAGTGGGAACTTCCCCTCCTGCTCACAAACAGGGAACATTTCACCTCTGTTGTGGCAAGAGGTTTTCATTTTACTATGCTGTGGCATAACTTTCAAGATCTTAATGTATTATGTCAGAAAAATGAGCTTCGTTTCATACTTCCAGCATCTGGTGGTAGTGAGGAAGAGAGGGGAAGTGCAGAGGAGCAGAAGGATGCTATTAGCAGCAGCTCTGCTGTGGAAAAAACACCTGGACCTTTTTCCCTCTGCAAGAACAATTGAATGCAGAGCCTATGTCACTTGCTAGGGACTATCACGTTCCCACTGGCACTGCCGGGATGGGCCTGATGAGCCAGATCTAATGAGGAAAACGATGGTGCAGGGGCTGCAGGGAAGGCTCAGGGCTCCACACTTCCCTCATGGTGCTGGGGGTCCAGCTGGGCAAAAAAAGCAGCCCCAGAGCGCTTGGCAAGTGTGAACCATTGGTCTTGCTTGGGCTGTACCCTGCTGCTGGGCTAGTGGGCACCAGCATTACCCCAGCTTCAGAGGGAGCAGCCCTCGTGTGCCCAGAGAGCACTGTGACACAGCTGCCTCCTGCCTTATTTAATTTCTTCTTAGTATTATTTTTTTCCAGGTAACACTTTGTCCCCCACCCCTAGCCCATTTGCAGCTCACAGGAAGTGGAAGATTTCCACGAAAATCTCAATAGCTTCAGCTGTTTATCCAACCATAGGATATGGATTCCAAACCTGGAATACATATATATATACATAGAGAGAGAGAGAGAGAGAGAGAGAGGAGTGACATAACTGTGAAAGGAAAAGCAGTTTACTCTCTGCTTTTTATTATATGTATTCTCAGCAGGCAATCGAAATGTATTCACCCACCACAGGGACCAGAAAACAATATATTTCTACTCTTATCAGACACAGGCATTGACTCAAGGAGGGGCCCCAGGGTTACCCATCCCAGAGCAGCCTTCAGGCACAAACAATTGATACATGAACACAGGTTTTGGTGCAGGTTACAATTCCTGGTCATTTGAAATGCCTTTCATTCATGGTCTCAGGCTCTTAGATGAGAAACCTTGCTCTCTGGTCTGCCACCAGCCCATGGGTTGTTACGAGGGTTTGCCCCTTGTTTTCGTGTAACGCAGCTTTGTTGGCCTCACAGCAGCATGTACGGCCAAGGAGGCTCTTCTTCAGTGTCCTTGGATACCTCTTGTCTTTTGGAAGGAGGCTAGGTCTCCTTGTAGTTTGAAGAGGTGCTGTCCACTCTTTGGGTTGACTCAGCCTTGTGGCAATTCCAATGGTTGTTTTGGGAAAGCTGTGCCATTGCAAGGCCTCTTTACAATTATTAAAGCTCTGGGCTTGACTTTTAGAGAGTGGCAGGAAAAATGGCCTGGCACCGCAAGCTGCCATCCACAGGCCGTGGACGTGGGCCTACTTTGAGGAGGGCACTGGGGTGGCAGCCTAGCCCCAGTCACCGGCCGAAGGAGGTAACCGGACACATCGGGCCTGACCTCTGGACACGTGCCCTTGAGGGCAGACACAACCTCAGGGCACCAAAGGCGATCACTGCAAAGGAGGGCACCAAGCCCCCGCTGCAGGCACTTCTGCCCCAGGAAGAGCTCAGGCCCTGAGCACATTTCCCTCTGCTGCTGGGGACAGCTGCCCTGAGAAAGCCTGTGGCCTCCTGGTGCCCATCCGTCTGCGTAGGATATCATAGGAAGCGTGGTTTTGGAGATCAGCACATTTGTCAGAATGGTTTCCTATCACCGGCTTGCAACCTCACCATAAAGCTGCGATCACACCTTCAAACAACCCCTTGTTCATGGAACGTATTTCAAAGACTGGCAGATCTGGCTGGCAGAATGGGGTCCCATATATGAATTAAAGTCTTTACTTTTTTCTTCCAGAAGTTTTCAAGAGTGCTAGTGACAGAAGAGGAAGGGAGGGAGGCAAATTAAAAACTTTTTATACATTAGGAAGGTAAATGAAGCAAGTGAATGCAAAGACAAAGAGATGAAAGTCATATTTTATGGTAAGCATCATGCAAGAGCTTCTTATTGGTGATGGGTGCGCAAAATAAGACACCAGAAGCCAATGAAAGAAATGGTTGTTAATACTCTGTCTGGAAATGATAGTTAGTACTGTGACTTTCTTTTTTCCCCCACTGATTAAATAATTTATATCAGAATACTTTTGTAATTTGAGTCTGTCAGATGGGAGCTCTTTTATATATAAATATATTTTTTTCTTGCTTGCTTTCTAATTAGCAAGGTACAAAACAGAACAGTAATGTACTACACAAGCGGAGAAGTGACATTGTCTGGAGAGCCTGGCTGTGTCCCGATTCCCAACAAGGAGCGCTGCGATATCGTGCTCGGGAAGCCCAGACTCCCCTCCTTTCAGCAGCTAAAGAGTTAAAGAGACAGATCAAAGTGAGAAAAAAGGAAAATATTCCTTTCAGGCTCTGAAACACTGTTGCCACCATGGAGAAGAGTAGTAGAAAATTAATAAGGTGGTGTTGGAGCAGACGCATGACCTGCAGTATAGTACAGAGGGCAAGAGTTCAAATATAAATAAATATGTATGGCTGTGCTATGTCTTATTAGATAAGAGTGCTGTCTCGTAAGCAGTTTAGGTGCAGCGAAGTGGCATCTGTAGTACTTGTAAGACAAGGAGCTGTACCATAAACAAGCCTTCTGAATAAGCCTGGGATTTTCTAAGAGGCCAGCAAGAGCCAGGAGGGAGATTCACCATTCCAGCTCTCTGGGATCAAGGTATCAGGCATGGCGGGGGAGAGGGGCTGAGTCTCCTGCAATGATCCCGGCAGGATTGTCATCATTTGGGAGGCAGGACCACTGGGTTCACCATCCCAAAAGACTCCCCATGAACAAAACTCCCATCTGTTTTAAAGGAAAAGTTAAAACACCATCCTGTGAGGTGCACAGTGGAGGGTAAGTCTCCTCAACTTCCTTTTTTCCAGATCAAAACTTCAGGAGACATCCTCTTACACAACATATAGATCTGAGGGATGCATTTCAGAGTCACTGTTTAAACATCCCAAAGCCAGTAAGTGCCTGGGCCAGGAGACGGTGATGGCAACTGATGCAGACCCCAGCCTTCCCCGAGAAAAACCTGAGAATCCTTTGTGTTCACATCTACTACAAATAAATCTAACAGAAATCATCTCACATTAATTTCACAGCCACAGGCTAATTTGAAAGTTATATATATAAAGGTATATGGATTTTATCACTATTAGTTCCTCATGATGAACTCTGTACAGTTTTTTTCTGCCTTGTGGAATTACTTGGAAAAAGAAAGCAAGCAGCATTTAAGACTGAACTGAGCTGATTACGAGCAGTCTTAAGAAAAAAAAATTGACACAGACAAAATAGAGATTATCATTCTTTATCAGTCACAAATAAACTTCACCTCAGGTTTTCCACTTGAGTTGAGCTTCCCCTCTATTTTTCAGCAAAATATATCTCAAATAGTTCCAATGACCCAAAACAAGCATTTTTCACAAGATTAATTTCTCTGCTGCAGAAGTTCATCCATCCCAAGGCAGACTCCGGGAAAGACATGGGCAAGGCTTGTCAGGTAATGTGGAAACAAATGTAGGCAAAAGATGGAATTGGCTCCGTGCAAGTTTCATCCCTCCCCAACGCACCTCCCTTCTTTACTTTTATAGAGGGGGATTAGTGACATGGATAAGCCACGGGAGTAAAGCTCGCGTGGTTTGTACATGTCACCAGAACCCCTACAGAAAAATGCAGCTTTATAATATGTACAATTTCGGTTTAGTTTATTATTTATAATACCTGGGTACCAACAAAAAAGCTCAGACACTAATGCAAAGTTTTTAATTTCTTAGTGCGTTGACATCACTTACTGTCTTTCTCAATGTATTTTTATTTGTTTGATCTTCTATAAATTTTTCTCTTTGTTCTTCAGATGGAATAGCAAATCTAGTTCATTCTGAAGACACTCTGCTGCTATAAAGTAACTGAAAAACCTTTAAAAATTTAGAGTTTTAAGTGTGATATCATGTCCCATAAGAATATTTGTATCATTACAGGACACAGTATCACCTAGTTCCATGGAAATATGAAATTCCACTAATTTGTAAGATTATCTATTTCAGCCATCTGTGCTATTTTAATGCAGACAATTTATTGGAGTCAATATTCCTGCTCTGTTTCAGTGTGATTTCGGCTACACCAACATTTGCAAACCTTTCTTTCTTTCTTTCTAACACCTTCATGTTGAGGCACGGCAGCTGAAGCTTTTAGTGCAGATTTCTGCTGGTGGATTCAGATTTCTAAGGTTGTGGCACTTGCTGACTGCCTGTCCTACTTTCATCTTACCTTGCCTATGGCTGAGCCCATTAATATTTTGAAGTGAAGCTGGAAAGTATCTCTTTCCACAGACTTGTAATCAGACCAGGTTTTCAGCTGTCTAGGAAAAGAAAAGGGACAATGGTGGCTGATGGTAGGTAAAAGTTTGAGGATTTGGGTGGGGAACTTTGGCAGGGCCAGGAAGCAGCAGGTCCTGAGCAGAAGGAAATGCTTTGGGCAGAAGAAGGCTAGTGAGCATCAGGATAGAGGCAGGAAGGGCACAGGAGGTAAGGTTTACTGGACTGCCAGTTTTTCATCCAGCATGTGGCCACAGAGGACATCCTGACAGTGTCTTTGACTTGGATCCCACATGGGATCAGGAAAATGTGCTCAAGAGCATTGCTCTCCCTTGCTACATTTGCCTGGCATCCCCTCCGCTGCCTTCTCAGCAGTGCTTGTTGCCACCCCAGCCACACAGCCCCTCAGCCTCTTCCTTTACAACTGAGAGTCCTCCAGACCACCACTTCTACCTCCTCCAGACACAGCATCCCCCTTGTCTATATTCTTACATTATTATGTGTTTTCTTCCTCCCTATGCGTGCGCGTGCACACACACACACACACACAAAAGGAGAGAGTTAAAAGAAATTGATGAAGAATCAGTGGCCAGTGGATTGATGGATAATAAAAGGAAACTCTAAAAAGAGCAATAAAAGCAGTGAACAGTTGTGGGACCATTGCTAGAGACAGCTTACAGCATTGCACGGCTTAACAAAGAAAGATCAGAAGTGTTGACTAGACACTTTTGTTCTGAATTTCCAATGAAGCTGGAGGGTGTATCTATCCCGTCTGACGTTTCTGTGGGAGCAGAGCGTTTATCTCTGCAACAAAGGAAGATCTGAGGCAGCACCTGCTAAAATTAAGCTTTCCCAAAAACAGCTCTATTAATTTGCACTCTGGAGTTTTAAAGTGAGTGGCTAAGGAACTTTCTGAAACACCCTCATTAATAATTCACAGATGTCGGGAGAATGAGTTAATTTTGGAGCCTGAAGGTCAGCAAACACTGCTCTAAAGGGAAAAAAAAACCTGCTAGAAAGAAGAGAAAAAAGAAAGTAATAGAGAGTAGTAGAGAACCAGCAAGGCTGACAGTTCCAGATACATCTTGAAAACAAATTTTTAGGGCAACTATAATGAAAGATTTAGAGTCTAAGTATATATGCATATATTCATATGAAACAAAGGCTAGCCATGAAAAGTGCAGAGTGGTAGTTCAAGTACTTCCCTGATGTTCAGGATGTGAGGTTTCATAAACTCAAATTATTTGCTCAGGCACCCAAAGGATAGTTTGGTGCCTCTGTGCTGCTCACGGTGAGAGGCTGATCTGGGGATGCCACTGTCCCTGGTGTCCCTGCATCGTCAGGGAGGACACGGTGGTATGGTCCCACAGGGCCATACTGCACAAGGCACCCATGGGAACACCTTGGGCGGCCCCTCCAGGCCTTGCCTAGGTGTTTCAAGTGAGGCTGATGACACATTCGAGGTCAAGAAGAAGCTCACCTTTGGACCAGGGGAGCAAAACCTTGAGCTGCATCTCTATGACTTCAGCAACCCAAATGGCTGCTGCCAGGTAGGGGTCTAAAATCTCTACTTTTGTTTTAGAGGATCCACTTTCTTGCAAATCTAAACGGCATTTTTATTATTATTTCCAGTTGTTACATGATTCTTATTATAGTTCAGCACTGACGTCAGCAATAAACAATAATAGGATTGTGAACTATTGCTCTTTCTAATAAAATTATGTTTCTTCTCTGTATTATAAATCTAATAGCTATTACATCAGTACCCATAAATATATATCATTGCTTACCTTTTTAATATATACAGGGCATTGCATGCCCCAACAGAAAATAATCAGATTTTTTTTTTATAAGTTAGCCACAGCCATTATTAGATCATGAATGCCTAATAAGTAGAAGTAGAATATATAATTAATGGACAGTTTTCATATCATTTTCTCCTTTTGAAGGCGGAGAAAGAGGTGACTTTTACCTGCTTTTCTTTTCCATCTAGAGCTGCAGCCTCTATTCTGTCATCTGTTTCTCCACACTTTTCCTTATAATTTCTTTCCCTTTCTTGTTAGAGGCTAAATGCTGGTAAAAAAGCACTGCACAAAGGCAGTGCAATTACTCCAGTGCAATGCCATAAATATCCCTCTCCTGCCTGAGAAAGAGCCAAGAAATAGCCTTTTCCTCCACTGTTTGATGCTAATGCACACACTCACTGTCCCTGTGGCTGAGCATCTGGACTCCCTTCCTTGCCCTCCATGGGGAGTGCTCCTCTTGCTGGTCCCCATTTTTTTGTGATACCTGCTTCGGCCATGCCCTCCCAGATGGCCAAACCTCCTGATGCTCTTCCTCAGTCCGTGGGGTGTGAGTGCCCGAAGGCTTGTGACAGAGGCTCATGTCTCAGGCAGGGTGACCACCCCAACCACTCCCCAAAGTCTGCATCCCAGCACCCCTCTGTGAGCCCATTGAGCCTTTCTGGAGAGGACGTGCCTGGCAGCACCCCGGGGCAGCCCACGACATGGACACGGCTGTGATCTATGGAAGCGAGTGCAAGATCTGTATAAATAAGGCAGATTCCCCCCTCCACCCCCTCCTTCTCCTCCTCCTCCTGCTCCTCCTCCTCCTCCTCTCCTCTCTCTCAGCGCTGATTAATGTGTTGAATGAAACCTTTAAATGTTTGATTTCAAAGCAGAGGGATTTTTTTCCCCCCTTCTTTCCGCCTATCTGTGAAGAAGAAAAAAAAATTCGCGATCATGTGGGAAATGTTGATTTTAATGGAAAAATTGCATTGTGCTGACTTTCATAGAGTAGAAAATCCACAGAGTGAGACTTCAGGCTTGGCACCTGCTCCAGAACCTTCCTGATGAAGCAAAGGTTGTCTTCATTAAGAGCATTAATATTCATGCAGCATGGTAATTTTGACACAGAAAAGGTCTCTGTAACCTTTTCTTGTGTGAGAATTTTTTACTTCTCAAGGAAATTACAGTCCAGCAATGACTTAATTAATGCTGGGTTTCTTCAGCGGATTTTGAAGGGCTGTCAGTTTGGGCTTGCGGTAGCTGTCAAGCAGGGAGAGGCCTCTGGCTAGGTAGATGGAAGGGAAGGAGGGAAGACACCCGAGCCCCCAGTGTAGATCCTTGTGGCTGGGGTGGAGTAATGGGGGGGACATTGTGGGGGTACACACACCCCCCACATTAGTTTTAATTTACCAACCTGCTTTCCCCACTGCTGAGTCATTTATTATTGGTTTAAAGGACAGAACTTGAGTTAGTCCTTCATTTCTTACTCAGCTTATTTGTTATTTGTATTGTTATTACTACTATTTTATAAAATTCATTTTGCTCTCCTCTTCCTCTAGCAGCACGTGTGGAAGTTCTCAGCAGAAGCCCCCTTTGGATGTTGCACAGCCGCTGTTGCAAGTGCAGGGAAGAAAGAGAAAAGCCTTCTGCTTTTAACAAAATATTTATATATGTGCATATACATACGTAATCAGATAAAAATACTCCAAAGAAATGAGATGTGCTGCCAAAGAGGAGCAGCAGCAAGTGGTATTTTTTTTTTAAATCAAAGTTTACATTCTTCTCCAGTGATGTCAGTCATGTTTGCAGACAGGGCATTTCGCACAGCAGAGAAGGAGGGAGCTTCTGCTTTTCCTTCTTTTCCTTCGTTTGAATTTTTTGGGTTCATTTTCAAGACATCCTTTTAGGATCTCTCTTTTCCTGATGTTATTTTGTTTTTGTTTCTCCAGATCGCTCTGATGTGTCCTGTCAGCTTTCCCAGATCCAGGACTGCTCTCAGTGCAGTTCTTTTTTGCCTCAGTCTCCTGTGCTTATCCTGCTCTGCCACAGCACAGTGCACCACTAGGGAGCTGCCACAGCCTCCTCCTTCCCGCTGGAGAAGATGAAGGGGACTTGAGCAGCAAGGCCTTGAAGGAAAATGCAACTCAACACTCCAACTGCAAATCCCCCTCTACCCTCAAAGGGCTTTGAGAAGAAATTGAAGCTTTGCTTCTCTACCAACAACATCCAAAATAATCCTCCTTTCTTTGGTAGCAGTATTCAAAGTATGATTCTTTCACCTGGAAATTAACGGTCTTAAGGCAAGCCTCTCTTAGATTTCAAAATCTGGATGTCTAAAGGCCCTCCCTCCCAGTGCCAGGAAATGCAAGGGATTTTTGATCATTCTCTAGTCTAAATGACACAGCAGTGTTACGCCAGCACTTTGTTTAAAGGTGATGCAGAAGGCTAAAATGAACATTTAAAAAACGTCCTTGAGGTATGAGCATTCTGAATATTTTAAGAAAGGAGACTGCATATGATATTCATTTCAGCCAGCTGTAGCTCTTTATTATTTCTTGTGTTGTCAGAAGTGAAATCCAGAAATGAAATCCCAATAATGTGCTGGTCCAAATTTCTGTTTCAGATATTGGCACCTTGCAACCCAAAACATGCTGCGAAGCGACTGAAATCAAGGCTAATGGCACAATTATATGCTGAATGGCATAAATAATAAAACTGAAGGACGTTCTGCTGAAAAACATACATTACACTATACGTGCGTGTAGATAAATATACAGATATTTTAAAATAACTTGTGCCTTCTCCTCCATTCATTTTACCTCTTTTTTAGCCATTGGTCATTTCCTGTGGACAGTCCTAGCATGCAGGACTAACTGGGCTCCAAACCAGAGAAAACTGATACCTGAAAAAAAACCCCAAAGAAGGTGATCAAGAAAGAGATGTGTTCTGTGGCCACCTAGACACATAAAATCTCTGAAGACGTCTTCACCACCCCTCAACCATCTCTAGAGGACCACAAAAATGAAGAAGACCAAGAGTCATCACATCAAATTCTTCATACAAAGCCCCACTACATCACACACTGTGGGGTTTATCTCAGACACGCATTTCAGGATACCTTTTCAAAATAAATTTATTTAAAGGCTGCATTGCTAAAAAGGGAGATCCTGGTGAAATACAAGTGGTTTGGGCAACAAATGGAGAGTTTGTTTTAAGTTGGGTAAGGTGGTAAGATGGTCCATAGAGTCGAGAGAATACCAGAGAGCCAGTCAGGCTTTGGTCTCTTTCTAGGTTTTGGCCTTTTTCTAGGCTTGCTTTCATTAGGCACCATGTCCCTCCTCCCTGCCTGCCTGGTGCTGTCTGGAAGCACTCAGCTGCCTTACCTGGGGTGATCCACATGTTTCAGGGGTTACACTTGCTTATTCTCTCTGTTGGTTCACCATTTAATATAGTAATAACTCGCATGTTTTGCCAACTACTAATCAGCATTTTTCCTAAGGATGATCTCACAACACTGGAGTCCAAGGGAAGAGATGGCAGCAGCCAAGGGGACTAGGATTAACAGCTGAAAATGTCTCAAATGAAAAACGTATCTAGTCCCATTCACACACAGACTGAGACTGCTTCCAATTTCTGATTCCTCACCAAAAGCCACGCACCTCCAGAAGGACCATATTTTTGCCGAAGAGCAGAGGTTTCTTGCAGAACGTGGTTTCAGTGATAAACCATTTGATCCAGTGCAACATCCAGTTCCACTTCACAAACCTCTCCAACTTGCCTTTCCCATACTCGAGAAAAGAGACAAGAACGTTTTCCTGATCAAAATATGATCTCTTTTCAGGTACCAAAGCTATGCTAGAGTAAAATGTGGTTTTATTTATGCGCACAGGCTAGAAGGATTGCCGCAAAGGGAATTTTCTAGTCCAGGGGACAAATAATAGGAGTTGTATTTCTTATCATCACAGAAAATGAAATAAATACCTAATATTTCTTCCGCCTAACAAAGTAAGTAATTAGCAGTGCCACAGTCAAGGGAACATAGAGGTAAATGGAGCAATAATTGGGGTGATACAACATTTGCCCACTTCTCAGATGAGGAATAAGGAGCAGGCCAGAAGTGAACCCGCATTTTATTTACTGCTAGACCACTGGTAATTAGACAGCTTGCCATAATGGATTAGCAGCAACCAGTGATACCCGTTATCCCTGGCAGACAGAGCAGTGTGCGGCACAGAAGAAGCTGTTAAAGGCCAAGAAATACAAGTGTGTAAAAGATAAGAATAGCAAGTGCCCTCCCCATGTCAGGCTGACTGGGAGTTGAAAGCAAGCAAGAAAGTCAATCTTAAAATATGCCAGTTAATTTTAATGACATTGAAATTTTACTGACAAGTCTGAAGTATTTTAAGTAATGTCAGAATTATCTTACTTGGGAGAAAACTGAATTTTTATGATCTTTTTTTCATGTATAAGCTGCATTACTGTTTTATGAGGGAAGCCTGTCAATTTGCCTGCTTTGAACAAAACACCTCTGCAGAGATGTACCCATTGCACTGTATATTCTGCTCCATCACCAGTGGAAAAGAGTATGTCGGGAAGGAACCGCATGGGCTGCGCTCACGGTGTGTGCTGTCTGCACAACCTCACTGGCAGCCTGGAGCCAGGCTGATCGACAGCAGCTCCGAACCCCTGGGGCAATCCCTCGGCAAAGCACAGCGACCTTTCATGGAGCCCTGCTCTGTCGGCACCATCGTTTCCCCAGCCTGAGCCTGGCCTTGCACAGGGATACTCTCTCACCAAGGCAGCGTGAGCATCGCCACGAGGAGTGTGGAGCTCTGCATCATCCCAGGTAAACGAGAGCAGGCCTTGGCTTGTTCACTTGATTGACTGATTGATGATCTTCCAGCCAGGTTATAAATTTCCACTCACCTCCATGTCTTTCTCAGAACTGAGCATCAAGGAAATACCAACCTCTCCTCCCTGCAATGTAAAGGGAGCTGTGTGCTTCCCAGCCGAGGCATGTTCCCAGCCTCTTCAGGGAAAAAAGTGGGGCCATAGGATTTAATAGTCCACCATGACTGTGCTACTGGGATTTTTAAAACCATTTTGTTGACATTAGCACTGGTTTTATTCCCAAGCAGCCACCCAGTTAATTCATAAACACACACACACACACACACACAACCCACACACAAACACAAGTACATAGGTGCACATCCCAACCCTGCAGCAGCAAGGTCTAATTCAGCAAGAAATAAAACCCAAACCACTCCTCAGAACTGGGACATTTCCTCCTGGGTTCTTGCTGCCTCTGGGCTTTTTCTAAGATCAACAGCACTGTCTTTACATCGTCTCCAGATGCTTTCTACCAACACATCTTGCTCACATTATTTTTCTGGCCCCATCTGAGAGTCGTTGGTCACCTGCAACCCTGCTCTGCAGCCTGGCTAGTGCAGGTAACGGTGGAGAGAGCAGTACTTGCTCATTCCCACTCTGTGTTTCCCCACATTATGAAGGCACCTCTCCTGGGCAGTGTTCAGCCCCCGGCAGCCCCATGTCAGGCCATGGCCTAATCTGGTGGTTTAACCTTTTGGCAATGACCGTAGGATTTAATCTGGTGGTTTTAACAGTAATCCCATCCTCCATTAAAAGGTTATAGCCTCTGAAGTGCTGTGTTCACCCCTACAAAGTTTGATGTTTTCTTCCACTGGGCAAAGCCTATTGCTGGTCTCACGTGGAGACTCTTCCCGTTCGCCTCTCCCCCTCACTCCTGTCTGCCGCATGACTCCCAACCTGGGGAGGAATTCAGCAGTACTCCATCCACTAGCAGGCAAAAAAACCCCTTCCTCCTGCTGGTCGACCTCCCTCCCACTCCTATTCCCCACTGCCAATCTCTGTATCCTGCTTAATGGTATTACAGCCATGAAATATGATTTTCTTCCAGTTGGGAATAGGAATTTTGCCATGTTTTGCTGAGAAGCAAATTTAATATAAATAATTCCTACTGTTCACAGGCTCCCACTTTTATGTAAAGGTTTATGCTGAGCCCACAGCAAAGAATTTAGGAAAAGGCTATTCATTAAGACCCTTACTTGTCTGTCACCTCCAGAGATCCCCCATTGGCAGAAGGGGTCATGTAATGTCTTATTTATACCAATCCTTACAGTAATTAATTTTGTCCACAGCATTTTAGCACACACCTGGGTGTTTTTTCTTCATTTCTCTATTTGTGGTGATTTTTGAGTTTTTTTCCCCACCCCAAGTTGCTTGTTCTGATGCTAGCATGAAACATCCAACCTTTTAAAGAAATCATTCATTTTTTTAAAGGTTGAACATGTCATAGGAAGTTGGTGCACCTAATATTAAATCCCATCTGTTTCTTTCAAAGTTCTTGAAAATTGGGTAACTTGCAGAGGTGCTTGAGCACAGAGGGTCAATGTGGCATGCAAAACCACCAATGGAAAACTATTTTTTGAAATACATTTATGTAACAGTTGTGTTCAAGGTTGGCATCTGCTCTGCTATGTAGTTACTCATTTAAGGGGTCAAAACCACAGTCAAGGAGTGCTGGAATTGCCCTGTTAGGCCAAAAGAAGCACAGAGATGTCCAAAATAAGGGCTGAATCCTCTTTTCCCATGGGGCTCACCCTTAAGTTGAAAGACCATGTAGCAGGTGCAGGGCTATGACTGTTCTGCTGCTTACCAGTTGCCCCCAGGATCTGTTCGTAGGAGTAGCATCACAAATATGCCACCACAGCATGGATCTTTGCAGGTAGCCTTGGTGGAGGCACCAGCAGCTGTCCTGTCACAAAGGCAGCACTGCTTACCAGCAGCTAATCAGGGCACCCCAGTTGGGTGGAGGAAGGCTCAAGCATTGGTAGAACAATTTTTACATCTCCAGTTTATGCAACTGCATCTGCTGCTTTATTTTGTGTGAATTCCATGGCGGTAAATGCCAGTGTCTGTGCTGTTGCCCAGTGCTTCACAATCAGCCTCATGAGCGCAGCAAGAGTACAAAGAGGAGAAGAAAGCATTGCAGAAGGACAAAAAAAGTAAATAACAAGGTGACCCACTTTGAGCAGGACTGCTCTTTGTGAGCACACAGGGCTGGCAGCAGTGGGGAATCCACTAGGAAAGTCACCTGGAAAAAGCTCATCCTGCACGCCTGGCGCTGGACTTGGAGGAACTGCAGAAGAATGTGTATCTCCTTCCTGGCTCAGCTTCCAGCCCAAACCTGACCCCAGTGGAGCAGTTTAATGACCTGGCATGGTTGGCTTTAGCAACCAGCACGACCCTGAGGTGCCACCTCACGATTTTGAAATATCATATCCTGAAAGGCCTTTCCTGTGAGCTGGGGGACGTAACGGAGTACCTCTGTGACCAAACACAGGTATGTGCTTGTGTTTTAAAGGTGTCCACTGACACACAACAAACTGGGACTTGCTTTTCTAAGAAGCCACAAAAAAGAAGGTAGCAGATCAATCTTAATGTGTGGGTTGGTGCACAGGCTCAAAAAAGGCAAAAGAAGAGTTGGGAATGGTGGGTGGTGGATGAGAGTTTAAAGCTCAGCCTAAGGAGCCTGAGCAGCAGCAAGAAAAAGATGGAAGTGAGAGGGAAAGTGGAAGCGAGGAGAGCTCTGAATATTCTCGAGAAGACACAGCTCACAGGACAGGGCATTTTGACAGATAATGAAGAGTGATAGGGAAGTAGCCTTACTGCAAAAGCCAGGGGTGCAAGGACAGGGAAAAAACTTCATGGTATATTTACACAGAATAACTGAGAAGTTACAGACCATGTGCAGAAATGATTTTAAAAATTAGCTGGTAATTTTGGGTGCCATATGGAAGAGCTGACAGTCTGAGACACCTTCAAGTTATTCGACTGTTTCATTTTTGGAAAATGAGACATCCACAAGGCCTCTCAGGTTTAACCTGCATAACCCCCTCCAAATTTCTAGCACCAGAGCCAGACAAATGCTGGTCTCCTGAAGTACATGATCCTCATTTCTCAATCAAGTGGCTTGAGAGTGAGCTGTGGCTGTAGTGGTTTGTACCTCCACACAACACGCAGCCAGGCTCCACATGGATACATGGATGCTCCTGTAGCCCTTGTCCGCAGTACAGGCAACTCCCCAGGTGCCAAAAAGGCAGTGCAGGCAGGCCAGGCTTTAGCAGTGCCCCACTGCTCTCACAGAGCTATTCCTTGTTTATTCACTTCTAATTTTCCCTTCACAGCCCTGTTAAGGGCACCCTGAACCCCCCAGAAATTTTTATCAGGATAGTCCACGCAGCAGTGAAGATGCAAACAAATCGGCCTCTAAAGATCAACTCCTGCAGAAGCTATGCCACCCCATGGCCTGGCAGAGCCTATGAAGGCTACAAGACAAATTTTTTTAACATTTAACCTTGCTTAACCCTTGAACTTGGGCTACTTTCAGCTGCCCCAAAATGATTGATAAAAGACTCTGCATGGTATCACTAATCTCAGGGGCAGTGCAAGCTGTTTGGGTTCCCGTGTGCACATATGGAAGAGCTTTGGAGTGTCAGATCCAATACTCAATCTCTGTATCAGCAAAGGTGCAATGAAATTCACTTTACTGCTCCTTGAATACGTTATATTTAAGATTGTCCAGAGGAGGACTCAAGTCTCAGGGCCACTATTTGGTTAAAAACTTGGAGAAGTAATTTTCCCACTTGTGCTATTAAGCATGTGGTTTTCTTTATTTTGAGATCTCACTTTGCCTGGGTATATACATCCATATATCTCACAATGCATGTATGGAAACCATACACAACAACAAAGTAGCCTTATGTACTGTTAGGGCTGGTTTTAAAATTTACAGGGTACAACCCTCTTTTTTTTGCTGAAAAGAAAAATTCTAAAACAGTTCCATATAGTTAATGTACTGTTTGGCCGTCCATTAAAAAGATACTATTAAACCAGCTCCAAAAACACTAGCAAGTGAGTAAACGTTTAAATCACAAATCTCTCTCAGCTCCTATGGGAAGGAAGGGGGTGGTGGACTCTACCAGTTCCAAAATGGCAAGATCATATATCAGAGGTGAATAATAATGTGCAAAAAAATATGTTTCAAGGAAAAACACAAACTCGGAAGGGTAGGAGACAAAGGACTTTAAGGGATGAAAAATCTTAATGCCATTTAAGATGGAGATTCTGAAAGTGTAGGTCTCGCTAAAGGAGTGGAAAGAGAGAGGCAGAAAGAAAAAAAGAGAGACGGAGTAGAAAAAGATGAGAAAGAAGAAGAAATGAAGTAAAAAAAAAAAGATAAAAAATAAAGAAAAAATAAAGAAAAAGGAAGGGAGGAAGGAAGAGAGAAAAGGAGGAAGGAAGAGAGAGGGAGAGAAAGAGAGAGAGAAAGAAAGAAAGAGAAGGAAAGAAAAAGAAAGAAAAGAAAGAAAGGAAGAAAGAAAGAAAGAGAGAGAAAGAAAGAAAGAAAAAGAAAGAAAGAGAAAGAAAGAAATAAAAAGAAAAGAAAGAAAAATGATAAAAGGGAAAAGAGGAAGAAAGGAAAGAAGGGGGACTAAATGGGAGTAAAATAGCAGCGTGACACCCACCCTGGCTGTAGCAAAGCAAATGAGGCCTCACTGAACTGGAGCACACGAAGCACAACTGTATATTCCGCACACGAGACAGTTAAAAATTCGAACATAAGGTAGCATTTCCTTTATCATATCCCATAAAAATAGCAATTTGCTAAAGCCCTTGTAGCACAGTATGGAAGGTGGTGTATTTTACTGATAATGTAGAGATGACAGATAGTCCTATACTAGGAGGTTTCAATGGTGTCTTGCTGTATAGCATAATAAATTGTGAGGAGCAGAGACAGAGGACAGTGCAGGCAGGCACTGCTCCACCTCCAGTAGCCAAATAATTCAGCCCTGGCTCAGTAATTATGCTGTGTGAAAATATGGGATTAATTAGACTGGTACACTAACACAGTGTAGTCTCATTAAAGGCTGAACAGCATTTTCATAGATACTGCCACTTGAACAGGGCTGCTGCTAATGTGAAAAGACAAAGTCTCTTCTTTTCACACTCCTTGCTTATTATCTTACTTAAGGCCACTTAAGCAAAGTTCCAAAGGCAGCCTGGCAGAAAGCCCTTTGTGGGATTTATTTTGTTATTTTACCTGTATGCCAGAGAAACAGAGGAGGGGGGAAAAAGGGGAAATGCTAACATTAGCAATAACTGCAAATTCTCCCCTGGCACCAACCAGAGTTTTTCTTTTCCTTCCTCCTTTCTTAATTGTTATCTCACTCTTTTGGGGAGGGGGGCATGGGGTGAAGGGAATGATGTAGTGGACAGATGTCTCAAAGAGAAAGAGATAGAAGTTGTCCCCCATTGCAAGTCTCAATTGTTTGATTTCAATTTCAGGAGCCAGCCTCTCTGAGGGATTTGCTCAGCTTGACGGGGGAGCAGAAGCCCTGTGCCAGTGCTGCATCCCGATGGAGGAGTGCTGGGGTAAGGTCTGTGTCTTTTGAACTGAGAGGTGATTAGCGAGCCAGAGGACGTAATTCATGATAAATAGTTACAGTTTCACAATCTTTTATCTGCAGAGAAAAGCCTCCTTCCTCCCAGTTACTCGAAGCCACTGGAAAAGTCTCAGTCACCCAGAAAGTCAAAGTGTTGCCACACTCGTAATTATAACTCCGTTATAATTCTTCAAAGAATCCAGCACCTGGGAGAAAATTGGTTTTGGGCGGGAAGGACGTCTGTAATACAGCCTCTGTTAAACAAGCAGATGTCCTCTGTCAGCTCCCCATGCTGCCCACACCCCGTGGGTCAGCACAGGCCAGATTGTCACAGCGTCCCCCAGGCCCCCTGCTCCCGTGGCTTCGCCCTGCGTGGGCACACCTGGGGATGCTTGCTGCAGCTGCAGGGAAGTGGGAATCAGGGCTGGCATTATCCAGCGGCTCCCGCTGGGGAGTGGGCTTGGTCCTTGTGCACTTTAATTTTGGTAAATGGTGGGGATAGGGCCCGCTGCACAGGAAGCACACTGCCACAGGGGTGTTAATATATAAAGCTTGTCCTTTAAAATTAACAGGCCTCTGTAAAGACCTGCTTCACCCTGCTCTCAGGAGAGCTATTAGAGCAGAGAGAGACTTTGCCACATACATAGGAAGGAAGCAAGGGGGGAGAGAGGCAGGAGAGGAGCCCAGCATATCCTGATGACAGACAATAATAGAGGTATCTGTGCAGAAATACTGTGGGCTTGGAGATGCCTTTGAAATAGGCAACAGTAATATTCAAGTCGGAGAAATAGCTGATGTTGAATAGACTGAAACCTGCTTTGTGGCTTAACAAAAGTGGGCAATAGAGAGAGGCTGACATGAAACAAGTCAGTTTGCAGCAGGCTCTAAGGTTAGCATCATTAGCAAAGGGGAGAAATGATTAGCAGTAAAAAGCAAGACATTAAAAAGAGATTTAAAAGGAGAGCTAGAGGGAGCTAGGGGATGGGGGGTGCTTTATTTGTACCTGAGGAAAATAAAAGAGATTCTACCCAGACACATTTGAATTCTCTCTCCTGCTTTTGCACACAGAAGTTTTATGAATATTTACCTTTCACATGGTTTGGGGAAGAATAAAGTCTTTGGCACTATAGAATTGAAATTTGAGAGCAGATTCTCTTGCACATATGCAAATGCTTGTATGAAATCAAGTGCAAAGAGCATCCCAAATCATGTCCCTCCTGCAGGGAAGTGCTTTTTGATCATCTCTTTAAAAGTAGGGTGGCTGATGGCCAGAGTGTTTGGACCTTGTTGGTCTGAGTTAGGTACTTCAGATACGGCTTTAGCTCAGTTAGCTTGGAAACATTCACTAGGACTTTTGCTCTAAAGTGACGCTGGTCACTTTAAATAAATAGAATATATACTCCTAAGTCTCGTAAGTGCTTCTGAAGCCATCACCTCCTGACTCCCTGTGGGTAGTGCTTTAGGGCTTTCATCTTTAGATGGGGACAGCATACAGCCAGACAGGTTTCCTTTATGTTGCTGTTGTACCGGGGACAGAGAGAAACGAAGCAGGCAGGTTTCAGGAAAAGCGGAATTATTTATTAGTATACAAAGTGGTTTATATCCCCTAGCTCGCTTGAATGGCATACGGTCATTGGTTCCTTGACCATCCACCTCTCAGCATGATTGGCTAGTTTCAAAAACACCCATTCCAAAAACAATTCTTCAGCTAACCATAACAATATTGCAAAACATCTTGCACCTGCAAGATAAAGAAGTTAGTTTACAGAAACCTCTAACTGCTTCTCAGCCAGCATCTGTGCAAAAGTCTTGGCTTTCACACGGACACTGGCAGAGAGCTGGAAAATCTCTCTGCAACCAAGCTTTCAGCATCCACACCTTTACGCTCACAGTCAGCGTCAGTGTCCCTGGGGACAAGGGAGGAGAAATTTAATTTCTGGTGTCAGGCTTTTAAAATATGTCTTCCAGATCACGAGTACATTCACATTACACCATCCTGACTGAGACTGGTATAAAGGAGCAGAGTGGCTGTGGAGAGACTCGTGTCACTCACTGTGTGTGCCACTGCTCCACAGAGTGACACATCTCATGGCACGTCAGGACCCTCGGCAGGGAGCCAAGACACGCAGCATTCTGCCAGGGACCACGTCTCTGTCACACTGACCAACAGGACAGCCCTCAGGGCACTGCTGATGAAATTTGCAGAGATGGCCCCCAGAAACCACTTCAGCTGTGCTGCCACCACTAAGCAGGCAAAAATGCATGGGATTTATTTGCACTTCCTTCTCACAGGCATACTGAGGAAGCAGCTCACGCTGACCCAGGCAGGGGAGATTACAAGCCTGCATGCCTGAAGTCTGCACAGGTGTAATGGTGCTCTTGAGCTGTGCTGTCCACATAAATGGTAGGCATTATTCCCTCCCAGGACATAGGTTTCCCCTGGGACAACCTTCCCTTCTGCCCTCACAGACTTTGGTCTCCAGGAAGCTAAAATACAAGCTCCCCAGCTCTCCTTATGGGAGTTGTTTCACTCTCAGCCCCAGAGTTTTGCTGGAGATCTCAAACCCTTCTTAGCTGCAGGAAGGAGAAAAGCCAAGTGTGATAGCTCTGTCCCCAAAACTGTGCAGCAAAGCAAGCAGCCAGCAGTCACAACCAGCCCTGGGCACCTGACACACCAAGCCAGCAGCTCACCAAGGGCAGGTCGCTCGGGCAAGGGGCAGCCACCATCCAGCTGAAGCCTCGCCCATGAGTCTGGGGGGACCAGGGGTGGCTGTGGGAGAGCTCCTCCCATCTTCCAGTTCCAGGCAGACAGCTCTTGCATCCTGGCATCTGGCATTGTCTCTGCTGCAACCACTCCCTGCAGTCTCCCTTCTGCTTTTCTGGCCATGGGGCATCACCCACTCCTGGTGCTGCCTCGAACAAGCTACATCACGATGAGTTCACAACTTTTGGATGGGAAGACCCAGAATAAAAGAGGAGAGATGGACGAGCAGTCCCCGACTCGCTGGGGCAGGCCTCTGACGCTCAAAGCAGGAGCTCCTACCTCCTTCTTACTATCCAAAGCAGAGTCCATCAAGGGGTTAAGCAGAAACACACAGGCCAAGTCCTGCGTAACACCATAATACCATGTGCTATTCCATGAATCACAGGAGCAGGCTGCTGCCATAAATGTTGTCACAACACAGTGGAAGTGCAGGATGCAGGATCAGGAGCATGGAAAGTTAAAATTGGCAACAGGCTGTATGTAGACCAGAAGTGGGAAGCGTCAGGCTTTCCTCCTCCTCCTCCCCACTGAGGGATCCCAACGCTCCATCCCCACTATCCTTCTCTCTCTGGTAATTGTCTAAAGGCTGAGGTGAATGTCCAGCATGCTGAACCCCAGCCCCACCGAGCACTTGAGTTTTCTGCAAGACTCTGAACAAGTGCCTTGACTTCAGCAACAGCGCTCATGGCCATAGAGCATGTCCCAGCTTAATTCCTGAATCTGGTTCTTGTTCACCACACCAGCATGAGCCTTGGGAGACAACAGGTAAAATACTAATGGAAGAAATTATGGAAATGCAATTTTGACACATTGGCAAAAGAAGATGAAGGCTGATTATGAGACCTGTCAGCTCCATGCTTCTCTCACCTCGTTGTGTCTGTGTGAATAGAGAAATCAAATTAAAAATGCTTGAATGCATTCAGCAATCCAAAGGGGAATGTATTGATCTGCAGATAAGGTCAGATACAGGCCCTTCAGTTTCTGAGTGGAGGGGGTGGAACTTCAGATTTGTATGAACCAGAGAGCAAGTACCTCCAAGGTTGGCCAGAAAGGGACCCTCTGTTATGTTCTTCCTTGTGAGAAATACATTTCCGAAGTTAGATAACAAAAACCAGCTGCCTTGAACGCCTATAGAAAGCACACCCCTGGGGAAACCTGAAAAACAGCATCCTTCAAATTACCTCTTACAAGTGGAGACGGAAAGAAATAAAAATGATAAGGATGTCAGCTGGCCAGAGCCCAGCAGGGCCATGTGAGGCATCTGCAGCCCCCTGGATCTGAGCTCACATCTGTGGAGATGGAAGGCGGACCTGATCTTTCCCTAAGCCAGAAGGAGTTTAGTTGGCAGAGATACGAATATCAATTACCTGAATGTTAAAATTTTCCCCAACTTCTTCATCAAACTTCTTCTTTTCTTGAAAATGTTCAGACTAAAAAGTTATAAAAATATCATTTTCTCTCTGTGCCCCTCGTTATTTTTTGCATTTCATCTCAAGGCCCATTGCTGCTTCTTAAAGGGAAGAAATAGGCTTTTGACTGAAATAATGACAATTTGGAGGCCACAGTTTCGCTCTGTTGCAGATCTTTGCCTATTTCTGATATACATGAATTCAAAGGCTGGTGCTTAGATCTCAGACAGGATAAAGCCAATGTTTGCTTCAGAAGGATTTTCTTTGGGAAGAGTACATTTTTTTGTAATCGCAGAATGACATATTGCTCTGGGGTTATAAAGAGAATTTTATATTTAAAAAGCTATCTCCAAGATATGTGCTCCTTTTACGCAGCTATAAGCTAAGCAAAACAGAAGGAGAGAGAGAGAGAGAAAATGAGAGAAAATGAATTAGCTTGAACTTTTGCTGAGATAAATATGGCCTGATCTTTTAAGTTCAGTTCATGCAAGCAATCTCCCTGAAATCAGTGGGGTTTTACCCACGTACTTGGAAGCAGACCTTGGCCCCATATGGCTGAGCACTAAAAAAAGTGCTTTTAATACATTAACTAAATTTGGCTGTAATTAGAGACAGGACTCAGCAAAGTACCTGCCTCTCTTGGGTCTCCACAACTGCCCCTGAAGTCATGTGTGTCATAGCTACATCAGGGTCAGGTGCCCTGTGACTCTCTTGTCCCTCCTCCTGGACACATCAAACCCTTGCAGCCACTGGTGCTTTTGGCAGGGGTCTCAGGACCTCATGGAGTGATGTTGGCCACGGCAACAGAGCGCATTGGGCTGAAGGTGAACTGGGTTGCCACTGCTCTCACCTTAGCTGGGCAATGAGGGGAGACCAGTGTGTGGGGGAAAATGCTTTCGCTCCGTGCCCTGGTCCAGAAATGGCAAAACTGACTCATGTGTGCCAAGCAGCAAGGGACACACTGGCCTCTCCTCATCTGGCTGAAATTGTGTTAAAGTGAGAGAAAGACGGGGGTGTGAGTGTGTGTGCACATGTGTGCATGTGCAGGAGAACCAGCACAGTGTGCCTCCCTCTGCCCCTACCCCCCTTTCTTTGCAGAGGTTTCAGATCATCTGCTTTTCACAGGCATTGAAAACTAGTGGGAAAACTGAAGCCGGATTGTGACTGGAAGCTAATGTAGTCTACATGCAGCAGACATCTAATATGATGTTATTTATTCCCATAGATCTGTTTATTTTGTTTTCAATTTACCAAACCCTGTGACACATTCCCAAAGGTGCCTTGTTGTACAATACGTTGCACACAGTAAGATATTCAGCCTAATTCACTCTTTGTTTTGTTTCAGTTCAGCTGCATGAGGGCACAAATGCATCTGTGTTATATCTTCTCCTGTGACTGATGTTGCAGACTATTGCCATAGGGTTTTGTGAAATGGGATCTTAGTTAATCTAGGGCATTGTCTTTGTAGTGCTAAATTCTTATTTGCAAACATAATGTTCTGGCATTGATGCAACAGGGGAACATTCCTTGTTTTTTTCTTGTTTGGTTTTTTTTTTCTTTTTTCCCGTTTAGAATAGACTCTATGTATGTGTTTTTAATAAACTTTTATTCTAAAGCTTTTTCTCCCTGTTCTGCATCTGATCGGAGGCATTTATAACACATTGCAACATGTCAAATTGATGTCTTTAGCAAGTCAAGACAAATATTCATAAAACCCAATGTACAGAAAATGTACACTGCTACAGAGAAAAGTACCTGATGTTTTTTAAAGCACCCACAGGAAGGCAATAACATACGCACACATACAGACACATACAGACACAGACATGCAGAAACGATTTTGAAAAAATTGTCTGTCTATACCCTGGAAGGATGGTATCACTTAGAAATCAATGGCTTTTCTTTGCACTCTTCTGCAAGCTCTCATGTTTTTATTTTTCTTTTATTTCAGGAACGTGTTGTTCTTTGGTATACTGAGGACCTGGTCTGAGGAACTGGTGCAGAATCAGAAATTCCAAATTGGATGATATTACAGAAGTGTCCTGCAGACAAAATTTGATGTAAACAGGATCTGGAACAGATTTGATGAGATTGTGAAAAGATGAAGATGGGATGCAGATTCATTAATAAACAGCCTGTGGGTAGTGAGCATAAAGCCTGATTGATCACAATTACTGCAGTTCATAACTGGAAAACCAGACGTCGGAGGACATGCACAAGGTAAAGCTGGGCTGACATTAGAGCTGAGCCTCATCTATTTATTGTGTGGCAACTGCAGAAATCCAGCTCTTGCTTGTGATGGGTATGTTTCCATAACAGCATTTACAGTGGTTTAATTTTCACTTCAGCAATCTTTCAGACTGACTATCAAAGGGGCTTTCTTAGCTGCTTGGATGAAGAAACCAGATCTCCCACATGTGCCTTGTCTGGCACAGCAGAACTGGGGGTTTCACACTGAATTAACACCCAGAGCACTGTGCAAGCAGATGACTCCTCATCACCAGCTATTCCTGCAGGGAGCTGCGCTCATCTCCTTGGGAGTGCAGGCAAAACAGGCCCTGTGAACTGCCACTTGCCCAATGGGGCAGCTCTCTACTGCATGGCGAGGTGAGTGTGTTAGGTGGGCAACCATGGCTGGCAGGTGAGTTAAGGATCTCCTTGCAGGAGTACTCAAAGCCTGGCTTTTCCCTTTATGCCAGCTCCTACAGTAGAGAAAACCCCATGCAGTATTGTTGCCTGTATGTATAACAGCCACGTAAGCTCCAGGCTCCACCTGCAGAAATGGAAATTTGCTACTAGGTATCTGCAGCAGGAACACCCAAAGCTCCAAACAGGAGCAGTCAGGGGCCAAGGAGAAGAGCTATGGCACAGCAGCGAAAAGAAATGCTTCTTCTGCCCAGTGCCCACATCAGCCCCTGGTGTCTGGTTTGTGGGAACACTGAGCACGCTCACAGCAAGAGACACCAAAGGCCATTGGAATCAGAGAATCATATTTGGGTTGAAAGGGACTTTAAACATCAACTATTTCTAGCCCCCTGGCACAGGCAGGGACACCTTCCACTAGAAGGACACCTTCCACTAGAAAGGTGTTATGATGGCAACGTACCAGGGATATCTCCCTATTTACCTAAGCCTTAGAAAGTTAATGTCTGTGTTAGCTCAAATGAGGCCCCACAAATGGTTGGAGATCTTTCTCTGTGCTCTGTAGCTCTCCATCTGTGAAAGAAGAGAAACATTTCCTCATACCTTAGTGGGGCTAAAGGAGGACAAAGCCGTGATGGCTTGGGAAGCACTCAGACACCAGAGTGACAAGTACCAGAAGAAATGACTGTAGAAAATGACTCATCCTGCCTCTGGAGCAGGCTTTCAACAGCACGCAATAAACCAGGCATGGGGCCACCCACTAAACCACGCAGACAAATGACTGAAAAGCTGTAAAGCTGTTGAGTGAGCCCCTGCACCAATCTGTGGCACAGCAGAGCTCCTGCCCTGCACTGCTGGGGTGCAGTCACTCCCATGCTACAGGTGAACCATGGCTGGGCTGCTGGGACAGGAGCCTCACTCCTGTTGCTGAGTGTCCAGTGAGGGAGCAGGAGCTGAGTCATTAACCCACCTTAGAAGAATAGAGAAGAAATGGATCCCTGATTCTTTGCAGGGGCTTTGAGAGCTCACCATTGGAAAAGGGCCATTTTAGGTCTCTAGTAGGAAGGCCCAGCAAATGGGGACAAGAGGACAAACCCAGCACTCAGGGCAGAAGAGCAGACTGGTAAGAGTTTCTGCCACATTTGTACTTTGTCTATTGAGTCTTGTAGTTAGATGCCAAGAGACTGCAAGAGCAAAAGGGTTTATTATCTTCTCTTGCTGACTCCAACAGGTATAGCGCCTAAGACTTGGCTCCTGCTCCTTGGCAGCAGGCTTTTGTCCACATCATCGATCTCCCACAGATTACATTGAAGCCCAGGAAGACATTTTCTGTAGCAGAGTGGTCCATCGGCAGGATGACCAGATATGCAGCTACTCTGTTCCTGTCAGAGCCAGCCCTTTACCTGCAGGAACAAGAAATTCACTCATGGACTTGAGGAAAATAAAAAGAAGTCAGGGGGTCTAGAGACTCTCACAGGTCACTCAGCATTTCTCCTATGGATCCAAGCTACTAAACAGAAATGCTCCTGGAAAGTTCTGCTTCCATTTGCTTTAAATATCTACAGTACCAGCTGTCCCTGAATTTTATCATCATAGCTTGCATATGGATTTAAGGCAGGAGTCTGAGCAGAAACGCCCCACACGGTGCCTAGCTGCTCTGAGCCAGAGCAAGGCAGCCATCCTGGTGTTTGGATGCATCCCTCTAGGTTTCCCTTCGCCTGCCATTCCCACCAAGCTGCTGCCAGCCAACAGTGCCATTACGTCTGTTCAATGTGCCACTGCAGTATTGACCTCTGCTGCCCTGGCAGGAGCAGGCAGTTGTCGGGGGATATACATGTCCCTGTCTGGGGCCTCAGCTACAAACACAACCCCAGGCTTTCCTTTGCTTTTTCCTTCTTAACCCTGAATTAAAGCACAAGAATAAATCAGCTGAATTATCTGCTCTGCAAATTCATAGGCAAAGCTTACAGACTCGAAGCAAATATGAAGAGAAGAAAGAGTAAGGCCGAGAGGATGGCCAGATGTCCCTAGCAAGGGAAAAATCCTCCTGGAGCTGGGCATCTGGATTTCACAGCTACCAAACACCAGCAATCACCACCATATGCTGAGCAGAAAACACAAACCTGTTCTACACCCCTGGTGACAGAGGAACACATTGGCAAATAGAAGAAGCTTAGCAGGGTTTGGGGGAAAGTCCTGAAACTCTCTCAGAGTAAGACATCTGCTAGCAAGGACTTTATGTGCCACAGAAAAGAGTCCTTTCCTTCCCCTGGTGACCCTCCATTGCTGGATGAGACAAGTCTTCTCTGTGGGTGTCTCCCCTCATGGGAATTTGGAGGTGTTAGAAGACCACTCCTGATGTGGAGCACGTACAGCACTTGCTACAGCCAGATCTCCAAACCTGATGCTGTGTCCTGCATGGCACCGCAGGGTCAGTGGAATGTGGCCACCAAGTCGCCTGTCTCTGCCCTGGGCATTGGTGGAGAAGGAGAGAACAGAGAGGGGAAGGGAGTTGGATTTGGGTTCTGAGTATGTGCTGGAAAGGCACACTGGGTTTTGCCTTCCTATTATATCTGCCCCTTGTCTTTCAGCTCTGTTGTGTGGGGCTTTGTTAGGTGTGAGCAGTTGTGGCTTTCGGTTTCTGGTAATTCAGTTCTATTTCTGCTCTCAGAAGCTCCTTAACAAGCTCGGTTCCTAGCAGACCAAGAATCAAAGGTTCCGACTCCTTCCCTTGCATTTGCTCAATCTTTTTTTCTCCTTTGTCTGACCAGATGTCCCCTCGTGACACTCAACTTATCCAACCAGACCTCCCAAGGAGCTGGATTACTTTCAAAATCTGTCTGTTGAGCATTCCACAGATCCTGAAGCTCATGGCTACTTACGTATCAAGGGATGCATCCCACCAGAGGCAACTAACTAATCACCCATTCTTCTGCTCCCTGAATAACCAGATGGTTCACTCCCAAACACGACAAACTGGCAATGGGAATCTGTGTGTAGGATCTCTGAGAAACTGAATCAAGACATGCAAAAGCTGCAGTAAGTAATGAGGATTCAAAGCAGTAAGAAAGGAGGATTCCAAGCAGTAAGAGTGATCAGAGGCTTGGGGAATATGGAAGAAAAGCCACCTCAGAATTAATCTATTGCTGCCCGGAGGATTGCTATTCTTACTCATCAGAAATTCCCAGAACCCGATGGCTCTCAGTTAACGCTGACCTCCAGGGCAGGACTACGCAGTACAACTGGTCGTTCAAAGTAGCCTTGATAAATGTGTTGCTGCCAGAAGACAAGAATGTGTTTAAACAAGGTCAAGTGTCCTGTTACATTGCAGGACATAATCCTGGTTTGTGTATACACACACATCAATTTCAATTGCATGATACATGGTGGATCTACCTGTCTACGGTGGATCTTTGCTTCTCCACCACTGCTCCCAAATCCTTGGCCATCATTTAAGAACATCCTAACAGAAAAAGGCAAAACTGGTTTTGTACAAGTGGAATTGGTGAAAGCTACTGGCTTGTCCTCTTCCCAGTCAAAAATTGTCTTCTGATGATGGTGAAAATCCCATTATATTCTACCATTTTGAAAAATAAAAGCTTTAAATATTCATTGTGGTTTGTTTTTTGTTTTTTTTTCCCCCAATTAAAAGAAAAGCCTGGCTTCCTTTGCTGGGCATATTAGACACCTTACTTAAATAGCAAAAAAAAAGGAAAAACTCTCTTTAAAGCAGCTACTGAAGGAATTAGTCCCAGGTTGAGGGCTTCCTAATTAGCTTTATTTAATACATATAAAGGACCCTGTGTTGTTGTCCTGATTACACACACAAGGCAGATTCCACAGTGGACTGCATTTGGTCTCGAATGCCTGTTTTCCCTGTACTTTTATTTACCATTCTTAAAAAGGATAAACAGAGAGCCATGCGCTTACATCTTTTGAAGAGCTTATTTCCTTATGCTCTACAAGAGGCTTCTTTGAACACTCATCATTCACAATTGTGCTCTTGGAAGTTTTAGCAATATTTGTTTCAGATAAGTTTATTTTTATATGATTGATTGAAATCTCAAGCTGCAATTAAGAAAATTGCAGCGAGAACCATTAAAGGAGTAGCGTCATTTTCTCCCCTTTCCTCTAAAATGTCAGGTTTCAATGTCACCGTGAGATAACCCAATCGCGTGCTTGTACACCCGGGCTGGAGTAAGCGGAAAACTGTCTGGAGTACTAATTACAAACGACTGGAAATAATGACACGAGGCAGAAGGAAAATGAAAGGCCCTGGTCCCTATCACTTACCCACCCAGGTGTGTGTGCGCAGAGATGCAGGTTATTGTGGAGCCGTCTATTTAGTAAATACACAAACATCCATCCCCACTTGTAGAGCAGCCTCAGTCCCTCCCCCATCTCCCTCTGTCTCTCTGCCCTTTCTTTCTCTCCAATTATAAACCAGCACCAGGTTTTCTCATCAGCCATCTCCATGTCTCCAAATGGCTTTTCAGTGTCAGGCCTATCAGGAAATTAACTCATCATGCAGTGACAGCTGCTAATTTTTTCCCCTTACATGTCAGATGGATCGCCTGCTGAAGCTAATAATGAATCACCAATCCCTGATTAGAAGGTGCTTCCGAAACATATAACTGCCATCTGAGCTAACTTTTTTCTTCATATAAAATGATATCACCCTAGAGGAGCAGAAAACGAGTTGTATTCTTCAACAAGGTAGAACGGGGGTAGCCTGTTTGAGTGAGCCACACACTATCTTAAATTACGGCCTAATATTGTTCAGTAAAGTAAGTGAAAACTCACAGCTCTTCTTTGTTTTGCCAAATGAATGACCTTTTTTTTTCTCTTAATCTTCTCACTTGAACTAACTCAGTTTCAAATTTCAGTTTTCACCCTTCTCTTTTTATTCTATTTACAGCTTTTGTGCTCAGAAAGTCTACTAAGCAGGGAAAGTTGGAGAAAAGCCCCAGAGGTTGCTTTATGAGGCCTCTGCCTACCACAACGCCAGCTCCTTGTACTGCTCTGCTAGCAGCTCCAGCCTCATCTTTCAATCCCCAGGATTTTCTGAAGGGGACCCACCTGCATTTCAAGTGCAGGTTCAGCTCAGGGCCAGCCCAAGGCACAGGAACTTTTAACACAGAGATTCCTACAAGCTTTTACATGAGCTGAACCCACTGCCCACGAAAATCACAAATGTATTTCTTCTGGGACTCAGAGCTAACACTCCCAGTATTAAAGCAGCATTTATAAATGACAGCAGTGCTTGCAGGACTATGCACAATCCACATGTGCATAACCACAGCACATCAACTCCCTAGCTCATCTCACTTCCACAGCGGAGTGCAGCTGGGAGTCAGGCAGAATGGTATGTTGCTGTGGGCCTTTTAGGTGGTGGGTTTTGGGTTCTTTTGTTTTCGTTATAGGAAATATTTCTCTAAATATAGTTTCCAGCTATCTCTTATCTCCCATTTTTCCCCAAAGATGGAGCCTGAATTCAGAGGCCAGGATACACTGCCTCAGGAGGTGTGTATCTGATTCTTAAGAAATGGAGGGTGAAACTGCTTGCTGGAAATATCTCTTCTTTCTCTGTCTTCACTTGGGAATTTTGGTTCACTTTTAGTAGGGTTTGTTTTAGCTTGGTGGTTTGTTGTTGTTGGTTTTGGGTTTTTTTGTTTGTTTGTTTGTTTCTTTTTTTGGTGGTGTTTTGTTTTATTTTCATTTTTGTCTTTGTTTTGGTTTGTTTCATTTTAAATTTATTTATTATTTATTTTCCTGCTGCATACTAGTTCAGTGGTTCTTAAATACTTACATTTTTACCTGATTGGCATTGTCACAGTATAATCCAACTTTATTAATGCTTATTCAGAATGGATAACAAAGACAAAATTAAGCTAATGGCTCTGGCAGTCAGAACATCAGAAGGCAACTGACTGACATGGGAATACTGCCCCCTCAACAATCACTTCCATTACAGCACAGCCCTTGAATTCCATGGAGACAGGCAACTGAAGGTATTCAAACCAAACAGCAAAACCCACTCGTAGTGAATGGCTGCCTGGGCTGGGCACCTTCCTAAATCCACCACACAAGTTCTGTGATGCCCTGACAGTGGACGCTGCCAGTGGCAAAGGGCCCTCGCAGATCCTGAGCCTGCTTCTGGACATGTCACAGGCGCCTCACCAGCATCATGCACGGCCCTCAGAGGGTCAGGGCCTTTTTCAGGTGCTGCTCTACTCTTAAGTGCCTCCCTCTGGTGCCTAATCTTCCCTGCTCTTCAATGGGAATGCTTGTAAGATTCACAGAACAATCCAGCTCATCTCCTCCCAGATTATGATGTGGGACAATGCCAGGAGCTCTGGCACAAGGGAGAGACAAATGCCAGAGACATGTTTCCTAGGCCCTGGAACAGATCTGCCATAGCCTCAACTTTCAGTGTACAGCAGAGAGCGTCTTAGCACGGGGCTGAGACAGCGGCGTGGAGTCCTTAAGCGGGATGACAGCACAGGAACGAATGTCACCCCTGATTTCTAACGTTACATTTGTACGGCACTAATAAGTTAACTTCAAAGTGCACATTGAAAAGAAGAAGAAGAAAAAAAAAGGCCCTAGGAAAATATTAGCTCTCCTGATCAGGCTGCACTCCGAGAAAAGTACCGTTAACCTGAGCTCCCAGGTAATTACAGCACACAGTAGGTTAGTGAATCCTTTCCAGTGCTCCCAAGCACAGGAACATCTACCACTGGGGCTTTTTTTTATGCAAAGGTCTGCTCTTTTCATTGTGCATACAATGTGATTGCTGGTTTGACACTGCAGGCTACACTGGTTTTATGAAGGATTAAATGCCACCTGAGACATATTTATCCTAAATAAATCACAAATGGTAAACTGCAGCATGTCAGTGTCAACACCCTGTACTGCAGCAGAAAGGTTAGCCATACAGGACTAAGCACAGCAAAGAATTAGCATCCAAGCTGCAAGACCACAGGGCTACAGTTAACAGGAGAAATGATCAAGAAGAAATATTTCCACTGAAAAACATTCAGTTTTTTGAACATCTGTGAGAGTCTTGCAGAGGGCCATCATTTTGTAAAGGTCACCTTTTTCCTGATAACAAACGGGAGTTGATCCTGTCACTGTTTGCTGAAGACAGTATTTAAGAGAAAGTGAACAGCTTGTCACTTTTAAGAAAGATGAGCAAGTCAACTCGCCTAATTATGAATCTTGATGTCTAACTTGAAATTTACTTTTTTGGGGGTTTGACAAAGACACAACCTCAACTCCTGGAAAATAATAAAATTTGAAAAATAATAATAATAAGAGATGAAGAGGCAGCAGGATCTTTTAGCCCCAGAATGAAGCACCTTTTCTCAGCAGCCCTATCAGAAAATACATTTTTAAATAGTTGCTCCAGGAAGAAACTATTGTTTTACCCCACCCCAACTTTCTCACAGTTGATAATTTTAAGATATTAAACATGATAGGAAACCCAGTTATCTCTAGAGTCAGCATGGCTTATACCCTAAACACTTACACAATTATATTAAGCATGCATGAGGCACACTTCAGAAATTAGATTCTTTTATCTTTATCTATCTAGCAAGCTAGAGAAAGGAAAAGAGAAAATGCACAGAACATAACAGATAGCATTCCTTTGCTCCTGCTGAATGCCAGTTCTGTTTATTGTTTAATATTAAAAATCATGATGCTTCATTTTAATGCTAACATTTTATTTGAAAGACAAAAAAAATCCCCAAAGCTTGCCAGTTTATATTTTACAATTTTTCTAAAGAAACAGAAGCAGTTTTATCATGAAACAAATCTTTTCAACATGAACTTGCATTGAACAATTGCAGTATATCCACAAGTAAATAACTGACATTTTGGACTAAGCAAGAAATACAAGGTCACCTTTTTTTTTCCCCCCTACTTGTTAATGTCAATGTCAGAATTTTCTTTAAAAATCCTCCTAATATTTGAGAAGTAGCTCACAAAATGAACTGCAAAATGGTATTTATATGAAGCACTATTTATAAGAAAAGCAAAACACTGACAGTGACAAGATTTTTTTCATAAAATGCACATTTCTTACGTAGAACTCTCATCTAAAATTAAGTGGAAGTTACAAGCATCAAGTTCTTCTTCCCATATATGTATAATCAAGGATTTTCTGAAGTGTAGCTTTTTTGAGCTCTTCTTTAGGGAAAGTCTTATGTGTTACCATGAAAGAGTGAAGCACTATGAAAACTTTCATTTTAGATGCAAAAAAATCCTTATTTTGATGACATATTTTTAGCCAAGCATGTTTTAAAGTAAGATTTCAGAAAGCAAAATGTCACCTGTTCTACTTTAGAATGAAGAAGGGCACTCAATACTGTATGTAAGCTTACCTGTTCACCTTGCTATTGTGGAGTTTGTATTTTTTGCATATTTATCTGTTCACAAAACGTACATGTAAGTGCAATTATTTTACTCCTGTGATTATGTTATACAAATATGACAGAAGGCAGGGAATTACTGTGAGAAAAAAACAACATTAAGACAAAAAAATCAACAAAGAAAGCATTGAACAGAACAACTCCTACTTTGGGCGGGGGTCTTTCTATCCTGTTTTGTACCCAAGTACGCTTGTTTTATAATAATCCCATATAATAGTTCTTAGAGCTATTGTAACAAAATTGTATTACCCTCTTCAGTGAATTCCTCCTGTTAGCACGGTATGTACTTGTTACCTGGCTAGGAGGAGGTTCTACTGAGAAGGTTTTACAGAAAATGTTCCAGGAATACAGTGCCTCCATGATTCTGGTAATATCCAGCTCTGCTCTGCACCCAGCCTACGAGTGAAGCTCTTCATGTTTCTTGTACTTTGTTATAATCTCTCTGGCCTTGAATTACCTGTGAGCCACCCTCTGTATAAATGACCATGCTTGTTAACTGTTCTCTTGCTCTGTCAGGGGCTACAGTGTCTGCTTTTATAGCAGTACCAGCCTGCAGAATGTCTTGGGACCCAGCTGTCTCTATCACAGCGTGTGAGTATACACCAGGCTCATCCTGCATGTCTGGTGGCAATTCTGTGACGATGTAGTGCGTTGCACCTTCAGAGAAGTCACCATCAGAACCCTCAGCCATGGCTTGAGCTAATTCTTCACTGACAATAATCTGTGATATTTGCCCATCCGACTCCACTAAATCCATGTGTTCGCTCTGGACACTGAGTGTGTGGCTACCAGCTTCCTGCATAATTATCTGAGAGCCTTCTCCAGCTACCATATGCACAGTCCCTTCCTCATTTACAATGACCTGAGTGACACCTTCTTTCATGAGCTGGTCGGCCGCAGCCGTGTCACACACAGCAAACTGCAACACTCCTTGCACCACATTCTTGAAGGCAGCCTGAGCTCTCTCCTGAGATGCAATTATAGCTGATGGGTGCATGACCCGTGTCACTACTTCCATAGGTTTGGTATCTTCCTGAGTCTCCTGAACTTCATGGAACATTTGTATTTCTTGTCCCTCTGCATCACTGGGAATGCTGGGCGTCTCTGGGTTCGGCATTTGCAAGAAGTCTTTGTGACCAGACCTGCATCTGTCAAGGAGTCCAGATTTGTTTTCTGCTTCACCCAGCTCTGTCACAGCACAAAGCAAGGCATCTAACGCCGAGGAGGACTCCGGAGGATGGACTGTAGCCTCAGAAGCATCTAAAACTTCTTGTCGCATTATCTGCTGCAGTACCGTGCTACTGGAGTCGGGAACCGCGTCTATTTGAACGGCCTCCTCCATGTCAGCTCCCGCTCCTTCAACCACCACCACCTGTGTGGCACCATCTGCTAACTGTTCCGTAAGGATCTGCTCAGGAACCACACTACTCACGTGGGAGCCGTTTTGGTTTGTGGCTATGACTTGCCCATCTTCTGTAATGTGGACCACCCTGGCCATCTGCCCCGCCATTGCCAGTGTCTGCAGGGTGGCTGCTGCTGTCTCTTCCACAGAGGCGTCGATGGTGAAGTCGCCGTCATATCCTTGAATAATAATGAACTGCTGCACTTCTTCAGGTGACTGTGGCTGTTTTCTGCTGCCCCGAAAGGCCTTCTCCTTCACTGGAGAAACCTCTCCCAGTGCTGCTGCAGTAAAAGGGCTCGTGGTTTCCACAAAAGTTGCTCCTTGCCCCTTCAGTCGGCACTCATAGGACTTGGACACAATGCCTACAAGACAAAATACGCTGTTAACGTGGTATCATGGCAAGTATCAGTTCATTACTTTAACAAATTGTCGCTTAAACGGAAAAAAATTCCTTGACAATTTTTAGATTTCACTGGCAGAAAACAGATAAAATGAGCAAATGAACAAAACCAATTTGCATGTTTTCCAAATAACATATTTACAGGTTGAAATAATTGCTGAGTGTAACAATTCCGCAGCTTATTAACAATTTAAATGTGTTTTAAAAAATATTCTGTATAAAAAAAGCCCAGATAAATACAGTATACAGTTAAAAGCCATTGATACATCTTTTATAGACGATCTTATTGGTGGTATTTCAGTACTTCAGCAACAAATTTCAGGATTGTATATTACATTAAACATATCTTGGTGTGAAAAACTGTGGCTGATCTTAATACCCTGCTTTTGTTGGTGAGGTGATTGCCATTCTGTCATTTTGATGCCATTGCCTTCCCCTTCCTTTTCCATCCAGCACATTCTCCAGCACATGTGACTGACTCAGTCACTAGCCCAGTTACCTGGAGAAAAGACTTGGTAGTTTTCTTAACCTAAGCAAGATAGTCTATAAAATGTCATCCAGAGAAACCCCAATTACATGTCTTAATTATTTCTGCATGAAATCAATTAACAAACTGCAATACTTGTAACCTCCATATTCCAGCTGCCTGCTCTGCCATTCAGTTTGGTTTTGTGTCACTGAAGGTTCCCTTCTCAAATCTCACCACTAACAATAAAGCTTCAGTAAGGCAAATGGTGCCCAAGGCTGTACAAAGTCAAGGCCATCACCCTCCAAGCATGGCCTGCGTGTTTTCGGGAAGACATGACAGAACCCTGTGACCACTTTTGTGGATGTCCATAGAAGGACAGCTCTATCCCTAGCTGTCTCCCCATGGCAGTGCCATCCAGAAGCACCCATTAAGCTCCTCCATGTGCTGGGAGGAAGCTGTGGGACACAACCAGTGCACACAGAGAGGAGTGGGTGCTGGACACTGCAAACGAGGTGAGGGTCTAATGAAAGACGGGTCTTGGGAAGGCTGATTAAGCCTATGCTGCTGACACTACCCACACCCACACTCCAGTTTAAATTCACCTACACAAACTGAAGTCACATCTCTGGAATAACAGGTGTAGCATCTTATCACTTAACGCAAATACCTATGCCATGGCTTGCTTGGGATAAAAACAGGCAAGAAAAAAATGCGACACTTACATTGAAACTTCAGGCTAGCACTGTACTTTCCAAGCCAGTTCTAGTGAACAATGTGCTTCATTGAACTCAAGAGACCAAGAAAATTATACTAAAGCTGGTCTAAAGGGGCTCTTTTACTCAAAGCATAGAGCTGTCAGACCCTGATCCCACAGAGAATTAAAATGGGCTCTAAAAAACAGACTCATTTGCTTAAAGGTAAGTTCACACTTAAGAAGCTGATTTACTCCAAGACTGAGTACTTGGTGCCTTGCAGACTCTAGCAACTTGATATGTTAAAGTGCATATCAAGCTAAAACTCCAAAATATCAATAATTAAAAGACTGAGCTCTTATACTGGTATCTACCTATCTATCTATCTAGCTAGCTAGCTATCTAGCTATCCATTCATTCATCCATCCACCTTTTCTTTTTTTCTATTACAGAGCTTCTGGTAGAGAACTGTACTGTGAAGCACAAAGAAATAATTTTGTCAAGCTGAAATGCTGCAAATCACCTTCACAAGTCTAAACTGATGTTATACATCTTTCTTATTCCTAGTTTGCAAGGCAGGTTTTCTTTGGAAAAGGAAATTAACGATTTAAACCATTAGAGTGTTTCCAGGTGATGCTGCATAAAAATCTGGCACATGCAATTGAAGTACATTTCGTCAGGTATATGCAAGAAGTAAGCTTACTGTGGTACGACTGATTCTTATTCCCACTTTTCCTGTGCTCTCTGTAGGCACTGACATTCACATGACCCCCCAAAGAGCAGAAAAATAGGAAGGGGAAATCAACATAAAATGACAATTATCTTAGCTCCTCCACATTTTATAATAGAGTATAAGTAATTCTCTCAGGAATCTTGCTTTGTTGACAAGATAAAAGAGGAGCCTGGCAATGATGTGGCACAAAATCAAAATAACTCCACAAATCATGCATTTTCCACTGGATTTCAAAATCAAAATAACTCTACAATCATAATTTTCACATGCACACACACCAAAATCGTGACATCTTTCTCCTAAGATCATAATAATTTATGTACAGGATGCAGCATCAGTGTATTGAGGAGAAACTCTGGTCTGGGGAAGGGAAAGGAAAAGGAAATTCGCCCTGTTTTCTTCTCCTCAAATAAATGCCGTGCCTGTGAATCTATGCAACTCCAGTCTTTACTGTGCAATTGAATGGGAAGTCTCCTGGGTAAAGAGCTATCCGGTGAATCCCTCGCAGCACTGATAATTATGCCATTCTGACTGCTTACTTAATCTATTTGAATCCAGAGGTGAGTTAAACCACTTCCTGACCATTAAAGTAAACTACATGGGTAAATACTGCTGTCACTAAGGGGTGTGATGAAGCTTAACTACACCAACATCTTAACCTCAGCTCAGTGCAACCCCAGCTATTCCATCACAGTTCATAAATGCGATTGCAGGTCCATCTTTTGATTCAGCAATTTAATAACTTCGAGTGCTGTCAGTACTGCTTTGAAAAATGGCTCCTATAAAATGTAACAGCCTCAATCAGATTGTAAAAGATTCACCCACTGAAGATTCTTCCATTTCAACTATAATGAATTAATGTTGAGCTGTGTAGAAGTTCAAGTGTCATTTAAACTAATGTGAATCTACTGTAACTTTAAATTTTAACTGGACTATGACCAAGAATTTACTGGGAACATCAACTTCAATTTTAGTGATTTTTCAGGGTAAATATGAATTTCAGATTTTACTGGTTTTCTTTTGTTTTAACAGCGAAAAGCCAAGTAGGGAAGATATTTAGTAAACAGATTTTGAGGCTTAGCTGCTATTTCTATAATGAAGCACTGGAATCCAACATAACATTTGTAGGAATTTTTATGTATTTAAGGAACATGTCACATTATTGGACTGTATGTAGCAACAAACCATGTTGTCCTAGTAAATCCAGCCTGCCTCTCGCCCTCTCTTAAAAACAGGTAATAGAAAGGGTAAGTGTTGGCTGACATGGCAAACATAAGCTGCAATACAAGCCCACATTAATAGTAGGAAAAGTGGACTTGTTGCTGATTGCATGTCATTGCAAATTAAAAAGATACACAAATAGGCATTAAAATGACAAAATATAATGATACAAGAGCTCATATTCAGACAATTTGTAAGGAGGTGTTTCATATCTAGGGGTGCAATGATCAGAGAATTGGTTTCTTTCCAAGAAGTCTGTCATTTCAGCAGAGCCATTATTTATCAGTTGGAGTCCTGAGCAACTGTTAGTGTTTTATTTGAAAATGCCAGGATATTTTAGACATGAAATCCATATTTGCAGGTTATTTTAATTCTCTGAGACCACAAACTCCTGAAATAGGGCTAAAAGAAATGCTTTGATGTTTAATGTGCGTCTGGGAAACTACAAATAGGGCTTAGTACCTTTTCCCCTCTCTCTTACTCAACACCTGACTTCCTTTTGTGTGTCTGTTTTATTCTTTTGTTACTGTCATCATCTGTTCCCCACAGAATAAATACCTTATTCTTTTGTTAAGCTTACATTTAATTAAAATGTACAGGATTTGTGCAGTAAACTCGAATGAAACAAATAAAACAAGGGCCCCCTCTCTTGAAGGCATACGTTGTGAATGAAAAATGTCATTACAGACTAAAAAATTTTGCAGTAAACAGGGCCTACAGAGAGAAGTTTCCCCCGTAATGACATCCATAAAATACACAAATGGCACTTTTAGTACCATCCTGAATATGGCATTTTCTGTGCTCTACACACAATCTAAATGGTTTGATCATAGAGCATAATACTCCATTGGGTTTATAGAACAATCAATGTTCCATAAAATGATGTATTTATCCAATAGTAGGCTCAGCAGTTACTGGTGTATGACATTGTAGGACACTGGCTTTGTACTGTTCAGCAGCACACATGCTGGCTGTAAAACTTATCTAACACTACTTCAACAACTTCATCTCATCTGTGTCAAGTAATTTGTTGAAGCCTCAGCTTGGTTTAAAAAAACTTGTAATAAAAATTCATAGAATTTTCAGGAGAATGAAAGCTGATGACAATAGAAAGGTCACATTGTGGCACCACTCGTGGGGTCGGGGGTCAGCCGCAGTTCTAAAACAGAAAGTAGATTTCATGCATCGTGTAGCAGATAAAGATGGCATTAAGGAGACTTGTCTCAGAAAGAAACGCGTAATGCGTGAGGAAAGTCTGGGCTAATATTATATGTAAAGCACCACTTTGCTCTCAGCCAGCAGCCTCTTTAGAATTCTAATCCTTCCCCAAAACTTGTAGCAAGCGGCTGCGCGTGGTGAGGCTGAGGACATCCTTCACAAGGAGCACTTTTAGGACAAAGCAGTAAGTCATAAATGAAATAATCTATTAGGGCGACAGAAATGATCTGCATTTACACAGCTAGCTTAAAACAGCTATTTTTCCCTTTCTGTAAAAGTTCTAGGAGGCCTGATTTATAGTCCCCTATTCAGCAACACTTAATTTTTCATACTTTGGTGATTAGGTATATTATATATTGACACAAACAAACATTTCATATCTGCTGAAATGCAACAAATATTAAATAATGTGAATGCAAAGAAACATCTTTTCCTTCAATTAAATACAACCTGTAAGGAATTTAAAAGATATAAAAAATTCGCCTTATGTCTAACATCACTTGAACAAGCAACTGATTTTCTCATTTTAAAAGTTATTGTCTACATGGCAGCACAATATTTCGAATGGTATAGTAAGTCCACTTTTCAAATTCATAAAGTAATATGACTTACGCCTTGATCAAGCTACAAGTTTCTGCTCTGTTTTCTTTCAATTATTTTTGTAATGATCTCTACTTCAATTAATTAAGTACAGTCTAAGAACTGTGGCGTAATGCCGTAACTTCGGGATTCCCCTGATTTTCAGAGGCCGTAATGATAAGATGCATTTTTCGGATCTCTGTTCCTTGACCATAGTAAAAACTGTTCTTTATCATTTTTAAGGCTTTTATGTGCAAGCAATGCATGGGCCAGCATTTTTTAAATCAGCTAGTTAAGCTACTAAATAAGAGGTTGTGAAGGCTCCTTCATGTCTTCTGCTGAAGGAAAGAAAATACGATGGGTCAAACCGAGAAGTGAAATAAATCAGCAACCCAAAATGGCCCTGTTACAACTATTATGTCCACAAAGGCAGCAAATATTTGTAAAGCAATACAAATAAGTATACCTATAGGGGACTTAACCAGCTCCCTAAGAGACATAAAAAAATTCCACCATTGACACAAAGTACAAAAATCTCAAGAGATACCAATACAGTAAGGCTTCATTTTTTTCCCTTTCAGTATATTAGTACTTAAAAAAGAAAAAAACCAACAACAACAACAACAACAAAAAAAACCACCAAAAAACCACAACCAAAATCCCAAATAATGTTCATAGTTCATTTTATACTTAAAAATCCAGTAATGTCATGTTGCAATGCTGAAACTCAAAACAGCTTTAGCTTCTAATTTTGTCCTTAACCACTCAATCATATTTGGAAACTTCAAGGTCTTCTAAGAACTGCTTGAATAAAGGACGAAGTTTAACATTTAAGGTATCTTAAAAAGCAGCAGATGTCCTTTAGCTTTCTAAAAATGTGAAAGAAAGTACTCTTGTAATATTTTTTCTTTTGAAAAACAGACTGAAATTTCCTGCTTGCTATTTTTACCTTCCGCATCTTACAGAACTATGTCAACGGCCACAAAAAGACACAAAAGAAAAAACAACCACCAAAATAAGTAGCCAAACCATTCAGTTAGGGTGTTTAGGCAGTTTGTTTGGTTTGGTTTAGTTTCCCTTCAGCGTCCAGTTAACCTTTGGGAAAAGGCCTTCTCTAGGAAAAATTTCAGTTTCTCTTTTCCTGCACTCAAGGTCAAAAATGAACACTATAGAGCCCAGTGTTGCAGAAGGTATGCAAATAGAAATATACGTACCAAAACTCCCACTGATCGTGGCAAACATGATCGTGTTAACATGCAGAATTTACAGCTGCCTAAACTGCAGAGTAACTGGTTTTCTTGCAAACCACTTTTTCTCGTTACCTGTTTGCCACCATGCAGGCTGCTCTTCTCAACTCCGACATGTGAGCAAAAACCTCTCTGTGGCATATGCAGCAATTACCTACACGGGCAAGCAGCACCAGGAATGTATCTGGAGTATTTCAGCTATCTCTTCCAGTGCAATTTAGCAGCTTGAGATGAGGATAGCCAGCCTGGACATTTCTTGGCAGTCCAGCTTCAAAGACTACTCTGGCCCTCAGTTTGGGAACAACTGACATTGATGATACTCGGATGCACTCTGTTTTATCCCCTGCAGTGCAAATGGAAAATGCATTTTTAGCACTTCTAAATCAGAATCCCAATTGCAAGGGGTTCTGGTTGTGCTTGGTCAAACCAGGGATTTGTGTTTCCTAGGCAGACTGAACATAAAATATAATACGAAAAATAATACACTAATATGAGAAAAAATAGGGGAAAAACCCCCCAAGCTCTGCTCATAGGGAAAATGATCTGGATTTCTGAAATAGGTCTAGTCCCAGACGCTAACAGCTTTGTCAAGGAAAGGAAAAACCCTTTTTGTCATTGTTATCTCAGCAAAAGTTTTTGTTTTTCAAGAATATATACATTCAGATCCTGGTTTTATAAACATTTATTTATCAAGCGTACCGCTTACTGCCATAGTTAGCCTCAATAGTCTCAGAGGGACTAAACATGGTTGCTTGCATTATGCATTGTGTTTGCATAATCAGGCCCTTGGGATTAACAATTCTGAAAATGGCTGGCCTTCCCTAAGGTTTGATGTACATATATGCACTAAAGAGAACAGACACTTGTAAGGAATACCTAAAATAACACATGATGTTATTAAACGATCAAGCAGAAATTATATTCTTCAGCATACCTATCAACTATGCGTATCATGATTCTCTATATTTATCTATTCTGATTTATGCACCCTTTCAGTAAAAAGAAGCACCTGTTTTTTGCTTGAGGGCACGTCTCAACCCATTTAAAAAGCACAGCAGTGTTTAGGACGAATTCTTGGGAATAACTACAAATAGTAAGTTTCCCTAGTTCTTTTTGTTAGTTAAGACAGCAGAAACTACCATTTCAAATGTGATAGTCATATCTGTATTTCATTTATAAACTCAACTACATTACAGCTATATTCATATCTTTCCAGAATAAATTATGGGAAATAACCATTTGTCTTCATTGTAGACACTTTTGCATGTATAGTCGAAAACAAACCTCTATTCAATAACTGCACAGAGGCACATTAAAATCAAATTTACAGTAAACAGAACCTGCAGCTGGGGTAAAACACTAACTGTTAGTATTTTAATTATCAGCAAAGCTTTCGGAGGTCTAACATCTGCTCATAGCCAAATGACAGCAGCTGCTTGTGTACACTTAAAACAACATGAATTTCTTCTATAAATATTAAAATGAATTGTATGTCGTATGTTCATTGCGGCTCTATTCCTATTAAGCTGTTTAAGTATATAGGGCATTTTGAACTTCTTTCTTGTGGCAAATTCATAAAGGGCTGACCTCCTCAAAAGAATGAGAGGCAAAGGCAGCAAAAATTCTTGAGTCTGTAAATTGAAAATGTTTAGAGACAGTACTGGAGGTCACCCTCTGCCAAGACACTGCTGGTAAATGCTAACAAAACATCAGCAGTAAGTTCTGATCATTGTGCACTACAGTAACTTCAAGGACAAGACTGCTCAGCATGCAAAGTGTCAGGAGTCTATGGGATGGCTTACATCAGAAGCTAATGCTCATCTAGTAAGTGAAGCAATTAATGCATTATCTTACCTGGAAAAAAAATATTCTGTTTCAATGTCCAAAACATTGGAGGAGATGAGTGTACTGTCTTCTGTGGACTTCATCAAAATCATACTGGAATTACCCCTGATTCGCATGATTAGAAGCAATAAACTGCAATGAGGAAGGAACTATACTGGCCCAATATGAGATTTTGCTAAAAAGGGCAGGCTTCATAACTTAATTTTGCAGCTTTTTATCTAGGCACTGACATACAGTTGATATTTTCCTTTTAGTCTCTCACCTGCTTGGGAATATAGGAAAGAAAACTGGAGGAGTGACACACATTTAGTTAACCTGTAGAGTCTGGCACAGTGAGAGGAAGAGAGTGTTACAACCAGTTTCAGAAGAAAACAAGGGAAGGGGGTTTTATAGTTTTTACTTTACAGGTTTCCAGCGGAGAAAGATCTATTTCTTTGCTTTTACAACATCAAGTGTAACGCCAGTGGCAAATAATATTTATGTATTTTCACAATAGATCTACAGCTGGAAAGGAGCACTAAAATAATTTAGTCTGAAAGCTGTAGGTCATGCCAACCTGTGTTTTGAAAAAACCCCCAACATGATTAGACGCTTCAGCCTTACATGTGTAACCACAACACAGGATCAGCCATGAGTACAGCTGTCTCCACAGTGGTACCTGGCTTAAGATGAAGGTGAATTAATTGTGAAGGCAGCTCCCAAACTCCTGACATCAGATTTCCCACCCCAAAAGTCAGTCTCAGTGCAAGGGAAATGACAACATTTGAGGAGGAAGGAATAGGGCTGGTTATAGGTGGGACAGCTTCTGTGCACAGGCCTTCTCCTTTGCTGGCCCCTCACTCCTCCTGAGGCACTTGACAGCATCAAGGCGTACCATGCCCAGAATGATGAGTGTCAGAAAACATGCTGATTTTTCACCTCAGAGTGTCACAGGCCTAGCAGTAATGCTGGGACTACTCAAGAAGCATGAGGCAGGGGTGTGGATGCTGAAAGCTTGGCTGCAGAGAGATTTTCCAGCTCTCTGCCAGTGTCTGTGTGAAAGCGAAGACTTTTGCACGGATGCTGGCTGAGAAACAGTTAGAGGTTTCTGTAAACTAACTTCTTTACCTTGCAGGTGCAAGATGTTTTGCAATATTGTTATGGTTAGCTGAAGAATTGTTTTGGAATGGGTGTTATTGAATCTAGCCAATCATGCTGAGAGGTGGATGGTCAAGGAACCAATGACCGTATGCCATTCAAGCGAGCTAGGGGATATAAACCACTTTGTATACTAATAAATAATTCCGCTTTTCCTGAAATCTGCCTGCTTCGTTTCTCTCCGTCCCCGGTACAACAGTGACACAGGGGTACTTGCTGGTTCTGGAAGGTTGTATGGGAAACAGAGGCTGGAGAGATGGGTAACTCTTTTATACCACTTTCAAGGGTCGAGTTTGTAACAAAGTCTTTTTTTCACGATTCACCTTTGGTGAAGGATGGAAGCAGCATGTTTCCAGAATATCTTCAAAGGAAGAGCTGTTCATGTAATTGACCCTTCTGCTGACAAAAATATATTTTCAGTGCTATTGATAGAGTAGCAATTAAATGAACTGTCTTCCACTTCCAGCGTTAGAAAGCACGAGGCAGGAGGTAGATAAAACAAGACAGAAGATACCAAAGCTGTTGCTTTCTGGGCCGTCACTGGGCACTGTCATGCAGGGACTGCAAGATGGTCTGTGCGCCTGGGCTGCATGGGAAATGCAAAGTAAACTGTTGCACTGCAGCTCTCCCAAAGGGCTCAGAACCTCCTTACCAAGTTGCTTGCACTTGGCCGCAAAGTTGTGTGTTCAAGAGCTGAGTACTTACCACACTACTCTGTTGACAAGACTACCTAAACTGTTGGTTAACTAGAGGTAGAAATCAACAGCTTTTAGACGGCATATGGAGCTAATACTAAATTGGAAGCATTTAACATCAATACAAAGAAAACCAGGATGTAACATAAGTAAATAAGAAAATAATAATGTAAGATTGAAGTTGTGCCACTGCATACTAGCACTTGTGGAGAAAGTAAATACACAAAAATGATATTCAATGAGAGAGGAGTCCCTTGAGAACTGTAATGCTGAAGAAATTTAAGGAATGACAGTGTTCATCAAATTACATGTGAATTTATGAAATGTAAAACAGGAAAAGAAAACAGGCCAAAGCAATTTTTAATTGCACATTCAAAGGCATGTCTGCTGTACATTGTTCTGGTACAGATACAACTAAATTATGTCTTGACCTTTCTAGGAGAGAGATCTTGACTAAAGAATATTCAGAATAGTGAAACAAGAACTGTTAGAAGTCTGACTTGAATGGAAGTATTGAAGGTTTAAGCGCAGACATTCTGGCTACATAATCTGTAAATGCTGGAGAGGGAAGAAGATTTTTGTCCCTATTAGATAAGCATAATCTGATTTTGATGAAAGACTAGAATGTTCATGCCATACTGCAGGAAGACGGTTAGACATGAGAAATGGAAAGTCAATTCAGCTACCTTGTCCACTTTCAGGTGCCAGGGTAATGAAGCTCCCAGATGGAACAAATAGACTGTGCAGTAATTAAGAGTATGACTTCACCCAACTCATCATCATTTATATTGCAAATCCATGCTATTCCAGAACAGTTCAGTGAAAAGGAACATGGGATTCTGCAGGAACTACTTAGATAACTTTCGTAAACACCTCCATTCTGAACTAAATTTCACTCAAGACTGTGGTGCCTTAAGTCTTAAAACTCAAAGAACTTGCAGTGACTATCAATCATAAGAAGCATGAATCCTGGTCAAATATGGACCAGTAAACAACCCCTGCCACTCTGTCAGGTCATTTCATTAGCTCTTCTAATTTTTTTCCTTCTTGAGACCCAACTTAGACTAGGAAAAGAGGTAATATTTTAAAATTAAATAATGATAATATTTTTCTAAAATATTTTAAAATGCCACTTACCTCTTAATTCTGATAGCACTTGTTCAAAGGTTTATAATCCCTATCTATCTCTCACTGAAGACAAGTAATGCTTAAAACCATGTTAACTAAATGATGCCAAGTTGTTTGAAAACACCATGGTTCACTTGTCTGTAGCATGATGCACGCTGCAGCGAATGCCATCATTCTGCTGTTACCTAGGACCTGGCACAGCATCCTTAGTGGTAGCATGGATGGAGCCCAAGCGCTTTTACTACTGCTGGAACTTAGTTCACTTTTTTTTGTTACACTAGACAAAGTTTCAGAGGAATTTGTGGTCATTTCTATGAAAGCAGTAAAGCTTGTGATATGTGGCAAAATGGAGACCCAATAACACCCCCACCAAAAAAAAAAAAAAAAAAAA
>VZTE01002697.1:615546-641947 GCA_013397775.1 Eulacestoma nigropectus
CCAAACAAAAAACTAACCCCAGAAGTCTGGAGCTAGATATCTGGAAGATCTGATTTCCAAAACCACTAGGAAACTAACAGCTCATGATGACATTTTTGTTAAAAGGTTTTTATTTCAGCTACCTTTTATTAAAATACTTCTTACTCTTTTTCCAGCTACTGTAGTTCAGTGAGCTCACAATTTTCTAACTTCCGGCATGGAACAGACAAATGGCCAGGACTCACTGCGGTTTGTTACTTCAAATATGTGCGGATTACAGAGCTTCGGAGCAGCCCATGGCATCACAGGTTGAAACAGTTGCTATAGGTCTCAGGTAGGGCTTACGGATTCTGTAGCTATTACTTTTGGGATAAGTTCCAGTGCTCCAAAACCCACCAAGGTTCACCATTTCTTTCTGTGTCTCCAAGTACCCTTAAAACATTATTCAAGTGCTTCTACTGAAATAAAAAGACTCTAAAGGTATTTGAATGATATTATTTTCTTTATAAAAAGAAAATGCACATATGAAAATCTACACAGAACGAAAATTATATCAGTGCCTAAAAGAACAAGATAAAAGAAACCCAAAATTAATGTTTTTCTTCTTTCACATGTTGTTTTTTTTAGGGCCTCTTTCACAATAGAGTGAATTTTATGCAAGATTTTTAGGTCTCTTTGCATAAAGCTGATTTTCTCAACATAGAATTAGGAAGCAAAATAAAATTGTCCTGCTTTCCACTACTGCTAGGCACAAGAATATGCAAATGCAAACTGAACAGAACAGACTTAAAATTTAATGGCATCTATCTAAAACTGTATCTCCTGAATTGCTCACAATTGGTTACACAATAAATAACACCATAAAAATGAAAAAAGCATTATACTAACTTTTCAGGCAGAGAAGTGAAAAACAACAAGAAGTGTGTTGCCAGGGTCACACAAGAATTCCCAGGTGTGCTGAGTCCCAGTTTTATGTTTTAATCACTGCATTATCATTTCTTAGGAGAGCCTATTGTCAACTTCAAGAGTTGAGGTACTCCATTTACCCACCGTGAAGCTCTAGTCACATCACTTCAATTTTTCTGATAATGCCCTGTCAATGACTCAACCCCACGTTCATGAGCAGAGAGGAGTTCAGTGTCCATGTATCCTATAATGAGGAATGCCGGGCTGCAATCTCTGCTGAGATTGTCATAGGTGTCCACTGATACCATCTGCAATTACAGAATTTTATGAGATGGAAACTGGTTCATTATGAAAAAGACTCAAGTCTACCAGCTCATTTCACAGATGTCAGACGGCAGACTTCCTGCTCATTGCAATTCTTGCAAGTGCAGAAGAAGGGGCCTGTAGTTAGACTTTTGGGAATTAAGCATACAGCTAATGCTAAGCATGGGCTTAAATGTTTTTCTAAGTTGGACCCTGTTAGCTCCAGTCTAAGCCATTCAAAACAGGGACATAGATTCTTTAATTTCAGCTTCACAAGGGCCAAACCAGGACTGCTAGTTCCCAGAGGAAGGCAGACACAAACTAAGTTAAAAATCACTTTTGCCCTCAGCCAAATACATCTCTCTCGGACTGAATTCAGCCTGATTATAACTAAGCAAAATAATTACATGAATAATTACATGAAATAATTACATTTTCAAAAGTAACAGCTGAATTCCATTTTGAACTGTCACCTATTCAAATAAATGAATGAATACATTCCTTTTAAAAGGCTAAAGTACATTATGGATAACTATGAATTTTTGTATTTTTTACATGTATTATTTTCTTTAAATAGTTTTCTCAAAAACTTCATTGTTACATTTAAGAAGTATGTGTAGTGTGGAAAATGTTGTTGATAAACTTTTCCTCTTAGAGAGTAATCCCTCTCATACATACATTCTTTCGCACTCTCAGACAGTGATATATTCATCTTCAAATCTGGTAACTATTAGCTTAAACAAACATCTTAATTTCAGACAATTCAGTCTATTTAAGAACACAGAAATTAAAACAATTCTCTAGTTTCTCTGAAAGAAATACAGATTTCTTCTGCAGCTTTCAAGAAATGAAGCACTGTTTGCTATAGTACAGCCCACTCCACTCCTTCCAAAAAGAGCCTGTTTCTGTTGGAGGTGAACCTTGCCGCATTTATTCATTCCCTTTTTAACAACAGACCGCAGAAAAACCCAAGGAGTGTTTAGCAAGAGGACTTAAAATACCAAGTGCAGGCTATAGCACTACTTCAAGCTCTGGATGAACTCTGGCACTCTGAAAACTGAATGGAAGGTGCTGATGCCAATCTCTATCATCCTAAATATTAGGGAATCTGCTTAACTGAGAGACTTGCCTTCTCCTCAGGCAACTACCTCAAGTGGCAGTGACAGACATGCTCAAACCATGGTCTCTGGCCTTTCACATGTTCCTTTCACAGGCCGGTTTCCATAACAAAGATATACTCCCACTTGGTCAATTTATCACAACTTCCTCAAACACTTCCCCTCCCACACATGCACTTGGTATCCCCACTGCCTCATCAAGAAAAAACAGAACAGAAGCCCACCAACCATACAAAAATTATATTGCAGATTTGTAGATTAATGGGCTGATTCTGGCATCTCAATTCAAATGGATTTACAACCACTGTGTTTAGCCCTGTGTGATTTCAAATAGAATTACTTCTGATGAATTTGAATGCAAATTCACAAAGCATTAAAACAAACCATGTTTAAACTCATTGGTTCACCAGATGCAAATATCGTGCATTAAGCAGGGAACACCCATTTATGAAAATAATGAAAACTGACACCAATATAATAAAATCATTACAGGTTTATGGATTCTGGGACTTAAACAAGCCATACACTTGCTTCTCCTAACTGATTAAATGCTTCTTTGCAGTTTATGTTTGATCTGCAATTCAAAAATAAATTAGTTTAGTCTTTGAGCCCAGAACCTTGGAAAATTGCTAGGAGGTTCTACCTCAGATTTGTCTGGGGAAAAGGGCTGGGTAAAGGGAGGAGGGGGGCAGGGAAGCTTACAGTGCAAGTGAGAACCGACAGCACAGGAGAGGAAGCAGTCAGATAAATCGAGGTTTGCAGACTCCACCGGCAGCGTTCAGAAACCCGCTGCCTGAACAGCGTCGTGTGGAACAAAAGGCAAGGATGATCATATTGGGCACTTTTGTTTCATAAAGCTGGCACAGATGGGCCTGTCACACCATGTACTTCATTTCTATGAAACCTCAACCACCTTCACTTTGCATAATGTTTGTAAGTGCAGAAGGGTAAAGGATTGCCCATAATTTCTGGGATTGTCCCATGGCAAGGAAGCAAAAATGAATGCGACCATGATCTAACTGATGAAGTAGATCTCTGAGGTTGTATGTAAACAGTATATATAGTGTGGGTTTTTCATTAATCCCCCTTGTCTAATTATCATGAACATGTTTTCATTTTCAGTTAGATGACAACAGCCTAGCTCAATAGTTTCCAATAAAATCTTTGCATCTAGATAATAAATTCTTCTCATAATGATGAGATTTAAAACAGCAAAACATTCCTCACTGAGGCATGTAATGCTGATAAAGCACTATTTTGCTGCACAATCTATGCAGTATAAAAAATTCTTTGCTGCATCATGATCTGCTCCAATTTGTGTATAAATAGCATTCGTAATAAAAGGAAATGTAATACCAAGTTTTACTTAAATAACTGCTCAAAAAGAGGTTGGGACATAATGTAGCTAACACAACAACAAAAAAAAGAAGGACAACTGCAATAGCTCTTTCTCAACATCCTTTTTTTCTTTTTTTTTTATGAATCCATTCACACCAACATTAAGTATTTGAATCCAAAATATTTAAAGAATTATATGTTGGCATGGTTTGAGGGTAGTGTGGTTCCTAGAGCTGAGGTACCATCTAAATGTGCTGCAAACACCAGAAAACCCAACTTTGAAAGCAACTCTCTCCATAGCTTCAACAAGTCATCCCAAGAAAGCTCCTATTTCTGAGGACAGAGATACATTACTGAAAAGGTCTAACAAGCTGTGAAGTCCTCAAGATCTACCTTTTCAAATATGAATGCCTTGAATTAGATACCCAAACCTGTATGTACAGAAACCATTAGCCATTTCTGAGGCATCATGCAGCACCACACTGACAATGTAACTAACACAAGGGATTTGAGAAGCCTGACTGTTCCAGTATTGCAGCTATCCAGTACCCACTGTCTCCATTACCTTCCATAAATCCTTACTTGGCCAGCAGATCAAGTATTTCCATTACCATGATTTGCATCTATGGCTTTGTTACCTCCAGTGCACAGTACATGGAACAATACTGGTCAGAGACTACGAGTAAAGTTGTGTCCACATTCAGGACATGGAAAAAATTCCCACCGAGTCACAATGCAACTAATAAAATTTTGGATTAAAGCAAAAATAAAAATCTGGATTCTGCTCATTCTTTATCATTTAATGCCAGTGCTCTGAAATCCAGTTTGACTTCTAATGGGCATTAGGGTGCTGGTTAAAAGCTACCTAGTCTCGAGCCATTATGTTCAACTCTGTTGCTCTTTCCACACCCCTTTTCATGAGCACAGCCAAAAGCGGCATTTGGGATGGGCTCATTTTGTTACAGGGAGAGAGAAAAACCTACATCACATTTTCTCATCATTTCTGAAGTTGGTCCCAAAACTAGACTGAAATAGCTTCTGATTACAGGAATTTTCTCTGAACTGTGAGGCAGGTGAGGACTTGTTTTACCCTCGTGACCTACTGGCTAAATTCTTGAGGGCTGCTGAGAAGATGCTGTAGCATTAATTAAAATTTGTACTGGTTGAAGCGATGTATGATGAGACCTTGGCTTTAAGAGCTGCTGAATACCAGATCAACCTCAACTTCTCAGTGCTACATGCATCTTCTGGGTTTTTTTTATTGTATGAATGCAGGAGAAGGACAATACTCAAGGATAAAGGACCACCTTAATCTGCATTAGAATGCGATTGGCCTGGTTAAACTGTGACAGAGATGTATGGATACGTAGTAAGTGCCAATCTGAGCACTCAGATGTGGAATTAGGACTTCATATATGGGTACTTATTTTAGAAAGTGGATCTCAGAGGATAGATAGGGTTGCCCACTTAGCTCAGAAAACCCTGCTCCAGTTTTAAAAGCTGCTTGTCACTGCAGAGCAATTTTGAAGCAAAGTGGTATGTTTGGTGGCCTCATTTGCATGACAATGCCCAGAATGCTCTCCTAACTCACAGCTATTTCATGGAAGGGCTGGTGTATTCAAGGTTTGAGAACAAACCCAGATCCTGTGGGTATACCAGTGCATATAATTTCAATACTTCTCCTCCAATTCATGTGCAAAAGATAAGACTGTTAACATGGATAGTGGTTATAGGTAACCAAACTAATCTGTCTGTCATTAGTATTTACTAGAAATCAAAATTACAAACGGTAGTTTGGCAAGTCTCTAACTCATTGATTAATTAGCTGATCATCTCGTACCCACGAGTATATGCTTTAAGTGTTGACATAAGTCATCAAGGTTGCTGTGAAGAGCTGTCCCAGTATATTAACAAGCAAACCCAGAAAAACTAAACAACGCACAACACACAGCACAGATATAAAATAACAGTTCATCAAGATGGACTTTGCTCGTCTCCCGCACTTCTCTCCTCCTCTCTCACAGCTTGCTACACAAAATTAATGCACTACGTCGACTTACACTGCAGTACAGAATATCACAGTCTGCTCTATTGTGTGGATTTCACTGCTGAGAAGCTGTAACACTAATTGTCAGTTTCCCACGATCAAAGTAATTTGGTTAAATAATTGGTTTACATTTACTATATTTTATTTGCCTCACAAAAACAAATGTTATAACAAAAGATCATCTGAAGAGGAGGGAATGCTATGGTGATAACACCAATATGGTGCCAACATATGGAGAAATATGTGTGTTTTGTGCACATAAACAATGGCATGAAGCTTCAGCTGTTTAGAGAACAAAGCTTTACACCTGAGTTAACTTAATACTGCGATATGTGCATTCTGGTGTGTGTGCGTATGAGGGGTGAAGTTCTGATACTGGATTTCGGCACTGAAACTTACGTTTTAAATGCTGATTAACTGGTGATCATTTATAATTTATTCTTGATAGGTGATAAATGATGACTTTTCTTCTTTACCAGTCACATGAAGTCTGCACTCACATGTGAAACAATGGCTTTTCTATATCCAAAATCAGGTTGATGACATCATGATAACCCTTCAAGACATTCTTGGCTTTTCAGATGCTTTCTCTTTTATTTTATATAATATGTAGATTTGACCACAATTTTCACAGCTCCTCCCCCGACACAGAAAGGGAACACAGTAACTAAGTGCCTGCAGCAGTCGACAGAAGCTGTTTCCTTTAACCTCCCTCCAGACTACCAGCCGTGAAGAACGGCTGAAACATTTTCCTTCAGCCACCAGAGTAGCTCATCTTCCAAATGTCGCTAGAACAGCTTCATTCAGAAGAGGCTGCCACTGGAGTTCCTTCAAAATTCTGCCAGAATGGTCTAAACTCAAAAGTAATTAAAAGCCTCTGAAAAACTCATAAGTCAAGGGAGTGGCATAACACCCATTAATTACAATGCTCCGTGATGTCACACCTGTGACTTATGAGAGGCTATCCTGAGGTGGGTTCAGAGCTGCTGCTGATAATTTATAATGGTGTTTTGAAGCCTGCCTAGTGGAAAGCAGTTTCGCGTTGGGATTGCACAGATCTCATAACATGATTGCATGATATAAAAAATAATACTGTGGTGTTCATTGGGAAACTATTGTGGCTGAACATAGGTTTAAACACCAAACACGCCACCACCAAATGGTGCACGTGCAGTGGGACCATGACCCTGTGATAACATCTGGTTTGACTATAGCACTGTTAATGTCAATCAATGGTCAATGCTAAGAACAGAGGAAAAAAGAACTTCAGAGGACAAAGTGATTGCTGATTATTCCAGCGAATCCTGATGGTGACTGATTTTTAATGTTAAGACTGGAATCAGAAGGTTTGCTTAATTATGCTTGGATGTACTTGCAGAATTTAAACAGTTTTAAAGAAAATAAAATTCTGAACAGGTTACCTGAAATGAAGAGAGGTAGGTTTATTTTGACCAGTCCTCAGATGCTATTTTTGCTAAAATATAGGGCATATTGTCTACAGAATGTAAATTATCTTACACAGAATGATACTCAGTTTTATGAATTTGCAGTAAAAGTTGTCTGCATTTGATAGGCATTTATAGAAAAAAAAAGGCGATGTTTCTGCAACAGATTAAAACCTGTGTTTTGCTTTTTTCCTTTGTCTGTTTTGAGTTTAAATGGAAACAAACCTTACAGTATAGAATTGGCTTAAGGTCACCTGTCTACAAGGGATTACTGTGTAGTTCCTTTTATATTTTTCCCCCTACTAGTTTGAGGGACAAAAGGGCAGCAGTACCCTAAGGGCTTTTTCAAATAACCTCTTTAGCAAATAAAGTCATACCCTATGTATAGAGGCCATTTCATCCCAGTCCCATGGGCTGCCTGTAGGGTAAAATACTGAATTTTTCTGGCATATGTCACTGAATTTGAAAAACAGGACCACTACTTACAGAAAGTTAAAGGCTGAATGAAAGAATGTGAATTTCCTTAATGCACTAATTTAAAACATTGTATACTGAAGCTGAAAACATTGACTATAAGCATCTTAGAGAAACACTGGAATATATTTATGTGAGCCATACAGAGACTCATGTATCAACAACTGATTTACTATGGCTTGAAAACACAACAGATTCAGCTTATCTGAAATCTTAAACAAACAAATATATTTTCTCCAGGGAAAAGAAATAAAATGAAATTTGGCCTATTCTTTATGCATGCAATCTTATGATGGTATCAGCTTAACATTACCATAAACATCTCTGAAATCAACTGTCAAGAAGGAATCTGTTATGCTGATATAAATTACTATTATTATTGTTTTTATTGCTGCACTTGCTGCACCCCACTTCTGTAATTGCTTAAAAGACAACATGCAAACCCCCAAACTCTCAAGTATTCATAAGGTATAAAAAATGGTTTTAAAACAAATGATTTGACAGCTGCAAATGCAGGATAACACCTAGTTACATTATAGAAACAGTGTGGATAATTACTTTTTTCAGAAGGAAAGACTCCATGGACCACGGTCCTGTCTGAATTTCCCTGCAGTTCGGATAATGTGCAGTAATACAAATCCTGTTGTCACCTCAACCAAGTCTTTTTATCATCTATACATCAGCAAGAATGATGAGAGACGTCCCATGATTCTAACAGTCTTCCTTTGAAGGATCCACATGTTAATTACTGCACTAATTATGGTTTTTGAATAACCAAATGAAGTAAGCAGTCTATGGGAGGTACAGGCATAAAACTAAGACTGAGAAAATACTAGTTACTGAAGTCATCAGTGTAAACTGACACATTGAACATGCTTAAAAAGAGTAGAAGTAGATTTTAAAAGACAAGCATATTCAATAATTAGGGTTCCATACAGGAAAAAGAAATGTTATTTCTTAATGGCAAGTGCATTTAAACTGTTATCTAAAGATCTGAAGGTAAGCCTGCTTAATTCACTGCTTCTTCTTTTGTTATTAGGAAAACATAATTGTTCCAAATAATTAGCACTAGAGTACATCACAAGCTGACAACAAAATTATAGAAATCTTCATATTCAGATCCGTCTAGCTGGCTATTAGGAACAGTTTCTGATCATAACCCATTAGTTGAAGTGCTGTGAGTTCTTGATTGCCACCAAATAACCTCAGATATCTGCCTAAGTTAACAGCCTCTATTTATTCAGAGTTTTCTTGACAGTAAAAATTGCTTACGATTTTTACAGCTGCCACACAAAAGAACAGTATCAGATGTGTGCACTTGCAAGACTAGGTGATAAAATAATTGAAATGTGGATTTTTAGACACAATTTTAACGCCTAACTTTCTAAATGAAAAACAGCTATGGGATTTCTGTGTGCTATAAGGGTACTATTGGCTTTCCTGTTTATTAAAAATTAACATGAACATATTCCAAATCTTCCTAGTTGTGATGACCATGCTAATTAAAATAAGATTTGTTGGGGCCAAGGTTCTTTGGCATAACAGCCCTACTTTGTCCTTTTTTTCCACTGAACACTAACTAATCAACTGCTAAAGATATTTCTGTATTTTAAGGCTCAATCCTTCTTGGGTTTTTTTGGTACTTTCTTTTAATCATACCAGGGCATAAACAGCTATTAATCCATCTCTTAAACAGATAACTAGCATGGATAGCATCACAGCAAATGCTACTAGAAAGTGTAGCATTTTTTTTAAAGACACTGACAAATGAATCCTCTGACAGAAATCGCTGCTGTAACCCCAAAAGGAAAAAAAAAAGAAACCAACAAAAACCCACATACACATGGTAAGAAAGGAACTGCACTCTTAGTTACTTACCCAGCTTCAGTGAGTGGATATTGATAATGTAATCCAGACAAAATAAAAACTTATTTAAATTTCCCATCTAATACCTTAGTTATCTATAATGCCATTTGAAGCTCCTTTCGATTTTTTTTTTCCTGATAACAACTCAGTTTATAAACCTACAAAGCTTTATGTCAAATCCCATGGGGAATAACTTTGATTACTAGAGTAATTAATGATGCTGGATAGTAATATGGATTTTCTGTTAAGATTTGAGTTTGAAGTTAATTAGTCTCCACATTATGATTTGCTGATTAATTACAGATATTTAGTTATAAAGAGAGATGTTAATTATTAATCTAAAAAATCATCTTGTGCAATTAACTAAAACTTTGACATCAGTCACCACTCTCCTTGTATGTAACTTCCAAGGTGCTAATTCTATGGAGGGAGGCACATGCCTTCCCCAAAAGGTAAGGCTATCTTTTTTGTGTATACAGTATAGTGAACAAATCTTTCTCTTAATTTGTCAGGACAAGCCACCCACTTTGAAGCTGGACTGTAACTTAATTCTCATGAAAAAGTACTCATCTTTCATTGCTTATTCTTACAATATGCCTCATCTTATCACCGAAAAAAAAAAGTGCCATAAAAGAAATTCCACTATGAGTCTTAACTGTGTGTACTCTTGAAATCACATCTTAACCTCAGAGCTGCTGACTGATGGGCTTTGTCAGTTCCCATGTTAAACTCTGGAATGAGCTTCAGTGTTGCTACAGAGATCAGTATTTTCTAGCAACAGCAGCAGCAGCAGTCTTTACCACTGCCAAGAAAATATTAGAGCAAAACTACTAATTAATGTAATAGCTCAGTTAGAATTTAAAATCAACTTTTGCTTAAAAAGAAATCCCACCTTATCTCTTTTTCCCCCCCCTTCTCTTCTGATCTGCAAAGAAGGAATCTTACTGTTAATGTAAAGGGGATAAGAATGCGATTAAGAAATAGGGTTAAACCAAAAAGCATCAGCAGCACACCAATGTCCTGGAATTTACCCTAGTAACACAGACTCTGAACAGGGATCTGTTTACATTATCTCTAGATCATCTTGACAATATTCATTCTCTATTTACCTAAATGAGGCAATATGATGATATTTATTGCTCAGAATGGCTAAATATAGACTTTTCCTGAGCACTCAGTATCATAGTGGGAGGTTTTGCTCTAATCTACATCTTTAAACTGACAAGCTGGAGCATTCCTAATGAATGCCTCTTTTCATCTGGATGTCTGTGTGTATTTGACAGTATAAATATTTAGCAATATCGGAGTCAGCTTGTGATTTTACCCAGATGGACTGATTGATGCCTTGGCTTGACGTTGCCAAAGACAATCCATGTAGTTATATAAGCAATTTCCCTCTTACTTCCTAAGAAGCAATTAGGTGGCCAAAGGCAGCAACCCAAAAATAGTGAGAATACTTTTGGTATCAGCTGACAACTCTAAGGGATAAATAAAATATGGTACTTAAATTATTACCACTTTACTTTCATGAATCATGGGATTAAAGCTTTCACTTCTAAAGTACATATAAATTGCAGGGTTTCTTATGTCTGTAATTTGCAAGAATCTAAGTTAAAATACCAGCTAATCAGTCAACTCACATTCACCTTGGGAAAAGTACCACCCTTCCTTGTCATTTTTGTAAATTGCATGCCTAAGCACCAATGTTATTTTCGGGGGAAAAAAGCTTGTTGTCAATAACATATATTGCAGTCTAGTTAAAACAACATTTGTTAAGGTTTAATCGCAAATGTAATCTGCTTTTAAAGTTTAGACAGAATGCTCAGAGAAATTCAAGGGACAGATAATAAATCATTTTCTCCTATCCTGGGTGTGAACAAGGTAGGCTGGAGTATTGCAGGTGTGCTGCCTTTTTCTCCTACGTGTTGCAGACTCTTGCTGATTTCCACAGACCGTTCAAAAATACAGGAACTCCATCAACTAAGAAAAGGAAATTTTTTACTATCTGACTTTCAAACAACACTGCACCTTCCGTATTGTTAAATATTCCAAATAATTTTATTCAGTTTGCATCTTTGACATACACTTTGTAATTCATAATGTGTCTGCGTAACAAATTGCAGCAACGAGAATTTTTAGCTAAATTTCACGTACACACATATAAAAATATGTGAATACAAAAAAACATCCTGGATAGTGAATGTCAGCTTTACATTAGCTATGCGCTGTTTGTCTGTGTCGGTCTTACACCGTGTAAGATGCCTGCAATGATTACCTCTCGTGCTCTTATGCATGTTAGTACTTTGGGGGGGAAAGAACAGTTGCACATTATTTTTGGCAACGGTAAAATTCGCATGTCTCAGCTATGTCGTTGATTTCACTCTCCTCCCCAAAAAACCCTTTAGTTTCTTTGTTTTCTATTAACTCCTTCCAGTCTTTGTATGCCCCATGCAGTAAACCAGGAAAAAGGGCAAGGAAGACATTATTCTTCTTGACACTAATACCTATAGATCCTGCTCTGCAGTGATACCTCTCCCTATCACGAAGTATCTCAGCAAACAGAATTCTCCAAACTCAAGAGCTGGAACCATTAATATATTCCACAGGCAAGTGGGACACAACACCCATTGGTAATCAGACAAGCACAACAAGGCTTCTTGGGGACTGGCCATCTGCTTGTGATATACAGGAGTTTTAAGTGCAGCATGCATTGGCTACATCATTTTCTTCAGAAAGGCAGTCTCTCTGACTACCTGTTTTATTATTATTCTGTGACCAGCTGAGTGCCAAATAAAAATAAATGTATGCTGTTTTGTATTTATTGGATTTGATTAGTAATAAATTTGTTATTGACCAGATACAGAGTGTGAAGGCCTGAGGCACAATCCAATGGTCTCTACTCACTTGATCATTACACCCTCCACTTTCAATCAAGCTGCGTTGAATTGTGTTACCCTGTGTTTTGCTTTTCAATTGTCTGGTTTGAGAATGGAGGGTCAGGGATGGAGGGAGAGGAAAGCTGATGTTTTCTAGTGAGAAAATTAGGGAAGAAAGGGAAGGCCGTCCCTTTAAGCTGGGAGATAACTACAACACAAAACCAAAAGAAATCTGGTGATAGAGTGGACTGTACATGGTACAATCCATTGAACAAGTTGACGTGAGAAATTACTAGGTCGGATAAGGCAAAGTTTAGAATAAACTGCATTGTTTTACAAAATATGTCATTGGGAAAAATGCATTAACTCTAATCAGCCAAAATGGTGTGATTCATTGCTTAATTTCAGGGTACCAGGCTATAAATTACATCAGGCCTGCCACAACTAATTTTTGCAGTGGCATACTAGATGAAAAATGAAATGTCCAAGTGGCTACAAGTGAAAAGCTTCCATCTTTCTTCCACAGCTGAATATTACTTACTCTAATGATGTATAATAGCCTGCAACTACACTTAACCTGTGCATTAAATAGCAACACAAACTGTTTACCTAGAGTTATGAAGAAGAAAACAGCAAATCAAGCAAAGGAATCTAGAGTGTGTACATTAACCTCCCACATGCCAACATAATTGTCCCCTACAGATGATGTATAACACTTACTCCAAATCATACTTTTTTTTTCATTATACATAATAGCTTACGCTTCAAGTATCAAAAGTGTCAAAGCATGTGTGATAAATTGATGCCAAAATGTACCTAATTAATAAGTCTGATGATGTTTAGATTAAAACAGATGTTGGTTATGTTGTTAACAGAAAAACAGCTAATAAAAATAATTGCAACCTATATGCCTAAAAACTGCAGGTACTATTAAAAAGAACAACAAAACCTGAACAGTGCAAAACGGTTAGTAAGCTTTTTTGGGTGCAAATGTTCTTTTATGTACAAATTCCTAACAACAGATCAAAGCAGTTAATCAGATCAGCAGTTACGAGCAACTACCCCTTGTTTAAAATCCATAGCTGGGCTTTACATGGAGATAATTTTTACCAGTGATACTATGTGTGCAACAAAAACTACTGTAAAACATACTTGCTATTATTCACTTACAATAAATAAGGTGAAGTCTGTGTTGATTATATGAAAAAAAAGATAATGAACTCCAGAAAGTTTCTACATGTGATCAAGTAATCCATGTTTACTACAAGTATCTTGTAGATACCACTGAAAAAATAAACTAGAAATAATAACATGGTATTTTAAAACTAGCTTTAATCTATAAAGTAAATATCACAATATTTAAAATATTTGGGTTTTTACCCTGATGGAAAATAACTGTTTATCACTTTGCTTCCTTTAAAAATATAGTATCCAGGGAGAATCTATTGATGGAAAACCCGATGACAAAAAATTCTATCGGTCTGAAGCAACTTTTGGAGAATCTGATTAGGTCTCATGCTGCAATACTAGGTATTCCATTTTTGCCAAAGGGCCAGCTATTATTATTAACATCATTTGTCTGAATCATTACTCTGCACCTTGGTTCAGCAAACACTATGAAGATGGCATGGTAATAAATGACCGCAGGATTCTTTCCTGCTTCAGCCTGTTTTTATCTGCCACCTCTCTACCGTCAGCTCCATCTTTCTGAACCTCTCTGAATCCCCAAAAGGGACGGGGCGTCTATTTGTTTTCCACTAGGTTACCACTCTGTCTATTGTTGTTTGCACTAAAGGGTACGAATTCAATTCATTCTTGTGACATAAAAGCACTGATACAGTAAATTTTTTGCCCAAGAGAAAACACAAAGTTGCTGAATATGGGCTAAGATGTGAAGCTCTTGTATGTATGTGAAGGAGCTTTCTGAGACAGTCTTGCTCACTAAATATTGTTTTTTCTCCACCACAATCTAGACAATCACATTACAGCATTTTAAACTTACACTAACCTTGCCAAATTGGTACCTCTTGCAAAACAGTGACTGTGTAGGAGGGGTTAAGTAATGCATCCTCTCGTACCTATAAGTAGAAGAGGAAACAAAGGCCTGGGAGGTAAGATAGCCAATCGGTAGCTGTAAGATTAAGTAAGCCAGTGCTTCCGCGATAATCAGGGTTAGTGGAAATGGCAGATGAGAACTGAAGAAAATAAATAACCAAGGAGAAAAGACTTAAAAAGAGTTAAATAAGAAAACTGGAATGAGAGGGAACTACAGGACGTTGACTAATCTTATTTTTCTGCATGTTGAAATTCACACAAATTAGTTTACCTTTATTCATACCTAAACATGCCAAAAAATAATCAATCTGCCATCTCAAAGAACTGATCAAAACTGAGCAGACCAGACATAATGTCTCATACTTCACTCTGCAAAATAAAACCAAAACCTTTCAGAGATGTAATGGGTCTCTTTCTTTTAAATAAGAAAATATGCTTATTTTCTTCTTCAGTGACAAGAAGTATTGAAGTGTTGGAAAATACTATATCAGGACCAGACGTCTCTTCAAGATTTCCCAATTACAAACATCTCGTCTGAGATTCCATCCTTTTGCAAAACCATAAGGCAGATTTTATGAGATGATGCATTAACAAAAATAAATTTCAATGTCCTAATATATGTAAACATATCAGGCTTTGAGGGAATTTAAGTCATGTAAATGCAGTTATAAAGCAAATTTAGCACTGGCTTTTCATGGCCAAAGGCATCCTGTTTTTCCAAATACACTGTTAAGAAGTGCCAAACTTAGTAAACCCTACAGAAAATAGCCAAGTACTTTCTTGTCTGAGTCTTATAGAATGCTTAAAAATAGCACTCCTAAGTCTAAAAAGTTATAACTGTTTAGAAAACCTGAAAGGTTGCATTATGCACGACTTTCTTTGCTATCAAAATGCTCTATGTTCCTGCCAGAAGTTAAGAAGTTATCACTTGAAAATCACTGGCTAATCTAGCTTGTGCTAAGATGGATTTTTAATGAAAGTTTAATGAATGATAAATACTTGTTTCTTGATAAATGTTTAATTATGCCAATAATTACCAACTGCTGAAAACTACTGTTGTGTTAATAATGGCATTTTAGTACACAAGCAGTTTCATGAGTCATGATGCTGGTAAAGATCAGAATTCCATCTGTCTAATGCAAACTAGCAAAACAAAAGAAAAGTCTAATTAATATTTTGATACATTTTCCCTATACACTTAAAATGGATGTCCTTTTGTGAAAGAATAAATTTACTAGCTCCCTTTTTGAGAGAAGAATTAAATGTCTCAGAGCCATTATGTTATTAATCATTACTGCTATTTGAACCTAAAAACTGAAAGAGAAAAAGAAATCAAGCCAAATGTAGCATATGTATGAATGCTTGTTGCTTACTTTTTTTGGAAGAGGAGAGAATAGGAGATTAGGGTGATGATGAGACCAAGTTTCCACCTGAAATATTTTGTAATGTTCAGGTACCACACTACGTTTGTGACATTAATCTTCAGAGTTAGCTAGGACTATTTTGCTGATGTCGAAAAGCCAGCAGACTGCAACCCTCACCTCTTACAAGCGAGGGGCCAAGAAACATCAAATTGTCATGGTGCCTTCCAACGGGGCCAGATAAAATGGAGACTTTCTTAGAAGCACAAAGAAGATAACAATATAGACATGAAATAAACCAGGACAAAGTAAAATGAGAGAAGAATATTGCCATGAAAAATAAAGAGGAGACCAAGGAGGCCTTCACTGACTTATTTATTCCAGGATGCCTCTTTGTTTGAAAATATCTCCCATATTTGTTGTGTTTATGGTACTAATTTTGGCTCTGTCTCTCACCTAATTGCCACAATTCCTGTGGACAGCCTAGCCAGAATCCTGGCAAGGTGCTAATCCATTGGTTTTTAATGATAGAAATATGCCTTCTTCCCTGCATCAACTCCAATGTTACAACATATTTTTCATCAATATATTTAAAAAGGGTTTCTGATCCTTATGAATGTTGAGTTTACATTCTTTTACAAATGTTAAGGTTTTCTTTCTTCTTGAAGCTATTTAAAATTTCAATATAAATGGGTCTTTGCCTTTCACAGCAAAGATGGGACAGAGCACTGTAAAGCTTATTTTATTCAGAAATCTTGTATCTCATGTGGGTTCAACTAGGGGACCCTATAAAATATTTCCATTTCCTACATCTACAAATCTATGACACAAACTTGTTTTCTACATAAAGGAAATGTATTTTTTGAGATGGTATTCTTATTTAACATTTATGTAATCTTTACTGTGCGTCAGGATGTATTGGAGGAATATGACCTCAACTTGGGCACCTTACAGAATACTTTGATTCTGAAACTATTCTTGTAGTTCTGAGAATTGCCTGACATCTTTCATTTATTTTTTTACTGAAAAATACTCTTTTTTGCAGATTGGCAGTAGTTCGTAACAAAAGGTAGTTAAACAGAAAACCACACCATAAACTCTAATACTGAACCAACCAAGCACACTAATGAAATATCAGAAAGGAGTTTTTCTTGCTGGAGAGAGAGAGGAATGCTGCTAGAGATTAGCACAGCGAGCCTGTTAGCATCCATATAGCATCTGCAATGCAACGCAGAAGTCAGTGCGGTGAAACAGAAAACAAAGCCCATCCTGACAAATGGCTGGTGGCTAGTAACACTTCCTCTCTAAGATTAACAGAGGAGAATAAAAGAACAAATGCAAAGGTATACTCAAACGTATATTGACAATTTTTCCTGCAGTTGTATCATAGCAGGCTACTGCTCTAAGGTTATAAAATTACCTAGATTTTACAGTAATGCATGATACAATCAGTGACAGCCTTTTTGATGCTGTCATACTGTGTTCTGTAACACTTGGAACCTGAAGATGATAATATATAGCTATCAATATCATCAATATTCTGTATTTTAAATAGATGCTAAACCCATTCATCTCCTAATACTACAGTAAACTTTACACTCCCAGTAATCAATACCATAAGGAAACTGTTCCTTTCAACTGAGCCAAAACATTCCTATGACCCATGTGGGGGGACAGACTCCTGTCCCATATAATGGTGGGATAGGCAAGTCAGTTCCAAATCCCATTGACTTCAGGAAAATGGTCTGCTTTGCTCCTCACAAAAGACGGTAGACTAGACCAGCTAACCTTGCCCAAAAGCACTATCATAAATCATAAAAATATCTATTTTATTTTTGAAGGGATATAGCAGTTTGCAAGTTTTTAAAGATATCTCAGTTCTGAGCAACTTGTCTACGAAAATTTCATTCTATAGCAATACTACAGTGAAGATTATAATAAAAAATGCTGCTTTCAAAAATCAAAGAACTGTCTTAATCCCACTGCATCCAGCCTTCATCCTCTATTTCAAAATCTTTGCAAATGTTACTCCTCTTGAAGTCAACAAACAAAATGCTTCATCCTGAATATCTCAGAAACAGTTACATACATGCTGTGTTAACAATAATATTTTGGGTGTTTCTGTGCTTTTAAGACATGGTAACATACTGGTAAAAACTGCCTGTGCCTATAGTTGCTCATTACAGCTGGACTGGGTGGAGCTACATTGTCTGGAGCTGAAAGGTTGGAAATTTCTCCTAAAAATACATGGTAGAGACAGCCATATATTAAAGTTTCACTCCATGTAAATGGAATGTCACTCTTTTACAACTACAGTCTACTATGATAACCCTCTTGGAATGCATTAATTATCATCCACCAGATAAGTGTCAAAAGCTACACTCCTAAAGGATTATCAATTCCCACCCAATTTCTACTACGGCTGAATAAGGAAGAAAAGTTAGTGGAAAAAGAAGCAGCATCAAGAAGCTCTTAGTCTTCCCACAGCTATTCTCTACTCAGAATGAAAATGCTGCCTTTCGGAACAGCTCAGCCATTCATATAGATTTCATCACAACTGCACAAGTAGAAGAGAGCCAGTGACATGGTATCTGTGTTAAAACAGGAAAGATTTTGTCCTGTGGATTCTTTCATTATATAGCAACATTCTCATTAGAAGTACTGGGGAAAAGAAAGAAAACCCTTGACTGCTAGAAGGCTTCAATAAAGACCCCAAACCCACAAAATAAGAGTCTTTCTTCTTCAAGTTAAGGCATTTTTAACCATTACATCAGATGATTTTCTACTGCCTTTTTTTTTGTTGTTGTTTTGCTGTGCTTTCACTTTTCTACTTTCGAAGAAAACGGAACTCAAAACACTCAAAAAGACTTCAGTGAACAACTTGACTGACTACATAGGCAGGAGAAGGCATAGAAAAAGTAAAGTGTTCCAAACATAGAGAGCAAGACCAAAACCAAATTGTAAACAAAATCTGACTTTTGTGCAAGAAGTTACATAACCACACCCATCCAAATAGACAAATTTCTAAGATAGTGTGTTGCTTTTTTTATAGGCTTCTGGATGTAGTTTACTACTTTTAATTTAGTTGCCTGTATGCAAGTCTGCCATTTGTGAAAAATTCAATTCATCCAACCTCACAACAAGAGAAGAGTATGTAATCAATTGAGAAATACACACACATCCAAACACATGGATGGGTAATACCACCTAAATCAGCATCACAAACTGCTCTGCAGGTCTAACATTATGGCTACAACCTCAGTAAGGTTGGAAACTGGTGGAGATGAGATACAGGAATTCTTTGTTTAAAATAGACTCTTAGTGCACAGAAAAGTTAGTGGTGAGCCTCTTCATGCTGCTTTTACTTCTGAGTTATCAATTAAGTGATAGCCCTATGTGGAATTAAGCAGTATTAGTAGAGTTTTATATACAATTTATATGTTGTAATTGTTCTTAGGGGTATTGTACAAACACAGCAGCTGAGGGAAGCAATCCACTGAAAGGCCTCATGGTCTAAAAACAAAATGAAAGTAAACTAATAATAATGAAAGCATAATGTTGAACAGCTTACATATGGTCACGCTACTAAGGAAAAGAAGCCTTTTATTCACCTAATGTCCTGACTAGCACATTTCAAGCCATTAAGAATATTGACCTTTTACTACATTTGTTGCTATCACTGTGGGGCATGCAGGTGGAAATGTGCAATTCTCAGGTGAGACACTTGTGGTAGATTCCTGTAGCATATTTTCTAAAAGTAAGAATGTCCTGGTAAAATTTCAGTATTTTTAAGTACCTAACACTTACCTGTGTTTCCTTTGCAGTTTAAACTGAAATATAGTCATATAATTAGTCATCTAATGTTGCTCTGTGTTGAAATCCTGCAAGCTCCACCTCAGCTATGGCTGGTTTTCAATGGAGAGTGAAGCCTTTTGGATGTGATGGAAAACTGTAACAGATTTCAACATCTTTTCAGATAGAAGAGCCTACAGAAATATTAAATTATTACGGTAAATTTGGAATTGGTGAGGCAACTGGAATGCTGAATTGCAAGACATATTCCTTGTTTCTTCCTGTACAAGAGCAGCAAGTATTTACCAGCACGCACTACGGATCTAAAACCAATCAGACTTCTACCCCACCTCCCGCAACAGCAATAGCAGATCTTCCCACTGTCACTGAAAGAGGATGAAATTCTGGGTTTTGTTTGTTTAACAGGGCTTTTAAATGAAAACTTTGAGACATCTGTGGGTGCCTTGTATTATATTAACACATGCACCTCGCTGTCTCCTGTCTTAACAGTGTGTTGTCACATTTGCAGTTTGGGCAAGACAGAATTGCTCATCTTCCCCTCACAGCCCATCTGGTTTCTCCCAAGCTGCTCAGGCAACAACACTCTAAAGAAAAAGCGATGTTATCAGGGGCACGTACCAATATATATCACATATTGCAGCATGTTTTGTCATTTACAATGCATCATAAAAAGTTACATTGCATCTGACCTACAACATGATGTAATGTAAAATGACATGCTTACATTGAACAACATTACATTACTCAAAAATCTGAATTTAAAGAAATAAGCACGGGTAGGGGTGTCTATTTATTTATTTGGAATGCTATAAATTTTGACAGACACTAAGTCAGCCAAGAAAAAGGGCAAGGTGGAGCAACTAAATATTTAACTGCATGGCTGCTTAGTCACTTGCTAATGCCACTTTTTTACAAACAAAAAGAATTAAATAATACACGATGAGATCTGTTGTACATTTTTAATATTAAACACAACAGATGATATAATCACAGAAATCATACCAGCAACTTTCAAGGTGCTAACTGTAGTCAATTTTCTTCATGTTTTACTACTAAAAAGTGTAATGATCAAGCTGTAAAGATGCATTTTAAGGCTTTCTGTTGGATTTTTAAGAGCAAGAGAGGAAAGCAGAGTGCCCTATACATTCCACAGATCTGCTTTTTAAGAATCAACATGGTGCACACCATGTGAACTGTCACATTAATAACCCTATGCTGATATTCAAATTTTCTGTCTTAAGCTAAAGAAAGATTGAATACCCTGCTGTTGTGTGGCCAAGATTGAAGAGGTGTCTCACTGACATTGTTCAAAGTTTATGAAAATATATGAATGCTCAAATGTCATTGGCTTTGCGCCTCCAACAGACTGTGGTTTTATGAGAAATCAGTCTTTTAATCAAAATGATTGAATACCTTAAGGTCGAATCCAAAGATATCAGTTAATATCTGGAAATGTGCTATTTCTGCATATTTTGCTAAATTTGTGGAGCATTTTAAAGTGTTAATTTGTGCATCCCATATTGAAAATTGATCTTGAGTTTTAGCTTTTTGTCAAGCAAAAACATATGGTTACAAGCTCTATGCATTTTATGTGACGGCTGTTGAAGCTGTCACATGTGCAAACTTGATAACCGATGTGACACATACGCAAATAATTTGCTTGTTTAGTAACAATTCAAAGATTCATTATTCATGCAAAAACACGTTGTTTTTTAAAAATGATCAGATGGAAGTAGTCTTCATTTTGCACAATCTAGTCTCATTGGTGTGCAAACACTGATAAAATAAAGCTGGGAACTAAGTGGTATTAAAACAAATCCAAGAATATGGGTATTCTCAGATAATTATTGAACCAGATGGTGTTTTTTGTTAATTCTGCCATCAGTCTGAGAACTTGATGTCTTACATCTGCACTTGGTAAAATAAATTTTGCCACTGACATTATTTCAGTTTTCTTAAAATATTTCAATCAATTTTACACCAAGATTTGCAAACATCTGCCATTCTACATGACTGTGAGATGAAATTATTTGGAAAAAAAATTCTTAAGAAAACATTTATCCTAAATTTAACTTAGGCTTAGCATTTCTGCTGCTTAGCTGTCTGAAATATTACCTTATGAATATTATAAATAAAGTGCTAATCATGTGCCAAAATATTGCTACCTTCAATTTTGGAAGGAAGAATTTATAAAAACCAGTGAAGAGCTGCAGGTTCATTTGGGACTGCCATCTTGAGATTTTACCATCCCTTACTTTGTTCTTAAGGTTCAGAAGTTCTTTAGAACTTCATTGGCATAGAACTAATTAAAACTTCTTCCCTGGTCTCTGTAAGAGTAAAAAAACCAACCAAACAAACAAATCTGGAATATGTGACCAATCTATTTAGATCTACTTTAAATCAGTGGATATAAAAACAATCCAAACAGGCATTTAACCAGCAGCTATGTTATTCACCCTAATAGAACTCCTCATAAACATAATCACTCAAGTATTGTACCTCATAAACAGATGTGCTCAATCACTTATGCACCTTTGACACCATATATAGCACTTAGATACTTCCTTTCTGTGATCTAAATCACAGCCTTTCTTGAAAATTCAGCTGTAACAGGCAATAAAATTGTAGAGCTGGCTTAACTACTACACTGCTCCACTACAGCAAATCCCAAATAAGATCCCTTTCACATATGATAGAATAGATAATCTCCCCTTTTGCCAGTAAACGTATGCTCTGCAATACAAGCTGCACCCTAGCAATCATCAGGCCATCAGAGGCACCATGTGCGATGGCATTTCATTTATTCCAAATATCATAATTGTGTGAACTGATTTACGAATTCTGCAACAGCTGTGGGAAAATCCCTACTGCTTTCTCTAGTTGGTGAGGTTTTATTATGGTGCTTTGCTTTTCTAGCACCTTTGTGGGGGTAACACAGCAGGGCACGCCTGACCTGGCACACCAGTGCGAGTCTTCTGCAGAGTGCCCTCAAGCCATGTGCCTTTGATTCCCAGTCCCACCCTCCTGTTCTCTGGTCTGAGAGCAGGAGACAGGAACACCTCTGAGTAAGATTGTATTTAAGAGAAACGACTCTGTTTGCAGAAGGACTAGGAATCCCACGTGTAAATGTGCCAACTTTCTCTGGTAGGGATCCTTCATAGGAGCCTCCTTCAATGCCTTTTATTTGATGAGAAATGGGATGGATTGCCAAGGGTTGTCTGCAAAAGGGAAGTTTCGGGGAGAACCGGTATGCCTGTCTGCATAAGCATAATGTTAGGATAAAGCTATTCCTCTAGAGACAGATCCAAATCTCCTCAAGTGAACCCCTAGAGACAGATCAGATCTTCTGTGGTGCACTGATTTATCTTGCCATAAAATGGAAAGTACAGCACAGTACTCCACTAAGATTTGTTTACTGCACTTGACCTGACCAATTGGAGGGTACCATGACACAAACTGTCACACCAGCATTTTGTTCCTCAGTGCTCAGACCTGGGACCCACTTTGGGGAGAATCCAGTTTACAAGCAAAGGTTGCCTTGCAGAAGAAATCAGGGAGCTCCAAGAGGCAAAAGAAAAGGGGCAGATGGGAGCACGCCTGTGACCAGATATTCCCTGACATGAGGTTGGGACACATTGAGGGTATTCAAATCTGGACTTAAAAAGTACCCCAGCATCCCCAGTTACACGTAGCACTTCCTATTTCCCAAGCTGAGAACAACCAAGTGGAGGGTGAATTATAACAATTTTGAGGAGATATGCTCCTCAAAAAAATCAGTGAACAACCCATCTTCCCCAAAAGCAGAAAACACTACCCATTACGATATTTTAAATCAGTTTTAAAATCATTCACATGACCTTCCTTTAGAGTACAGAAGCCTATGACTGTAGACTGTTTTTTATGTTAGGGGTTTTTTTTAATCTTTTGGTTCCCTCTCATAGCTTGAGGCATGCAAGCTGGACAGAAGCGATATGAATAAATGTATTAAAAATATACTCAATATATTTTGAGGTAAACAACATTTTATTATCACTAGGTGGCTAGTTTAAAAAATATAGACACAAAAGTTAATTTGTTGATATTAATTGAATACTATTTTAATGTTATTCTCATCCAGTATCAGACAGTTGGTTTAAAAAAAGTAAAAAGACTGATATGGAATGTCTTTTTTTTCCCTTTTATAGACTTGGCAAAGACCATCAGTTTATGGCCTGTTTCGTTTCTTGCCAGTAGACAGCACTGAAAGTTATAAAACTGAAACAATTGCTTTCATTTATATCTTTTCCTGATTACTCTGATAGCTGAAATGTCTGAAGAAGTTCAGAATCTGTAAAGCCTGTCACATTATAGAAACATGTCTCTTTAAACTAAATGTGAAATTCCAGTAATTGAAGTGATAAATCTACTGTTTTTGCTGGGGTACTTTTGATGAGAACTATAGTAGTAAATTAGAAATTATTCTCTGCTGTTATATCATGGTAAAAGCCTTTCCATTATCTGTTGTCAGTCACTAGGTATGGGCAAATAACTCAGTTGTCAATCTAACTGTGAAACCTTAAGTTCTGGGAATAATCAATAAGGAAAAAAACCAAAAACTCTCTATTATCTTCATGTAATTCTTTAGACAACTTGAAGTTGTTTTTTCCCTTTTTATTTCTGCACATCTCATTTATTCACAGATATATTGGATATCTTAGAATATTTCATTTTTTATAGCAAGTTTCATGTCAGCTCGTTTTCAAATGGTATATGAGAGTTACATTTCAATATGGGTAAGCAGCTCTACCTATGTGTCTATATGCAATTTTACACATGATACAGACTTAATTAAATTAGCAGTAAAAGCCACCTACATTTTATTATTGATTTTTCAGCTATACTATTTATTGCCTAATATTTCTATTTTAAAAGTCCATGATGTTTTGCTCTTTCACAGATACATGTAAACACCATTTGAAAGACCACAATGAATCTGCACATGAATACAAAAAACAACTACTATATGCCACATACTTACATTATAATCTGGATTGATTAAAAAACAAAGGCAAAAAAAAGCAAAAGCAATCACTTGCATCAGTTATTATGCCCAACCTTCGCAGCCTTGCTGAGTGCAAGAGACAGAAGAAAGCAGATCAAGTAGTTCTTAGCTCTGACACTTACTCATTCCATGGTCACTGTTTATGTCATGTAACCTCTCCTTTCCTCATTTCATCAATACGTAAAATAGAAGAACAAAGCCCCAAAACAAATCCAAACTCAACTCATGATTACCATGCATATTGAAACAAATTTTGGGAAGGATGTGTGGCTGGAACTACCAGCTAACCATTTTTAACATTTTTAAAACCTATTACATATTTAAAAGATGACTGGAATAAATGGCTAGAAGAATCTTGAAGAAATATTTTCCTGTTCATGTTTACATGTCAATTGTTCAAAACCTTTTGATCTAGAATTAGTTACAGACATAGACTAGGGGCTGAAATACGTAATCAGAGAATTTTTAAATAGAGTATTTTTTCCTTCCTGATTTTACCATCCAATGGGAACAGGCATCATTTGTGAAATTTGGATGTAGGTACAAATTCCAAGTCCTGGAAATTTAAGAGGTTCAGATTCAGGGTTCTGAATCAGTCTCAAGTGTATTTTATGTATTTTAGAGCCAAAGAATTATTTGCAAGTAAGAGGTGAAAATTACTGTTTCAGCTGTGAGTTTGACCTCCTAATATTAGAATAGGTGAACAAATAATCATTTGAAACTTCAACTAAAATCAATCAGGGAGAACCAAAGAAAACACATACAAGACTATGTCTAGCAATTTTCTCAGTAACTACTGAGAATATTAACAAAACTTAAAAAATTTATACACTACAATTTTGTGTGCTTGAAAAAAATGAAGAAAAACGAAAGAAAAATTGCTCCTCAAAGAAATAATTCTTTGGTTGTTCCACTTTAAAAACAGATTCTACCAATTTAATATTGTACAGAACAACTTGCTTTTGTACCCAAAGACCAAAGTCACAGGCTAAGGCATAAAATATGAACTACTAGTCCAACTTCCTCTTTGGACTTGCTTTTGAATAGAGAGGGAAAGGAAAAGGGGAGAAAATGAGAAAGAAGAGGTGAAGCAAAAATTTGCATCTGAAAAACAGTATTTTTCTTAAAGGAAAGAGGTGTAAGAGACTAGAAGAAATACAATATAAGAATGCCGACGCTGAATTTAAAATTTTTTCTTAAAGACTCAGAGGATTGGTCTCTCACTGTGGTCTTGTCTTTATCAGAATGCTTTATATCTCAACTCACCTAGTTACAGTGAACTGTATCTAGGTGCACTAGAACTAATCCTAGAACACAGGCGCACTTCAGTTGCCTTAAATTAGGTTTACACCAATTCAACTACAGATTATATGATCACAAAGAATAAGGAGAAAATAGGAGAGGGGGAAGAAAGGAGAGATTAAATAAACACAAGCAACCAAATTCACTGTACAGTGAGGAGATAATTCTGATACTTCAGTAGAAAGTTGTCAGGTCTAGTGTGAGATGAATTGTAGAGAGAAGTATCAAAAAAGGAATGAAACAAACCAAAAATGGGATGTATGAACCCCAATGCATCTGAAGGACCCTATGAAAGTTCTTTCCATCTTTCCTCTTCTGTGATTACCTTTTATTTAGCTACCAGTGGTACTTGTAAAGCCATGCCTTCCAGGACACTGTGTCTGAGAGCAACACAGCTGATTAAAACCAGACCACCTTTGTGCAGACCCACTCTTTCTTCTTTTTTTTTTTTTTTTTTTTTTTTTATTTGTTTAAAAA